>OX442415.1:23425346-23690285 GCA_949361645.1 Spongilla lacustris
ACCACACACACACACACACACACACACACACACACACACAACACACACACACACACACACAAACACACACACACACACACAAACACACATACAAACTCTTTACCCCACACATACATGTACCCACAGGTACTCCACACCCCACACATACTGTATACCCCACATGTACTACACACACACACATACACACACACACACTGTTCACCAGCCACCCCCCACACACACTGTTTACCAGCCACCCCCCACACACTCACACACAAACCTTTAGGTTCACACACAGAACACAAACTTTTCACACCCACACATACATGTACTGTTCACACCCACACACTCCCGCCCACACACACATACCACATGCCCACACACACACACTGTTCAAACCCACACACACACTGTTCACACCCACTGTTCACACACACACACACACTGTTTGAGGTGTGCACGTGTGCATGTGTGTGTGCATGTGTGCGTGTGTATATGTGCATGTGTGTGTGTGTATATGTGCATGTGTGTGTGTGTGTATTTTCATGTATGTGTGTGTTTCAACCAATCAGGTTTTTGTTAGAGCTCTCTCGGATAGCAAAGTTTGAGGAGAGAGTTCATTGCTTCCTGTTTCAGTCAGTGTTCTCTGAGAAGCTTTCTCCAATTGAACATCGTTTGGGTGTGGTGGACAGAGCTTGTCAGGTATGGAAGGAGGGGCATGATAGGGGCTAGGTCATAAGGGGGAGGGGACAGGGTAGGGTCAGGGCATAAGGGGGAGCAGACATAAGGGGATTACTTAGGTTATTGAATATAGATAACTCCATTCCGTCTACATTTTCCCTTCTCTCCATCACTGACTCCCTCTCTCCTCTCACCCCTCCCTCCCTGTGGGAGGAGAGGGTAGTGTGTGGGAGGAGAGGGTGGTGTTGGGAAGGAGAGGGAGGTGTGGGAGAAGAGGGAGGTTTGTGGGAGGAGAGGGAGGTGTGGGAGAAGAGGGAGGTGTGTGGGAGGAGAGGGAGGTGTGTGGGATGGGAGGAGAGGGTGGTGTGTGGGAGGAGAGGGAGGTGTGTGGGAGGAGTAGGAGGTGTGTGGGATGAGAGGGTGGTGTGGGAGGAGAGGGAGGTGTGTGGGAGGAGAGGGAGGAAGTGTGTGGGAGGAGAGGGAGGTGTGTGGGATGAGAGGGTGGTTTGTGGGAAGAGAGGGAGGTGTGTGGGTGGGAGGAGAGGGTGGTGTGTGGGAGGAGAGGTAGGTGTGTGAGAGGAGAGGGAGGTGTGTGGGAGGAGAGGGTGGTGTGTGGGAGGAGAGGGAGGTGTGTGGGAGGAGAGGGTGGTGTGTAGGAGGAGAGGGAGGTGTGTGGGAGGAGAGTGTGGTGTGTGGGAAGAGATGGTGGTATGTGGAAGGAGAGGGAGATGTGTGGGATGGGAGGAGAGGGAGGTGTGTGGGAGGAGAGGGAGGTTTGTGGAAAGAGAGGGAGGTGTGTGGGTTGGGAGGAGAGGGAGGTGTGTGGGAGGAGAGGGAGGTGTGGGAGGAGAGGGTGGTGTGTGGGATGGGAGGAGAGGGTGGTGTGAGGGATGAGAGGGAGGTGTGGGAGGAGAGGGAGGTGCGTGGGAGGAGAGGGAGGTGTGTGGGAGGAGAGGGAGGTGTGTGGGTTGGGAGGAGAGGGAGGTGTGTGGGAGGAGAGGGAGGTGTGGGAGGAGAGGGTGGTGTGTGGGAGGAGAGGGAGGTGTGGGGAGGAGAGGTAGGTGTGGGAGGAGAGGGAGGTGTGTGGGAGGAGAGGGTGGTGTGTAGGAGGAGAGGGTGGTGTGTGGGAGGAGAGGGAGGTGTGTGGGATGGGAGGAGAGGGTGGTGTGTGGGATGGGAGGAGAGGGTGGTGTGTGGGATGAGAGGGAGGTGTGTGGGAGGAGAGGGAGGTGTGTGGGATGAGAGGGTGGTGTGGGAGGAGAGGGAGGTGTGTGGGAGGAGAGGGAGGTGTGGGAGGAGAGGGAGGTGTGTGGGAGGAGAGGGAGGTGTGGGAGGAGAGGGAGGTGTGGGAGGAGAGGGAGGTGTGTGGGAGGAGAGGGTGGTATGTGGGAGGAGAGGGAGGTGTGTGGGAGGAGAGGGAGGTGTGTGGGATGAGAGGTTGGTTTGTGGGAAGAGAGGGAGGTGTGTGGGTGGGAGGAGAGGGTGGTGTGTGGGAGGAGAGGTAGGTGTGTGGGAGGAGAGGGAAGTGTGTGGGAGGAGAGGGAGGTGTGTGGGAGGAGAGGGAGGTATGTGGGAGGAGAGGGAGGTGTGTGGGAGGAGAGGTAGGTGAGTGGGAGGAGAGGGAGGTTTGTGGGAGGAGAGGGAGGTGTGTGGGAGGAGAGGGAGGTATGTGGGAGGAGAGGGAGGTGTGTGCCCTCCCCTTCCCTCCCCTCCCCTTCCCTCCCCTCCCCTCCTCCCCACCCATCCACCCTAGTTCCACTACCCTCCGACCCTCCCTCCCTCCTGGAGGAGGTTGTATCATCACCTCTTTTTAAAAAGTCCGTAAAATTTCTCATGGCTGTTTAATTAAATGTACATATACGCATGCCCTAATCATGTGGCTATCCTACTACCCTTTATGGCGAATGAACGTTCACATACAAGCTGTTCACACCCACACATATATGTACTGTTCACACCCACACACTCCAAACACATACACTGTTTACATCCACACAACACACACTGTGCACACACCCACACACACACACTAACTGTTTACCCCACACATACATACATGTACTACACACACAAACATACACTGTTCCAACCCCCTCACACTCACACACAAACCTTTAGGTTCACACAACCCCACACACTGTTTACACCCACACACTCAAACACACTGTTCACACAGTTCCACTGTTCACACCCACACACACATGTTTTCAGCATTTTGCATAGCAATAAATGTGCAAGTGTGTAGCATGTGTTAACACATGTTTCCCCATGCCACCATCCACTGCTTAATTAATCCAACCACACACACACACACACACACACACAACACACACAATGTTTACACATAGACCAAAAATGTACAATTTGCATCAACTCAACCATTGTCATGGTAGCAAGATTGTTGCCATGACATACTGATAAAGAACGATGCAGAGGTGGTCTGGAGCATGTCTGAAGTGTACCAATATACCAGGTCATGCTCTTGTGGCCCAAGTGATTCTGACCTGCAGTCCACATCTTATCACCTTAGTAATAGCCTACCCTGTCATTACATGTACCAGTCACTTCTACCACTCCTCCAGACCCTAGGTGCAGTCAGTACAAACATGTTGTCTACCAGAACCACTGACTCATAGACATTTATAAAAAGAGGTCCCCCAGGCCAAGAAATTTAGAAATAGCCACTCAACACAGAGTGATACAAGGACATTGCAGAGATGCTCTAAAGCACGTTGAAACTTTTTTAGTTCATAGTTTCCCAAGTGTTTGTGAACTGAAGTTAACGTCTGAGCTCTACATACTCACAGCATTAGTCTACTGGCAGAAAGGTTTGAGGTGTTCATAAACCAGAGATAGAACTACACTTTTAAGTCCCAAGCCTACAAATTGTTTCCACTGATAAGTTACATGTATGTGATCAGTAGAGTAAAATGTACGTCACGTGATTGAAAGCGGGCGCGCTTTAGGCAGCTGTTAATTAGCGCCTCGTTTCCTGCTGCTTACACATAGTTTCCACAGACCAGACTCAATGAAATAGGCTTCCGTGATGTGTAACTGAGGTACGATAATGATATATTTTTGTGCGTTGTAACATTGTGTCTTTCAGTGGACGCGCCGAGAAAAAAGTCGGTAGGTGTACCGTGTATTTTATTTTTTTCAGAATACCGTGTAGTCAGCAACCGTGCGGTTCTATGCCAATGGTAAGTCACTGATAGTCCTAAGGTCGTTTGTAATCGTCAGTAATTTCATATCTCCTATAGCTACTCCCCCTCTACAAAGTCTTCCCGCGTTTTGTATTCCTGAAAACTCATGGACCCAGAGGTGTGTTGTGTGTGTGCGTGCGTGAATGATTATTTTCCCTCCTAGCTATAGATCTCGTCACAATTATGCTGTGCGTAGCTATGAGAAACATGGGACGTAAGCGATGTGATAACTGCTTTTATTTTTTCAGTAGCAGGTTCAATCTTCAAATGTAAACGAGGTACATTAATGTATGCGCTTTAAAAGTTGTGTCTTATGTTTACGTGTACAGGCTCGGTTTGAAGTGGTGCACCAATGGTTTGTGTACAGACAGACACTCTTTGCAGAAAACGGTGAAAGATACAATGTGTTAGGAGGTATATCCAATAGCGTAATATGTACATGTATTTTTTCTTATTATGAAGTGAACGAGAAGGTCATGGCCTCAAATCAATGGGTAGTGCGCGTGATGTAGGACAGGGGACTAGGTATAAAGGGCGGGGGGATGAAGGCAGGGGACCAGATTGAAGGGCAGGGGACCAGAAATAAGGATTACATCATCAAAGAGAATACGTGAGAAGATTACCATTACGTATACAGAATAATATACGCTTAGGGGATCTCGTTAGTATCCAACTGATATCCGAACGGAGTTGGCTGCGTATAGCGTTGTCTTTTGTCGTATTCTTTCTTTCCATACGTTGTGCATTGTAGTGAAATTCCATAACGTTGTGAAAAAACCACACATTGTGAAAGCACAATTTTGTTGTGTTTTATTATAAGCGAACACAACGTTATACCACACGATTCCCTCGGTTTGACAACAAAAACGCATTACTTATTCCACGTTGTGAAATAACTATTTTCCCTGTGTTAAAGAAGGATACACAAATTAAATGCTAATAATAATAATTGTACACATGTATTGTTTCCGAATAAAAGTCACCTCTTCCTCCACCGCGGCGCCCACCTCCACCGCGGCGCTCACCTCTTCCTCCTCCACCGCGACGCCCACCTCCACCGCGGCGCCCACCTCTTCCTCCTCCACCGCGACGCCCACCTCCACCGCGGCGCCCACCTCTTCCTCCTCCACCGCGACGCCCACCTCCACCGCGGCGCCCACCTCTTCCACCTAGGGGCCCATGGCCACCTCTTCCATCATCTCCGCCACGTGCACGATCATCTCTTTCACCACGGCCGCCTTCTGCACCACGGCCGCCTTCTGCACCCCCGCCGCCTTCTGCACCACGGCCGCCTTCTGCACCACGGCCGCCTTCTGCACCACGGCCGCCTTCTGCACCACGGCCGCCTTCTGCACCACGGCCGCCTTCTGCACCACGGCCGCCTTCTGCACCACGGCCGCCTTCTGCACCACGGCCGCCTTCTGCACCACGGCCGCCTTCTGCACCACGGCCGCCTTCTGCACCACGGCCGCCTTCTGCACCACGGCCGCCTTCTGCAACACGGCCGCCTTCTGCACCACGGCCGCCTTCTGCATCACGGCCGCCTTCTGCAACACGGCCGCCTTCTGCACCACGGCCGCCTTCTGCACCACGGCCGCCTTCTGCAACACGGCCGCCTTCTGCACCACGGCCGCCTTCTGCACCACGGCCGCCTTCTGCAACACGGCCGCCTTCTGCACCACGGCCGCCTTCTGCACCCCCGCCGCCTTCTACACCCCCGCCGCCTTCTGCATCCCCGCCGCCTTCTGCACCTCCGCCGCCTTCTGCACCCCCGCCACCTTCTGCACCACGGCCGCCTTCTGCACCACGGCCGCCTTCTGCAACACGGCCGCCTTCTGCACCACGGCCGCCTTCTGCACCACGGCCGCCTTCTGCAACACGGCCGCCTTCTGCACCACGGCCGCCTTCTGCACCCCCGCCGCCTTCTGCATCCCCGCCGCCTTCTGCACCCCCGCCACCTTCTGCACCACGGCCGCCTTCTGCACCCCCGCCGCCCTCCTCGTCCACCTCCATGAGCTGCCTTACTTCGTGTACACTCAATTCCATGCCGAAATGATGTGAGCATGGCGTAAGGAATTGCTTATATAGGCCTCACGAAGCTGAGAGGCTGGGCTTGAAAATTGCTTGTGACAAATAATCTATAGTTCGCTATAAAGGTTGGACTTTATCTTTGAAGTAGGATTGATAACATACTTTGCTAAGAAAAGGCTGGAGTTAACCTTCTTTGAAGTGGAAAACAGGGAGTTTCTAATGGTCACAGATAGGATGCAGTTGTCATCCCAGGAAGGTTAACTCTGTGACATGTTTTTTTAAAATGTGCAATGTATACTATTATCGCGTCATTAATAAATAATTAAATTCTTACTGCTACTCACCCCCCAGACCCAATTGGTGCCAGTGTCACATGATGCACACCATGACTACAACACAACACAGCAATTACTTCTAAAGCCTACTACCAATGTGCAATCCTGACACCATAGGCATACACAGGCTTGAGCAGGGGGCAGGCCAAAATCCACATACTGTGGCAAACACGTACTACTATCCTGCTCCAATACACACAACAAGTGCAAAAGTCCGTTCTGAGTGACAAAACCCCAATCACCACCAGCCATGTCAGCTGAACTCCAATCAAGGACCAAATGCAAGCAGCACTCCATTTATTACTGCTTGATCCCCCATTCACCTTGCTGTAACACCTATAGTAAAAATATTATATTGTATGACCACAATGATAGCACACAATTTAGCCTCCCACCTCATTTATAGTTTAAAATGTTCTGAGCTATCATTAGTATGACTGCATCTCCATATGTGATCCCAGCATAAATTCAAACACCACATTTAACACCATTAGGGTGTGTAACCTTTTTTATAAATCGAAATCGATTATTTCGACTATGAATAAAAGTCCAATCGATTTTTCAGGTTAATAGCAACTTGAAAATCGGTTATTAGAAACATTAAATCGATTTTGGCGATTAGTGCACCATTAATTTGCCAACGATTACCTAGGTTTTTCCGATTTGTGTTATTAAATCACAGTTTCTCAAGTCTATACACGGATAACTACTTATCAGCTGGTTATGCCAACATTAGATAGTATCCGCAGGGACTGGGAACGATGTGCATTCCAATGTGATGCATTCAATGGATTCAATGGCGGTGGATGGGAATTATCACCAAAGAACACATTCTTGCATGTTGGGTGGATGGGTGGAACACCTTTCCACGCATATGACAAGGCCGCCAATCAAGACATGTACGATTTCATAATATTAATGTTATGGCCGAACGTCTGGAAAAGAGCCAGTGCACTGAAGTATTTGGACACCTGTCACCTGTACTGCTGTGCAAAAGAGTACATAGTAGCACGTTCGATTAACGCACATGTACTATACGGCAGAGAGCGCGAACGCATTTAAATCGCCGTGCCCAATGACTGCGAATATTTACGTTGATTAGACTGATGGTTATCTTTAATACTAATTCAGCCGGGTCCCCAGACTTATGTTCATTACATCATGTCAACTGTTTATCGATTAATTAACCCTTTGTACTGTAGGCAGGAAAGGGCATATAAAAAGGGTAATCGATTTCCTACCGATTTCTGTGCGAAGGAAACGAATATCGACTAATCGCGACTAAGAAAAACAAAATCGGTTATTTCGACTAAAGAAAATTCTGAAATCGGTAACCTGCTATTCTACTAAATGCATAGTCGACCGAATAGGTAATCGCGAATAATCGGTTAACCTACAAAACCTGAAAATCGGTTACACACCCTAAACACCATCACCAAGACAAAAATGGTGAACTTTGACATCTGACATCCGACAAGTGCTATATGCATGCACCATCACCAAATCCAAACACCCCACCCCATCTCTTAACAATCTCCAATTTACACACTATACCTTCATTAAACTGCCATTGCATTGCCAAACTAATCCTCTTTCCAATTTCAGGACAAGCACCACACACTTATCGTTCACTTCTGTAGCCCCACTGGAGGACCATATCCATCTTCTCCATACATGTAGATGCACTCTTCTGTACGTGGAGTACACCAGTCAAATAGCGTATCATGATTTTTATATCCATACCTTTGTTTTCCTTTCCAAAGTTACACATGTGACCTGCACAGCTAGGAAGCATTCTAACAGAATGGAAGAATCAAGTCTTGGAGGTGTTGACAAAGTCATACACATAGCAACACCACTACAGGAGAAAATGTACTAGGCAATACACTTACCACTTGTTACACAAGCAGACTCCAATACAAGCAGGACAGCATGCTTGGTAAACAGAAGTCATATTCAGTCACCGCAGTGCACCTTTCTATTTCTACAAGCTGTGCATGGCTCTTAAGCCTTCGTTTACGCTTATGTGGCATTGCAACATCAACCCATTTCACAGTCTCTGATCTCTCAGTGAGATGGTCACCAAGCAGTAGGTCACTGGCCTCATAGAGACCGCACTACTCTGGAACATAAGGACCTGCTTCCAGAGCCTACTACCAATGTCTGAAATCCTGATTTCATAGGCATATACACAGGCTTGTGCAGGGGGCTGGCAAAAATCCACATACTGTGGCAAAAACATACTAACTTATCCTGCTCCAATACACACAACAAGTGCACCAGTCTGTTCTGAGTCGCAAAACCCCAACATTTTTGAGTCACCACCAGCCATGTCGGCTGAACTCCAATCAAGGACCAAATGCAAGCAGCACTCCATTTATTACATTCTGGAAGAAGCTTCAACAAATCTGATCCCCGAAATGTCTGGTCCCTAACTCCACATACCTACGTTGTACACAACCATCACCAAGTCTGGTCCCTTAACTCCACATACCTACATTGTACACAACCATCACCAAGTCTGGTCCCTAACTCCACATACCTACATTGTACACAACCCTCACCAAGTCTGGTCCCTTAACTCCACATACCTACATTGTACACAACCATCACCAAGTCTGGTCCCTAACTCCACTGAACAATCTCCACAGTACATGCCATCATCACATTGCATTGCCAACCTAAACATCTCAAAAATTTCAGGACCACCATCATTCAAACACTACTGTCATCCTCCTATATATGTAGAGTACACCAGTGAAATAGTGAACCATCATATTTTATATCATACCTTTACTTTTAGTTGTGACCTGCACACAGTAAGTGTTCAAATGAAATCTTAGAAGTGTTGATGGAGTCATACACTGCAGCAACACTGTTAAGTTACATGTATACATGAGCAAATAAATTGCTTTTGTTGAGTGCAGATACCTAAGTTCAGGTAAACAGAAGCCATATCAACACCAGCAGACCTACATACGTGTTTGGTGATCAGATAAGATGTTCAAAGTAGCAATGAATACAAACATGCTTTTACTGATAGGATGCAATCTACAAAGTGATGACTGTACATGTACCTGGTACACACTCTACAAGCCCATGTACAGGCACTTTCTTCTCCCCACCTGTTACAAAGACACTTACGTCACTTTGAAGGGATGAATGCAGTATCTTACTGATGTTCCATTAAGTTCTTTTCCTTCCTTTCAAAGCTCTTTAACCTGGTGTTGGTAGAGGCTCAGTAAATGTCACCTGTACACCACGATTACCTTTTATTTTTTACAGCTTGTAGCTTCATTGTGTACCAATTGACAAATGACTGGTGTATGGAGAAGTGAGGTAAAATGGGCGCTGGTAGCTCCCCTAAGAGTGACACAGCTAGGAAGCGTTCTAAATTGTTAAAACAGCATGGAAGAATCAAATCTTGGAGGTGTTGACAAAGTCATACATACAGGATAAAATGTACATGTACTAGGCAATACACTTACCACAAGCAGACTCCAATACAAGCAGGACAGCATGCTTGGTAAACAGAAGCCATATTCAGTCACGCAGTGCACTTCAAAGAAACAATGAATAAAATTATGCAGGCAGACCACAATAGTGGGAAGTGTCACAGAAATTTCGGTCCGCTGAAAATTTTGGTCCCGGACCAATATTTTCAGAAAAATTTTGGTCTGGTCGGACCAATTTTATCTGAAAAAAAAGGTCCGTGTCCAGAAAAAAAGGTCCGGATATTTATCTAACGCCACGTGGCTTATATTCATTTTGCAAGTGATGGCGGAGATGGAGAATGACGTTTCTGATTGTGACGAATGTGATGATCTAGTCGAGGAGGCTTATGCCTATTTAGTGTCCAAGAAGTATCCCGAACATGCCAGCGACAGCAAAAAGAGGGTTGTACGAAGAAAGGCTACGAAATTGACGTTATCTGGTGAAGGAGAGCTATTGTACAAGCACAAGCAAGGAAAGGGAAAGGTAGGTATAATATTCGGCAATCCTGTAGTTTAGTGTCCCCACGATTATTCATTACCCTCAAACTTAGGTTTATGGTTAACTGTGGGTAAGGTAATGAATGACACTAAACTACAGGCAGGTAATCCTGTAGTAGTTTAGTGTCCATCATTACCCCTCGATGTTTATGCTTAACTGTGGGTAAGGTAATGAATAATCGTTGGGACAAAACTATACAGGATTGCCCAATATACTTCACTGCCATTTTATATTTGTATGTGTTCCATCTTTGACACAGAAGGAAGTGCTTTTACGTTACATTCTGAGCTTAGAAGAACGTCAGAAGATCCTGCTGGCATGTCACATAGATCCCACTTCTGGTCACATGGGCAAGACCAGGACGCTCTACAGAATCAAAGAACGATTCATGTGGCATGGGATGGTAAAGGACGTTGTTAACTTGGTAAGCTCCATATTTCATTGGTGCATGCTCATTATTTATATTCAATCAGCCTTCTGTCATATACTTCTTCAGCTATCCAAATGTGGTGTTTGCCAACACATGAATAGGAAGCTCAATACTGGAGTGCCTGAGCTTCATCCAATTCCTGTTAAAGCCCCGTGGTACATGGTTGGCATTGATTTTGTAGGCCCACTTAGCCCAATTGCGAAGGACGGAAGTCGGTACATTCTCACTATTAGTGATTATTTCACAAAGTGGGTGGAGGCTATACCAACAGTGGATAAAAGGGCATCTACAGTGGCTAGTTCACTGTTTAAGGTTAGCAAGTGTAAATGTAGAATTCTTTATTCATTTAACAGAGTTTAGAAGGGATCTGTGGGATAAACATTCTCTAACCATGGTGAAGCCCCATTTCACAAGTTTATATGTACATTCACGTGGTGACACATATACAAGCACCATGCAACTGATCGTGTGCATGTTTATTGTGTTTGGCTCTTACATGCATGAAATTTTTTAATCATGTCTGCTTTAACAACAGGTGTTTATGCGAATGGGTCTACCCCGTGTTTTACTATCCGACAATGGCAGTGAGTTCTGCAATGAGCTTAACGACCAACTAGCTAAAATGCTAGGTATTAAGAGGAGGTTAACTACACCATATCACCCTCAGGTTTGTTTTATTTAAAATGCTATTCCTTGCTATACACATATACACACATTTATCATTCTTATTATTGACTTTAGGCCAATGGTCTTGATGAACGCTTCAACCAGAGTCTGCAAAACATGTTGGTGAAGTATGTTTCGTCGAAGAAGGAAATGTGGAGTCATTATTTAGACACCTGTGCCTTCGCATATAATACATCGCAACATGACTCTACAAAATTCACACCGTTCATGTTGATGTTTGGTCGCAGAGCAATGCTCCCAATAGATGTTGAGCTAGAACATCAAGATTCTGAAGACCTGCTTAAGGCATACAAGGATCTTGAAGATCGTCCCTATGCTGCTGCATTTGATGAGCACGCACACATACTGGAAGAGGCCAAAGGGAACATCATTGCTGCACAATTAAGACAGAAGAAAACATATGACAGAAAGCATTGCAAGCCAGGCCAATTTCAGTGTGACCAATTGGTGTTGCTGAAAAACTTCAAACGACAAAAGGTCAAAGGTGGGAAACTAATGGAAAGATATCTTGGGCCATACACCATTACGAATGTGCTACCACACGGTGTATATGAGCTGGGCAATGCAAAAGGAAAGACTACTCGTGCTACTGGAAGCCACTTGAAGATCTACAAGTCAAGTGATGCACAGTGTATTGGAGAAAATGAAGGATCCATAACTGGTGATGTAAGTTGAAAATAAATGGATGCATACATTGTGTGCAACTTTTACTTACCACAAATTTTTTTTTGTATTAAGGTTGAATCGGAAGCTGATTTGGATGGCAGGGAATCGGAAGCTGATTTGGATGGCAGGGAGTCGGAAGCTGATTTGGATGGCAGGGAATCGGAAGCTGATTTGGATGGCAGGGAGTCGGAAGCTGATTTGGATGGCAGGGAGTCGGAAGCTGATTTGGATGGCAGAGAATCGGAAGCTGATTTGGGTGGCAGGGAGTCGGAAGCTGATTTGGATGGCAGGGAATCGGAAGCTGATTTGGATGGCCAAAAAATAGAAGGTGATTTGAATGACAAAAAAATGGAGTGTGGTTTGAATAGAAAAAAAATGGAAGGTGGTTTGAATGGCAAAAAAATGGAAGGTGGTTTGAATGACAAATAAATGGAGTGTGGTTTGAATAGCAAAAAAATGGAAGGTGGTTTGAATGGCAAAAAAATGGAGTGTGGTTTGAGTAGCAAAAAAATGGAAGGTGAATTGAATAGCAAGAAATTGAAAGGTGATTTGAATAGCAGGGAATTGGAAGGTGATTTGGATGGCAAAAAGTTGGAAGGTGGTTTGAATGACCAAAAAATGGAGTGTGGTTTGAATAGCAAAAAAATGGAAGGTGGTTTGAATGACAAAAAAATGGAGTGTGGTTTGAATAGCCAAAAAATGGAAGGTGGTTTGAATGACAAAAAAATGGAGTGTGGTTTGAATAGCCAAAAAATGGAAGGTGGTTTGAATGACAAAAAAATGGAGTGTGGTTTGAGTAGCAGAAAAATGGAAGCTGAATTGAATAGCAAAAAATTGAAAGGTGATTTGAATAGCGGGAAATTGGAAGGTGATTTGGATGGCAAAAAATTGGAAGGTGAAAAGAAAGGAGATATCTGTCAGAAGGTAAATCAATTTTCATTTTGGATATAGATTGCACTCATTTTATAATTTATTACAAATATTATTTTCCACATTTATACATCAATTTGTGCAAGCTGATAACTTGCTTTATACATTTTCCAACAGAGGAAGAGAAGGTGTTCTTTCACAAGTCAAATGAAAAAAGAAATCCTTGACGGTGATTGGCTCAGTGATCAGCATATGTTTTATGCTCAAGAGCTTCTGCGGATGCAGTTTCCCATGTTTGATGGATGGCAGAGCACCCTTTTGGCTCAAGCCAATGCCTTCATTCCTGTCAGAAAGGATGCTATTCAAATCCATATTACAAACTCCCATTGGGTCACATCACTTCGACGCCGTGAGACAGTCACTCTTTTTGACTGCCGGAAGGTTGCAGGTGAATTGAGTTCTACCCTAGCTAATCAATTATGCCAGGTATATAGAACATCTATACGTGAACGCAGGGGGAACTCCTTTTTGGCTGTGAATGTTGCTGCTGTCCAAATGCAGCGTGGTATGGATGACTGTGGATTATTTGCAATAGCCTTCGCATTGCATTCTGCTTTGGGTCACTGCATAGAAGAGATTGTTTTTGACCAGGCTACCATGAGAAACCACCTTGTCAAGTGCTTCACGGCAAGAAAGTTCACCCCGTTTACCACAAAGAAAGTCAAAAGAGCGTGCAGTACCCGCATAATAAATATTGATGTCTTCTGCACCTGTCAGATGCCTGCCTCCTATGGGGACATGGTGCAGTGTGGTGTGTGTGAGCAGTGGTTCCACGTCAAATGTGTTGGCCTTCAGTCACTTCCATCGACAGCGGAGGAATGGAATTGTTTGCTATGCTGCTCATAAATATTGGTGTGCCAATGAACTTTACTATTTATTCTATTACAGTGTAGTTGCACAAATGAACTTGAAGTATTTATAAACTTCACTGCCAATTGCATACATGGGGGTAAGGAGGGGAGGGAGTTATGAACGAGGTTGTAAGGAGATGAGGGGAGGGGAAGGACCCGGTCCTGAAATTTAAATTGCACCTAGTCTTTTAATTATTATTGTTATCTCTGTTGGCTATGAGTATCAATATTATATACAAGTACGTGATGGTCTATGCGCTTATAGCATACAGTGCACTAGAGAAACAACATCCGGACCAAAAATTTTCAGGGCGGACCGAATTTTTCGAAAAAACATCCGGACCAAAATTTTCACGGCGGACCGAATTTTTCGAAAATATCAGTCCGAGCGGACCAAAATTTTCAGCGAAAAATTTGGTCCAGGACCAAATTTTTCAGGACCAAAATTTCAGTGACAGAAGGGCTAAACTTCATGGCAAGCTCAGGCAGGCCATTGACACCTATGCATACCTGGAGAATGCCCTTAGACTTCTGCAGAACTGCGTGGCTTGCTGACCCTTGATCCCCCATCAACCTTGCTGTAACACCTATTATATCGTATGACCACAATGATAGAACCACACATATCTGAGCTGTCAGTAGGATGACAGCCTTGCCCCACACAACAGCTCTTCTGAAGAATGTGCAGGATGGAGGTATATCGTATGACCACAATGATAGAACCACACATATCTGAGCTGTCAGTAGGATGACAGCCTTGCCCCACACAACAGCTGATCTGAAGAATGTGCAGGATGGAGGGATGAGGTTGCCCAGGTAATATGGGCACTATGTCCATGGTGACTGGCAGCTGTGGGACCCACTGCTGTTTCATGCTTATGTTCCATACAGCTGCTTTTCAAATGACGAACTCTTTAACCTGGTGTTGGCAGAGGCTCAGAAACAAATGTAAAAAATGTCACACTTGTACACCACCATGCATTACCTTTTTTACAACCAATGTTTGTATAGAGCCATTCCAATGACTGGTGTATACACATATATACCATAAACAGAATCTGTGACCAGTGCCTCACTCAGCAATAGAATCAATGTTTAATTGGCTGATCACATTATCATCTGGACATGTCAGTACATTGGTCACCTGAAATTCTATTTGGCATTGCATTATGTGTATACCCACCTCACCCGCCCACACCAGTCAGTGTAAATGAGTCTTGTGTTTAAAACATAGGACACAGTGCCTTCAAGTGGTACAGGGTCATTTATCAGCTGTTGAGTAACAGCTTTTGCTTTTGCCAGCACATAGCCAGCTAAGCTATTTGCCTGGTCTTATGACCACAGAATATGTGATCCAGGGTCATTGATTAGCTGCATGTTGAATAACAGCTTTGCCAGCACATAGCCAGCTATTTGCCCTGTCTTATGACCACAGAATATGTGATCCAGGGTCATTGATTAGCTGCATGTTGAATAACAGCTTTGCCAGCACATAGCCAGCTATTTGCCCTGTCTTATGACCACATGGTTTGATCACAGGAAGTACTGGCCCATGTTATGGACAAAGACATCATGATGGCACACATCAATGTGTTGTGTACATTTGACCAAACCAGCCTATGTTGGGTATCTTACTAACCCATCGCTCCTAACCAGTGAAACTAATCATCACTGGATTGAGATGTAATTACATCAAAATGGTCATTATTTGTCCATACGATATACAATGACTTTTGTTGCACATCATCACTTAAACCACTGTCAAGGACTGCTGGGAATATTGTCATCCAATGCTTAGAAGTAGGGTTATAGGAATAAATGTTGCATTTCATCAAGTGAGCAAATGCATACATTTCTGTTTCAGTGCCCCACCCAACTGTATCCATGTCTGAGCCAAATATGTAGTTTAGTACATTACCATCTACATTAACATCGTGACATGATTCTAGTAAAGGTGCTATGTTTAGCATGTGTGCAACAATTGCCATTCGTACTGCAAAATGTTGGTCTTGTGATCCAGTTAGAATGTATGAAAAACACCTGAAGAGGCAGTTTCCATCACCTCTTGCCTTTACCAAGGTTCTGAGGTTAGGACGCTTCAAAACAACATTTGGACCACCAGGCTCAACAAACTGATGTGCACAGGTATATACAAGGTTAAGTTCTCTGCATTTTTCCCGTTGCCACTGTTCATCAGTCTGATAATACCTGTAACTTGGCAAGGTACTCTGAGGTGCAGCGTGTGGAACTGTTACAATTTCAATAACATCAGGATTAGATACTGAATGGGTTTTCTTAGCTTTGGATGAACCCATGCCAAGAGACTTTTGTTTTTTTCTACCTTTGCTATGTGCACCAGAGGATGCCCTCTTGAGATGAGGTGTTATAGACCCACTTTCACCCTCCAATGGCAAAGCACTCAATTTGTGTATGGTGGGTTTGGACTCATCATTGGAGAGTGTAATGGGAGGAAGGTCAGGTTTGAACTGTTGTCTTAGTCTGTTGACTTCTTGGACACATTCAGTACTGACCTTGATAGATCTAGGATCAAATGCTAGCAAGTGTAACCCAGCTAGTGTTCTAACCCTAGAGATGGCGACATATGCCATTCCTGTTGCAAACACACTGCTGGAAAGGTCGACTATAGCACAATCTAACGACAACCCTTGACACTTGTGTATTGTTACAGCAAATGCCAGTATCAAGGGAAATTGTTTTCTGTGCACATAGAACCGACGCAGAATTCGGAATTTGCTACGAATGCGATCGATCTTAAACTGCAAATTAGGAGTATGATCAAATGTGACCTGAATGTACTCCTTGGTGATTGCAGCTACAGTGCCAAGTGCTCCATTCACTAACCCTTGAGTTGTGTCTAGATTGCGCCTTAGCATGACCCTAGCCCCTACAGCTAGTTTTAATTCTGCCTCCAAACCAGCAGTTGTGTTACAATCTTTATTTAGCTTTTCTAGTTCAGATGCTGCCCTCTTGGTCCATTTTACTGTCCCTGCTGTTTCATCAAATTCATTTATACAGGGTATCTTTACTACCTCTGAACCCACTTTAGAGAGCATGTCTATGTTAAACTGGTCACATGACTTTCTTGTAGCAAATAGGCACACCGGAGACAAACCCTGACCTAAAAGTTCTTGGAACTTTTCAACAGCTGTGCATGTAATAACAGCTTTGTGCAACTGAGCAACTGTTTTATCTGAAATACAATTAACCCTGACCTCGTTTAACAAGTGACCAAATTCAGGGTCCCGTTTTTGTCGCTCATTAATGGTCAGTTCATCATATACTACAGTTTTCCTCCAGGTGTTTACTGATGTCATGCAGCCTAGCCTTACGGCAATTACTTTGTTGCAAATATTCTGAAACACCATTGAACCATTCACTGGAGGGAGCTGTAGTATGTCCCCAACAAACAGGACATTCATTGCTCCAAACCATTGGCTACTTCCAAACACTTCTTCAAGTCTAAGGTGTACATAAGCTAAGCAGAGGCTGCTAAGCATGCTGACCTCATCAATAATGATTAGCTAAAGATGTTTGAAACCGTTTCTCATCATCTTCAAAGATTCATTTAGAAGTGGCCAATAACTTCATGTTTTAGAATCATGTTCTATTGGCAATTGGAAAAGCCTGTGAACAGTGACACCATCTATATTAAATGCAGCCAACCCAGTGGGGGCAGCTAGTGCACACCGTACAGAGTCTTTATTATCCTTCCACAATTCATTTACCATGGCTCTGATGGTATGAATCAGAAAAGACTTTCCTGTTCCACCAACACCACTTATGAACATGCACAGGGGGTTATTTTTAGTACAGGAACATTCGCCATTTTCATGACGCTTTTGGTGAGAAAGATGGTCACTGACACTGTTGAAGACTCGCAGTTGATCTGCATTAAGCTTTGCAACACGGTCTTCAACTGTCTCTGTCCCGGATGTACACTCATTGAGATGGAACAAATCTTCCATTGCTGATTTTGCCTCACCATGGAAGAAGGCATCTTCCTCGGCAGGAGGTGCTGGTGCATCTTGCTCCTCCTGTCTTGCCTCATTTATTTTTATTACAGCTGTCTGCGCCTTAAGTAGTGCCTGTAACTTCTCATGGTGCTCTGAGAGATCAGCATTTTCCCCAATAAGGTGATTAAAAGCAACCTCAGCTGTTTCTCCCTCTGCTATTAGATTACTCTCATCTCGAAATGGGATGAATAGCAGCATGAGAGAGTAGTAATAATCCTCTCTTTGGTTCTCAGTTGAGGGGTCAAACAGTTTGTGGTTTGGTAGTGTAACTTCTGGTATACTCTAGTACCACCGTCACTGGTCCCACGATATGCATACCACTTTATGAAGTCATACAGGCATACATCCTCCAGCTCTACAGGCCTTGCAGGGTAAAATATGTCCACCACACTACCCTCTAAAATATCTGTGGAGCCAGGATTGTTCTTTTCTATTTCTACAAGCTGCGCATGGCTCTTAAGCCTGCGCTTACGCTTATGTTGCATTGCAACATCAACCCATTTCACAGTCTCTGATTTCTCAGTAAGATGATCACCAAGCAGTAGGTCACTGGCCTCGTAGAGGCCGCACTCTCTGGAACGTAAGGACCTGACCCCAAATGACCACAACTTACAATAAATGGTACTAATAGCATTGACCTCCTGCCACACCTCCTGCATGCCACTTTTCTCAGCCTTGGTTACATAACCTGTGACATAGTGAGCCAGAGTCAATGAAGATTCAGCTGTGAACTGAATATCCATGTTGGCCCTCCATAGAAGAAGCAACAGTGGATTGTAGTCATTGACCCGACACTCATCAGCCGAGCGTGGAAGATTGTATATCTTTTTCCTCGACTTAAGACATTCCTCTACAGAGTTTAGCACTGCACTCTCGGTACAGTCACGCGGAAAGCCAAATCTGCACGTGGTAATGAAAGCACTTTTAAGCTTTCTCCTGCGTTTGCAATAGTCAGTACATTTATGCATTTGGTACTTAGTGACTAATGCATGGAGTTCAGGATTCAGAGTTGCATCAGGGATTTTGCAGGTGATGCGTTCTTGGATCCAAGCAAGAACCTCTGTTGGGTCACTCTTTCCAATCACGGGTGCACCTTGGATCCACAATAATACATGATAATGTGGGGCTCCCCGCATCTGATATTCTTTCTTAAAATAGAAGTGTTCTACTATTCCAAGCACAGACCCTTTCAATATTACTGTATTAAAGAGATCGTGAAAATTTTGAGAAAATTTTCTGGACACAGAAACAGGATCTTCAGTGCAAAGCTTAGATATGGGACAGCTAGCAGGTTGGTCATTGACCTTCCTGAGGTACCTAGCAATGTGCTCTGAGTCGTACTCTGCACAGCTGAAAGTAAGGAACACTGAAGGCGACCCATATTCTCTAAGCATGCATTTCAGCTCACTACTTTTATGAAACCAGTACTGTTTAGTACCACGAACAGATTGAAACATCGTGGAAAGATTTGCCTCAACATTTTCATCAGATTTCGACACTCTAGCAAGGAATTCATGCACAGGCATTTTGCCTTTACTTGTACTTTTCAGAACATTGTAAATGCCTGCAGAGATTTGCCGCATTTCTTGCTGCCACAATAAGAAGAAAACATATTGTGGATCTTTCCGAAACCTGGAATCTTTGTTCAGTAGCCTAGACTTGGCGTACTCTGATGCTGACACAGGCTTATCTCGAGGGTGGAATTCACCAAACTGTCCTGAGGGGAAAAGTGTTGGAAAACACATCACATCGAGATGTTTCTGTCTGCTTTGGATTGGATCATCTTTGACATTCAGCATCTTGTACTGTTCAACGTCCATCAATGCTGACCCTTGTTGATCCAGTGATCGAATCGTATATGACTGTAATGCAGCTATGTCGTCGACAGAGGCCTTTTCTAACATCTTGCTAGAGGCCTTGTCAACCACCTCTACCACCTTCTTTGCTGCATCATCTAAAGATTGATCATCCAGATTTTTATACAGCCAATTTATTTCCTTCAGTTTATGTATGGCTAACTTTAAGGCATTTACATCTACTAAGGTCTGCCACACAACCTTATTTTTAGTAGGAACACCATTCAAAATTATGAACAGCTCTGGGTCAGGCAAAGTCACTATGTCAGTTTCACTTACATGGACCTCTGATAGGGTCTCCCATGTTTTGTTTAATGGTAAGGGCAGAAAGAACATGGTACCTTTACAGGCTTGGAGGGCATTATATGCTGGCACTTTACCAGAATATGTACCCAACCTCACTATTGTCTGAAAAGCTTTTGCTCTCTGAATTAACTGTTTACTGAGAGCATCAAGCGATTTTAGCTCATCTGGTACAGGTTCAGTGACAAGCCCATTAAGAACACATCGTGCAGGCATAGTGTTCTTATTAAGATACGGTAGGCAATACTTACAAATGTAAAGTTTTTCAGTACCACTGTTTTGTAGGATGTGAGCTTTCAATGTCAACCATGCAGCTGTTTGGTACTTGCGGAGGTTACAGTTCAACAATGAGATCAGCATGTGTAATAAGCAGGTGTCTTTCAATGCAGCCAAGACCAGGTGATGAATGGTCTTCACTAACTATGGGATGCTCTGCACCTTCCTCGCTGAATAACTCAGGTAAGTTATCCTTCAAACCAAGGTACTCTATCAGTTCATCAACACTGCCACTAGAAAGCATTGCATCAATAGCTTTAATGGCCATGTGCGTTTTGTGGACAGAATAAAGTTTCCAAAGGAAGCCCCTTAGCACAGGGTAGTGAGGTGCAATTGCCCTTATTACCCTCAGTGGACTGGAGCATGTTGGGAACTCACAGGAAATAGGGTGTCCATGCCACTCACTAAAGCGCAAGTCTGATTGCAAAGTGCTATCATGATGCACGTAACCACACCCTGAATCTAGACTGTCAAGGCCAGCTCGAACATCTTCCGTGCATTTTTGAAATAGCACCTTTGTCCCCAATACAATGTCTATTCTTTTGTGCATTTCCATCTCAGTGGACGCATACTGCCACAATGCCTGTCGCCTATCTCCTCTGCCACCACACACCTACCATTCAGGTCTACTGCTATAGCACCAAGCTGCCTTGTGTGGTTGTAAGAGGCATCGTAGAAGTAAGGCTCTGCACTAGCAGTATGGTACCTTACCCCAGCAAGAATGTCACTATCAGCTAATTTTATTGCATTAATAGCACGAACATCATGCAGAAATTCACCTGCTTATTTTCTACGCATGCTCAATGCCTTGTTAAGCAATGCACCTGCACAAACCTCACTAACAGCTGCATGTGCAGATCTAGTACAGACCTTTTGCGCTAACCATGGGTGGGTTTTGCAAAAGGCATCATTGAACTCATCTAACAATGTTCTATTCCTTAGAATTGCTTTTTCTAGGCCACTTTTATACTCCCTTAGTATGGTTTGGTTAGGTTCATACAGGGAGTAGCTACAGTGATGAACAAAATAAATACTGAAATATCTGCAGTTAACATGTATTAGTTAAAAACAGACCCCATTCAATCACACGCCAACTGTTGATTAGTTAAGCTATTCATTACACCCAGGTTTAACGGTCGGCATACACGGGGCGACTTCCTGCCGACTTGTCGCATGCAAGTCGAATGAATATGGGTAAAAGTTCCATAATTGTTTAGTTTACTGATGGTTTGCGGAACATTTGTCCATATTCATTTGCGTTGCATGTGACAAGTCGGCAGGAAGTCGCCCCGTGTATGCCGGTGTCACAGGCATACGGGTCCCCCCCCATTTTGGGTCCGGGGGGACCCATATGCCTAGGCAACTGGGTCCCCCCCGGACCCAGTTGCCTAGGCAAGTGGGTCCCCCCGGACCGAGATGCCTAGATGTAAAAAATTAATATCCCGGATCCAAATGCCTAGGCAACCTGGTCCCCCCCGGACCCAGCTGCCTGTTAGCAAAATATATACTTATGTATAAACATTTTACAGAGAAAGCTCGTGACCATAGGCATCCGCTTGATGAGACGCAAGGGGGGGGGGGGGGGGGGGGGAGGGGGGAGCGTATGCATACCTCCCCTGCGTACCCGAACTAATTAATATCCATAGCGGTTAACAATTGATTGCATAGAGTACCTACTTTGTTATTGAACAGCACAACAATCGATATGCATGGGGACTACGAGCTAGTGATTCCCGTCCATTGTATATCGCTCGTTGAATGGTATATGCCGTTCAATAACAATTGCTTGCTTGTGACTTCAAAACTGTGTACTTATTATAGTGCTGTCGGAAGCACTGAATTTGTTCTGAAACTGCATGTGGCTTTCATGTATAAATATTCCATGCACTGCACTGAAAGCTTCCGCGTCTCGCGCGGGAGGGCTGGTTGATGTAATGATCTACGTTGCCTCCGGAGCCCTTGATATAAGCCTATGTTTTGACAGATGTATGTATTACCCGGCTGAGCACATGCAGACTGATATATAGTTTCCGAGAGTGTCTCAAAATTGCATTGCGATCGACAGGTCAATCATCAAGTTAAGTCCTGTATGATACGAAGAAACAGAAACAGTTGTGTACTGCTTGAACATGACCCATTCATTGTTTGTATATGCTCAACATGTTTATTTATTTTTTTAATCGTATCATAAAAATTACACAATAATAACACAATAAATAATAACTTATTAATTACAGACTACCCGGCACAAAGTACCTAAGCCTAACTAATGTTTCAGACATAGGCTACTCAAATGAATGGGGCAGACTTCTCGTCAAAATAGCTCTTGCTATGCTACGATGGGAGTTAGCACCAGACTAAGTCTGCCAAAAAGATAAGCACTGAGTGACCTTACTTTTCGGCAGAGAAAAACAGATGGCAAGCCGAGTGGCTGTTAAAAAGTGTAACGGCTGGCAGACGCTAACTTACCTTTGAGAAAGTAACAACAAATGTGTCTATCGTATCAAAACCGGCGGTGCCAGTAAATAAAACGCATCAGGAAACTCGGTCCCCCCCTCCGCCCCCTACCCGGACCAAGATGCCTGGATGTACAAATAATGACCCGGACCCATATGCCTAGGCATTTGGGTCTGGGGGGGGACCCAGTTGCCTAGGCATATGGGTCCCCCCGGACCCAAAATAGGGGGGGACCCAGTTGCCTAGGCATATGGGTCCCCCCGGACCCAAAATAGGGGGGGACCCACATGCCTGTGACACCGGCCTTGACCTCACTAAAAAGTGCCAGTACTGGGTAAATTAGGTACATGTACATGTAGTCGCAGAAATGCACGCACTACGTATACTATTAGGAGTAGGTAGCTACGTGTACATGTACAGGTACGACATACCTTTGAGTGACCTTAACTCTTTTCGCCGAGCGAGCACGTTCAGGACTCTGCCAATATCGTTGTCTTTTAGCAGCCCTTTCCTTTTCAGAATCTGCTCGATACCGTGCGCGTCGAGAGGTCCGTTCCTTCTCAGGATCTGCTCGAAACCGTGCGCGTCGAGAGGTCCGTTCCTTCTCAGGATCTGCTCGAAACCGTGCGCGTCGAGAGGTCCGTTTCTTTTCAGGCTCTGCTCGATAGTTTTCACGTGTCGTTGAGAGGCCCGTTTCTTTTCAGGCTCTGCTCGATAGTTTTCACGTTGAGAGGCCCGTTTTTTTTCAGGCTCTGCTCGATAGTTTTCACGTTGGGAGGCCCGTTTCTTTTCAGGCTCTGCTCGATAGTTTTCACGTTGGGAGGCCCGTTTCTTTTCAGGCTCTGCTCGATAGTTTTCACGTTGGGAGGCCCGTTTCTTTTCAGGCACTGCTCGATAGTTTTCACGTTGAGAGGCCCGTTTCTTTTCAGGCTCTGCTCGATAGTTTTCACGTTGAGAGGCCCGTTTCTTTTCAGGCTCTGCTTTGTAGCTCGCTCGGGCAGAATCTAATATGTCGTCTCGATTTTTGAGGTACTTTGCTCGTCGTTTGGCTCTCTTCTTTTCCTGACGTGTGCTCGTCGTTTGGCTCTCTTCTTTTCCTGACGTGAAGGCATTTTGAGAAAAACAACTTCACTAAGTTACAAAGAGCGTCAAAGCAACAACGATCGAAGCACAATAATGATAATATTAATAGCACACGTGCACGTATTAAATAGTGCCCAAACCGGATACGTGCCACAATTTCACTAGGTTAATTACCACTGATAGGTGTAGTGCCCAGACCGTACATATTGGATTACATGTACATGTATGCAACTACTTGAGCAAAATATTACCAAGTTCTAAATCGTTTTGAGTGCTGTTAGATACAGGATGCTTTAATATACGTGATTTGTAACACAACCACCGATATATACAATGTAGCCTCGATACATTTTGACCACTGAAGCGAGAATGCCAATGAATTCTGAAGCTACTGGTGTGATTTTCATTTCGTAGAAGTGTTCCTATCTCGAGTTATGCGTGGTCAAGAAGAAGAAGAAGAAGAAGAACAACAACAACGAGAAATACGGTGGGACTGGGTACGAGTTTAGACAAATGTTTTGTTCTCCACAACCACGCGGTTTTATGACATATAACAAACACGAAACTGCTCGTTTTCGACTGCTTGTTCGAGATGACAAAGAGCTAAGCGATCCGATTGATAGGAGTCCCGTTAGAAGCGGGTCCCGTTTTTGTAATGACATTCATAATCGGGGTCAAATCCTATATGAGAGTTACTACCGTAACTCTCGATATCTACATAATTATGTTAGTGGATATATACTAGGCATTCAACTGCTTTCATTGTAGCATGACCAAACTTAACAGTGGACTTGGCATAGTCTACCGATCACAGCATGGAAAGTACTAGATATAGCTAACCTTTGACGTCCAGCAGCATCCATAGAAGCAAAGTATCACTCCTCGATACATGTAGGCCTACACATGTTATACCTAAGGTGGGTCCGAGTACGAGTACATGTATGACCGGGTACATCATGAATTAATTCTGTGGTATACTTATTATGTAAACAGTTGGATTTTATGGAATGAAATACATGCAGTAGTATATAACTCACTGGAATATACACTCTTAAGAATACACTATCGTATATTTTGAAGGCGTGCTTATATAAACGGTGACGTATTTGACACTTGCGGATTCTCGAATATACGCCGTCGCATACTTGAAATATACTACACATGCAGGTTATATTTTGCGTATTCTTCAAATTTACGCATAAATATACACTATCGTATAACAAACTTTTTGCACAGTGATGCACACATACATGTGCAGACATATACACAACGCACACACCTGCATAACAGACTCATGTACACATAAGCACACACACTGTACAATGCATGCATGCACACACATAATAGGACTGCAAGACTGTTGGGGAAGGGAGAGGGGGGCCTCACATTTAGCCAAATAAAATATGAAAGCCGGGGGGGGGGGGGGGGGGGGGGGGTCCCTCGCAATCAGGCATCAAACAAGGGAGATTGACCAATCCCCCTGGCTACAGGCCTGCATACACTCATATGGCACACATGCACATACACATATGGTACACATGCACATACACACATGCACCCATGCATATTCAACTAGATACACACGCATTCACACACACATGCACATGCATGTGTGCATGTGTATAGCTTCATGTGCATACATGTCCACACGTATTCACACACACACTGTTGGACAGCAAATACACTCTGAGAGAAGTGCGCTTTTTTGCAATTGTAACTACTCAAAAATCCTGTATAGCTTTCCTCAAAGTGTACATGCATTCACAATTGTAACATAGATATGTAAGGTCATGCTAAAAACATATTTCATTGCGCATGCGTGACCTTTAGAAACACGTTCTGTTATTTTTATATGAACAGGACAGGTAAGTTCCGACTTTTTGGTAAGCTATTTGTTTTCTTCCAGCGTTGAGCGATGCATTTGAGTAAGACGAGTTGATCGCTTTGAAGAGAGTTCATCGAGAACAGCAGTTCGCGATCCGACCGGAATGCCTCTTTATACGGTCTAGCTAAGGAAAATTCGGCTACTACCGCTCGCTGCGCTGCCTCACTATAATGAGACACTGCCTAAGGCAGGTAAGTGCCTTGTCGCGCTAAATAACGCCCTACCTTACCTTACAAAGGTCAAATGACACGCTGGCTCTAGCAAGCCTTCCAGGTAAGCTTAACAATCGGTACGATTGACGCTGTTATTGTCACCGATCCGCTTAGCGAACATGACCATCGTCGGACTGAGGGCTGCACCCAAGATTCAATTAAAAAGGTTAGACATGTCTCATATTGGAACCTGACCATTATATATTGTATTTTCTCCATTTGTTTAGTGTCCGAAGCATGCAGAGAAACACTCCAGGACTACTCGATCATCGTATAGGCCCTAAAGACATGGTAATAGTTTTGTTGTATGATTATATTGTATTTATTATTGTCAACTTTTTATTATAATCGTCAACTGTTGTTGTATAGTTTATTAAGATCAATTCATGTAGTATCATAAGATCACGGTGCATGCACGAACTATTGATACCTGTGTCAAAACCCATAAGAGTACACTGCAGGGGTGTTGGCTCTAACACCCCTGAGCGGTTACCACAACACTCCATAGGGTGTTATTCCTAAACAGGCGTACGAACACCCCTAAGGGTGTTGTGGCAACACCCTTTAAGTTTTTTAACAGTATACAAACGTGCCCCGCGGAGACGCCTAAAACAATGGACATTAAAATGACAAAAGTTGCAAAGCTGCTGGGGATGCCCACATCACACCCCTATATAGCCCCTATAATTAGTTGTACCCTTAATGCTTTCCAGAACCCCCCATGCATCTCCCGATCAGCCTGCGGGACTGTAACGAACGGCCACCCAAACATGGCGTCATTGGATAGCAAAACCACATATAAGCACATGCATCGGTAGGCGTGCGCGCATGACATCAATATGAATTGTATCACGCCTATGGAACGAACTGTATATAAATATTTAACCAAAGGACCCACCAACGTATATGCAGCGACGACGACTGACGACACAGTCGCAAATGGATTACGATTCACTTTCACCAGACGAAAAGCAGCTATGGATTGAAGTGTTTGGAAAAGGTATGATAATGAACATGTGTCGTAATTATTTTCTGCTAGGAGGTACTATTGTATATAGCTATAGGCCAGGCCTTACCCAGTGTGTTAGATTCGCGCCTTTCACCGCGCTTATATTGTTCGCGCGATCGATATCGTGTTATATTTACAAAGGCGAAGAATCGTACCGAAAAGCGACTAAATTTTGTTTGCTTCTTTGATTAATTGGTTAGCGCCGAAAATCACTCAAGTACTTTGCTAACGAAAAACCATTAAAGTTCGACGTCGATCGTACTTTCCGGAGGGCACGAATACGGTTTTAATAGCAGTAGCGTAGGAGCGTATTAAACATGGGGCCGACTTCATAGAAAAAATTATCAGCGCAGTAGCCAGCGGAAGGTCGCAGACGTGCCAAGAATGGGCGGGTGCAGGAGGGGGATGAAGAAGTATGGTACTCGGTTTATGAAACGTCCTGGTTCACATAGTTGTTTAAATATTACATTTTACACTTGGGTGCCAGATGTGTACGATCAATAATTATATAGTTCCGTACATGCAGGTACCTTGTGCATGTGCATGTATACATGTACATTGTACAATTTACATGTATTGAATATGTTTGCATGTGACTCAAGTATATATACGTATTGTTTACTCTAGTTACTGCTTACGTTCGAGGTTCTCCCACATAAAAAATGTGCTCACCTGGCATATGACCTCATGCAGGAACAGTTGATGTAGGAATTTGAAGAGTTGTACTACTTCATATAAGTAGTTTATGTACCACACTTTTCCTCCTCCTTAACTCATTGCACCCATCTTAACTGAAGAACAGAATGGAGTTATCGTTGTACATCCATTTACATGTATGTTCATGCGTCCTATCATGCATGGACAGAAGTTATACACTTCGTGAAAGTCATGTAGCTCAGGTTGTTCTGAAAGAAAATATTTGGAGCACGAATGGCTACCAGATTAACGCTATCAAACGGAAACGAGGATATATGCACTATAATACTACGTTCACACGATTCAATCATTCGGTGCCAGCACGCTGACGGTGTCGGAGGCATGGCTGTCCCCCTGGAAAAAGTGTCCCCCCGGACATTCATGCCTAGGCACGACTGTCCCCCCGGACACTGGTGCCTAGGAATGAATGTCCCCTCTAGGCATTATTGTCCCCCCATGCCGGACATTTTTTCCTAGGCACGGCTGTCCCCCCCCCCCCCCCCCCCCCCCCCCCCAGTTGGGCGTAGGGTGTGTAACCTCCCCTGAATAATGAAAATCGATTTTTCCGAATACTTTTAAAACACTAATCGATTTTTCAGGTTTTTCTGGATCTGAAAATCGATTTTACCGAATACTTGAAAACAGAAAATCGATTTTCCCGAATAGGTTTTGACAATTTGCCAGCCGAATACCTAGGTTATTCAGGTTTTCTGCTGACTGAGCCACCTAAATGTACACATCACACCAGATGCCCTCCTACACCTAAACCGTAACACCACCCAAACATGGCGTCATTGGATAGCAAAACCACATATAAGCACATGCATCGGTAGGCGTGCGCGCATGACATCAATATGAATTGTATCACGCCTATGGAACGAACTGTATATAAATATTTAACCAAAGGACCCACCAACGTATATGCAGCGACGACGACTGACGACACAGTCGCAAATGGATTACGATTCACTTTCACCAGACGAAAAGCAGCTATGGATTGAAGTGTTTGGAAAAGGTATGATAATGAACATGTGTCGTAATTATTTTCTGCTAGGAGGTACTATTGTATATAGCTATAGGCCAGGCCTTACCCAGTGTGTTAGATTCGCGCCTTTCACCGCGCTTATATTGTTCGCGCGATCGATATCGTGTTATATTTACAAAGGCGAAGAATCGTACCGAAAAGCGACTAAATTTTGTTTGCTTCTTTGATTAATTGGTTAGCGCCGAAAATCACTCAAGTACTTTGCTAACGAAAAACCATTAAAGTTCGACGTCGATCGTACTTTCCGGAGGGCACGAATACGGTTTTAATAGCAGTAGCGTAGGAGCGTATTAAACATGGGGCCGACTTCATAGAAAAAATTATCAGCGCAGTAGCCAGCGGAAGGTCGCAGACGTGCCAAGAATGGGCGGGTGCAGGAGGGGGATGAAGAAGTATGGTACTCGGTTTATGAAACGTCCTGGTTCACATAGTTGTTTAAATATTACATTTTACACTTGGGTGCCAGATGTGTACGATCAATAATTATATAGTTCCGTACATGCAGGTACCTTGTGCATGTGCATGTATACATGTACATTGTACAATTTACATGTATTGAATATGTTTGCATGTGACTCAAGTATATATACGTATTGTTTACTCTAGTTACTGCTTACGTTCGAGGTTCTCCCACATAAAAAATGTGCTCACCTGGCATATGACCTCATGCAGGAACAGTTGATGTAGGAATTTGAAGAGTTGTACTACTTCATATAAGTAGTTTATGTACCACACTTTTCCTCCTCCTTAACTCATTGCACCCATCTTAACTGAAGAACAGAATGGAGTTATCGTTGTACATCCATTTACATGTATGTTCATGCGTCCTATCATGCATGGACAGAAGTTATACACTTCGTGAAAGTCATGTAGCTCAGGTTGTTCTGAAAGAAAATATTTGGAGCACGAATGGCTACCAGATTAACGCTATCAAACGGAAACGAGGATATATGCACTATAATACTACGTTCACACGATTCAATCATTCGGTGCCAGCACGCTGACGGTGTCGGAGGCATGGCTGTCCCCCTGGAAAAAGTGTCCCCCCGGACATTCATGCCTAGGCACGACTGTCCCCCCGGACACTGGTGCCTAGGAATGAATGTCCCCTCTAGGCATTATTGTCCCCCCATGCCGGACATTTTTTCCTAGGCACGGCTGTCCCCCCCCCCCCCCCCCCCCCCCCCAGTTGGGCGTAGGGTGTGTAACCTCCCCTGAATAATGAAAATCGATTTTTCCGAATACTTTTAAAACACTAATCGATTTTTCAGGTTTTTCTGGATCTGAAAATCGATTTTACCGAATACTTGAAAACAGAAAATCGATTTTCCCGAATAGGTTTTGACAATTTGCCAGCCGAATACCTAGGTTATTCAGGTTTTCTGCTGACTGAGCCACCTAAATGTACACATCACACCAGATGCCCTCCTACACCTAAACCGTAACACCAGATGCACTCAGCACACAAACACACTTACCCCCATCACACCACTAGTACCCTCATGAGGCACACAACTCTACCCAGACACCCTCCTACAGCTACCCACATTACACCAGATCAGTACAGCATGCATCCACAGCTACCCACATCACACCAGATGCACTCAGCACACAACCACAGCTACCTACATAGGCTTAAATCGCTTGGCCTAACCACATACCTAGATGGGCGTGCCCTGACTAAAAGTTAGCGTGGCCACGCTGAGGTCCAGAGGCGGATACAGGGGGGGGAGTCCAGGGTGTCCGGACACCTCCCTTGGAACCATTGATGAATATAATTAGCCCACGTCGCGCACATATAAATGTAATTACATGTATGGTACCGTATGCTTTGAAGCGATTTCGTCACCCCATATACACCAGTATGCATGCAATCGAACCTAAACGTAAATGTACTAACCAAACAGAATTTTATTTGCCTTGAATTAGAATATAACGTAATACATGATTGACCTAATCGGTAGTAAGGCCCGCCCGACTACTTTACATATTTTGCAAAAGGCTGGATCAGGGTTGCCGAAGACCAACATGGCCTGACAGGTCGGCCTGCCACTGCTGCCAGGCCGTACTGTCCACTTGGCCTGGCAGGTCAGACCCTGACGTGACAGGCTTGGATCCACCCACAAGGCAAGAAGATTGTTACATCATGCATGCACCAACAATTGTACATTATGGCGTTATGTATCATGATCATCCTAATTTGTTAACTCTACATGTGTGCTTTGACTGATTTTGCCCTGTCTCAGTATTTAAATTACTGATTGTGTGTGTTATTGGCAGTATATGTATTCTGGTATTCAAAGTCAGTGATTTTACACAAATCTATACCTTCATGTAGCATTATAAACGTAAGCTGCTTGATCACATCGGGCAGTATAGGCCCAGGCACATTTCAGTGTCAAGTGTTCCACATTACATATACCCTGTCACAAATTGTTGCAACAAGCAACCCTTTTATGGGTGAAGGGGTGGTGGGTGGGAGTGGGGGGTGGGGGTGGGTGGGGGGGGGGGGGAATAAACTGGCCAGCAATTCTCAACCCTTTTAGCATGATGTGCTTCATTGATCATTATGTGGGATATTAAATCAGTCATGTTCCAAGTGATTAACATGTACGTAGTGCATTAGAGAAGTCATGCGAATAATGGAGTTCTTTAGCAGGGTCAGTTGTGCACGCCGGGGACTGAGAAACTCACTTTTATATAGTTACCAAAAATTTACTTAGTTAATAGTTAGTGTTATGTTTTCAACTTCGAACCTGCATGACGATTAGTTATGAATTAGTCTGAATGATCGGGGTTGGAGGAAGCACAGCTGATAAAAGGGGAGCATCTGAAGTGGATTCGTGCGCAACACAAATGAATCTGAAGCAGCATCAATTCATTCGTACAATTAAATTGTAGCGTATACGTAACTTTCCGACCTGGCAGGCCGGCCGGGGCTGTCAGGTCGGCCAGACCCCGGCCTGACTTTCGGCAACCCTAGCCTGGGCTGGACATTAGCCCATTGGTAAACTCGTTTATACACATAATTCAATCCAACTGCAAATAATGCCATATAGGCTACACACATCACATAACGTTTTTAAAAGTAAGTGGGGTTGGGGACTTGGAGGGCAGACTTGATTTCAGTACTCATCTATACATATAGGCAATTATAAGTTAGTTCCTATATAGCTAGCAGCAATCAAAGTGTATAGAAATCTAATAGGCCAGGCCTATTAGAAAGCACTAAATACATTGTTTTTATACATTAAAGTCCAGCATCTGCCTATTTTTAACCGATTTCGACTTCGAGATCTATGACTGAAACGCTCCAGCTTCTGGGCTCCGCCCCAGCCCCCAGACCCCGGTATATATGATGTCATTGATGTGTGCATGGGGACGCACGTATATGGACATATACCGTTAAGTAATTCACTGCATTGTATCGGCGTGGCTATTCGATACTAACACTCCTTGGGATACATTATTACTAGCCAAAAAAATTCTGGGGCTCAGCCCCAGTCCCCGAGGGAACGTCATCTCCTGCCCCGCCCCTTCATCAAATTCACATTGGACACCCCCCTCTCCGAATTTCTCCGTCCGCCCCTGAGGTCTACCTACAAATCGTACCCGATGCCAAAAGAGTAGAACCACAGATGAAGTTTACGCACCACCAGCCATGCAGCCGCCATTTCACCATCGCGAGTTTTGAAAATACTAGTAACTAAGTAGGCCTATTAAAATGCGATCGCAGCTCAGAGAGATTGATGCAAGAAACCAGCTAGGGCCTAGTTCGAAATGCACTAAGTGAACTAACTTTGATTTGTAGCTGGAGCTGTCCGTCGTCATGACTCCTGAAAAAGGAGATCTGTTGGCTAGTTCGAATTACTGCCCGTACATGTAAACTGCATCTTATCTCGTCCCCACGTATATATAGATAGTAACATTAAAATTAACGTTAGAAGTAATTATTATCGTACATGTTATATCGCAAACGCGTATCCGGATATCTTCATAAAAAGGTATTCGAATAATGGGCGAATTGTCGATGCGGACGACGAATACCTAAGTACCTCCGAATGGAGATTCACAAACCGGTTATTTCGAATAGAACAAACCCAATAATCGATTTTTCCGAGTAGTGCTAAATTACTATTCGAACGGATAGGTTTTTGCGAATATCCGAATAACCCGAATAACCTGATAACCGGTTACACACCCTAGTTGGGCGTAGCCCGACCTTCCCGTATTGGGTATCTAGCTATACCTGGATTTGTACCGTATATGTGGGCTATACTATTATCACATACATTGTACAGCCCACATACGCTATTAGATGCATGGGTACAAATCCAGGTATACCCGACCTTCCGCCAATACGCGAAGGTATACGGTCGGGCTACGCGGCCTAGCCCCCCTCCACGTTTTCTCGTTTACCATAAAAGTTCAACCAAACACTTAGCCTTCGAATCCTCGTAACTGCTCTGCCTCATGCGTGTATAAACTGATGTGCGCACGCGTACGTGGAGGTTTCCTTTTTAATAGAATAGCGAGTGTTGATCATGGCCATGGACGAAGAAATCGTTTTGAACTCAGTTCTTGTTAAAAGGAAGGTATCCAAGCCTGGCGCATATCCAACCAATTAACATTGTATGTCAATCGAATACGAGGGGGGGTGGGGGGGGGGGGGGGGGGGTCTCGTACCCAGACCCAAATGTATGTAACGATGATTATCGCAACAGAGGGTCTGGCCAACAAGTCGATCGAAGTTGTTCTGGTGCGCCGGAATGGTGGCGCTCCAATCAGAATCGAGAGACCGCGTGACGTCACGGTAATTAGATTCCAATAGCATTCCACACTACAGAGAGGAGCCTGGTGTTTGATTGTGCGTGCGCGGCTAAGGTTGTGATATATGGACACGTGTCTAAAACGAAGGGAAAGCCATTTCAATATGGAAGGACTCATTACGAAGTACGTCTAAAATCTGTCGTGAATCGCTTTCCAGCCCATCGCGTTCACCGCTCTGAGAGTGGTAGCCTTTTCTCACTGGCAAAGACAGACCTGCTTAAACAAACCTCACGTTTTATCGTGATGACGTAGCCGTTGCTATGACAACCCTAATTAAACAACTTTCTTCAACTTGTTGGCCAGACCCTATGTACGCTGTATTATACTGTAAGCGATAATGCTTACATACGTTTGGGTCTGGGTACGAGACTAGGGGGGGGGGGGGGGGGGGGGGATCATGGCACCCTTGTGATAGGCCAAATACGAGCGGAGAGGGGAGGGTAGGCCAAATTGATACAAGTGTGGGGAGGTGGGAAGGTTAGTATCAATTAAGCTTAGTAAATATTATTCTATTGGGGGGGGGGGGGGGGGGGGGGGGGCGGGGGGTTCAGGTAACACAGAATCAGTTGGCAAAGGTGTTTACAAGGTAAATGGCTCTGCACTGCATGCAGCAAATGTTTGTCTGACACATGAAGCATGTTTTTTTGGTGATATCATGGTACCAATCATTATTTAATGACCACACGCGGACATTTGGCATGCATGACGTTTGCTAATACATGCACGTATAAAACGACTAACGTATATGTATATCGATCCGATTTGGTTGTATTACTTATGCTTGTACATTCCAGGCCTGTATTTAAAGTGTAGGACATTCCCCCCATGGGGGGACACTGGTGCCTAGGGTAGGACAATTATGCCTAGGCATAAATGTCCCCTGCGGACATATATGCCTAGGCATAATTGTCCGGGGGACAATGGTGCCTAGGAACGAGTGTCCGGGGGACAGCGGTGCCTAGGCATGAATGTCCGGGGGGACATTTTGCTGGGGGGACAACCATGCCTACGACAACGGTACTGTACGATACAGCATGCATGTTTAAAATTTGACATGTGAACACTCGTACAGCGGCTCGTCAGGGATTTCTATTTAAAAAAAATCCTCATGCACAATCTCAAAATGAAATAATCAATAGTCCTGCATGCCTTACCGATCAAAGCCAAAACGGCTTCACTTTAATTGTATCTTACAATGAAGTTTCCATGCATTCAGCGCCATATACGTGTAATTTATCTGTGCCACCACTCATAATCCGCATGGATCTCTAAAGCCAGATCATTTTTTATCAGAACACCATGCAAGAGCTGTAGGCCTACTTGCAACCTTATAAGTACATTTTTGGTTATTGCAAAGGGAGTTTCTCAGTCCCGCGCACAACTGACCATGCTAAAGAACTTCATTATTTGCACGACTTCTCTAATGGTGCAATGCTAAAAGGGTTGAGAATTGCTGGCGCCCCCACTCCCAACCCCTACTCCAACAACAAGGTTGGTAGCTGGTAAGATATGTATCAGGGTACTGATAGGTATAATCACTTGACATAGATATGTGCGATATCTCTATATGTGATCAGACATGCAGTTTACATTTCTAGTATATGAATGCTGCATTTAATTTGTTTAAAATCACTTTGAATAAGAATACGTACACTTCCAATACTGCCAATACTACACACAGTTATGTTAGCGAAAAACGAGCATGATAGCAGATCATAACACAATACAATTGCTGGCGTATGGTGTGATAATCTACTCCTCTCCCCCCCCCCCCCCCCCCCCCCCCCCCCCGTTTCTTGCCTTGTGAGTGGAAAGCAGCCTGTCAAGTCTAAGACTAGCAGGACTACATGTAGTGAGGTTAAGAAGTTTCTGTGTACTTAGTAACTGTATTTGCTGTATTTTATATTAAGCATACGCCCTCGAAAACGCGTACTACTACATGGTGGCAGCGGTGCTGACCTGTTCAACACGACTAAGTAACCGTGACAGACCGATATCGAACTCAAGATGGTGTCTTGTGACGGATCGTGTAGATCGGAGCGCAACCAACGATGGCTTCTCAATAGCAGTAAGTTTAAGGGCAGCAAAAGACAACACACAAATACAATGCGCAGCTTTAAATACATACACACAAAGATGTATTGTTCAGCCTTTCGGCGCATATATGGACAAAGAGGCTCTACGCCGCCACGCTGGATGCTGACGGCTAGGCCTCCCACCTGAATAGTGTAATCCACTTATCACGTTACGGTTCCCGGGCGGGTGCCCAGACCTAGCCGCGTGGCACGCCTCTCTCCACAATGGGTGCCCAGTCCACCACATGTCTCTTCATATCTCTCCTCCGGAACCCTTTGACTTTGCTACTTCTGAAGAGTGGCCTCGGCGGATTCGTCGCGCGCATTGAGCGCTTTATAGGGAAGCGTCGGGGTTGATAGCGAACACCGAGACGAGCCAGATAAGTACACTCATTTACTCGATGGGGGACCAAGCGGAAGACATATTACGCTCGTTTAGCTTGACAGAAGCTCAGCGAGGCAAGAATGATGTAGTGAAGGAGAAGTTATAGCATTTTGTGAAGCGCAGAAATGTTATTTTCGAGCGTGCGAAGTTTAATTGTCGTGTTCAAAGGCCTGACGATACATGTGACTCCTTCGTTACATCCCTCTATTGCTTAGCAGAGCACTGTTCGTATGGGTCATTTCATGATGAGCTCATACGTGACCGAATCGTGGTGGGAATTCGAAAGTCTCAGCTATCAGAAAAACTTGAGCTGGACCCTGATTTGACACTGGACAAAGCTATCAATGCAGTTTGACAGAATGAGGCGGTGAAAGGTCAATAGACAGTAATACGAAGCCAGGAAAATGATGAAAGAATAGTTGCTGTTGTAAAAAACAAAGAAGCCACATTAAAACACAAAACAATGTGTACTAGATGTGGCTACATGTGTATCCAAGGAAAACACATATGCCCTGCCAGGACAGCATCATGTCAGAGTTTTGGACGACAGGGTCATTTTCAATCAGTGTGCAGAGCAAAGGACAAGACAGTAGCGGCAATTAACGAGAGTGCAGTAATGTTGGGTGGAGTACAGCTACAGCAGGTTACTTACACAGATCAGTGGACAACAACGCTGGGGTTGAATGGAAGATAAATGGTATTCAAGATAGACACTGGGGCAGAGGTTACTGTTATTCCTGCATCATCATACAACCCAGTAAAAGATGGACCACTTCACTCACCTACCAGAAAACTTTATGGACAGAGTCAACAGAAGCTAAAAGTGAAAGGACAGTTTACAGGCAACCTGAAGAAGGGAGATACAGAAGTAAGGCAGGAAATGTACGTTGTTCAGGGACTCAGACAACCTCTTGTGGGATGCCCTACAATTGCAGCATTGAACCTAGTCACTAGGATTGAATCTGTCACTTCAGAAAACCACAGAGTTGTAGATCTATTTCCAAAGGTATTCCAGGGACTAGGACGAATGGAAGGAGAATTCAAGATAAAAAAGATAATCCAAAACCATTTTCATTAATGACTCCTAGAAGAGTTGCACTACCTTTGCTTCCGAAAGTTAAGAAAGAACTTCTAAGAATGGAAAAACTGGGAATCATTTCTCCAGTAAATGAACCTACAGAGTAGTGCTCAGGAATGGTGGTTGCTCCAAAACCGAATGGTTCTGAAAGGATGTATGTTGATTTAATGAAGTTAAATGAGAATGTCATGAGAAAACGGCACACAATGCCATCTGTGGAACAAACTCTAGCCCAGCTGAATGAAGCGAAGTTGTTTTTAAAACTGGATGCAAATTCAGGATTCTGGCAAATCCCTCTTTGCAAACAGTCTACTCTGTTGACAACGTTCATCACACCCTTTGGCAGATATTGTTTTAATCGTATGCCGCTTGGCATAACATCTGCACCAGAACATTTCCAGCATCGCATGTCAGAGATCCTGCAAGGACTTGATGGAGTAGTCTGCCTTATGGATGATATTTTGGTCCACGGCAAAACGGAGCAAGAGCATGACCAGAATTTGATATCAGTATTGGGCTGGATACAATCAGCAGGAGTGACACTCAATGAAGAAAAAAGTTTGTTTGGAAAAAAACTGATCAAGTTTCTGGGACAGCTTCAGATCCTGACAAAGAAAGATCAATAAGAGACAGGCAGCTCCAACAAATGTTACTGAAATCCGCAGGTTTCTGGGAATGTTAAATCAACTCAGTAAATTCTCCCCTCACCTCACTGATGAAACAAAACTGTTAAGAGAGTTGCTGAGTTCAAAGAACCAATGGGTATGGGGTTCAGCTCAGCAAGAGTCGTTTGATAAAATCAAGGCAACGCTAAATTCTACACAAGTATTGGCAATGTACAATGCAGCGTATATGAAACCCGCATTTCGGCAGATGCTTCCTCGTATGGTCTGGGAGCAGTATTGCTACAAAAACAAGCTTCAGGAGAATTAATACCAGTTGCCTATATCGCATTATCAGAAACTGAACAGCGCTATGCACAAATAGAAAAGGAAGCGTTGGCGGTCACCTGGGCTTGTGAATGATTTCGGGATTACTTGACAGGAATGCAATTCCATATTGAGACGGACCACAAAACACTTGTACCTTTGCTCACTTCAAAGAAATGTCTAGAGGAATTGCCAATTCGAATCCAAAGATTTCGCCTTTGTCTGATGCGGTTTTACGCATTCAATGTCCCATGTTACAGGTAAAGACCTTTCCATTGCTGACACACTTTCTCGAGCACCAGTCAACCAAGGCCAAGACTTATCAGACGTTTTATTTGAAGAAGAGACAGTTGCATTTGCCTGCAGTACCCTTCCTGCCACCCCAATGAGATTGGAAGAGATCCGTACTCGTCAGAAGGAGGACGAAGCGTACACATTGGTAACTAAATTCTGTGAACTAGGGTGGCCTGAGAAGCACTCTATACTAGCGGTAGCAAAGCCATATTTCCATGTGCGGAATGAACTGTCTTACCATGATGGACTATTGCTACGAGCTAGTTGGCTGGTAACAGCATCATCGCTGCAGGGAGACATTTTGATCAGGGTACACTTTGGTCATCAGGGTCTAACTAAATGTAGGGAGAGAGCGAGACAATGTGTTTGGTGGCCAGGTATGTCTAAAGATCTGGAGAAATTAATCATGCAGTGTTGGGTATGCTGCCAATATCGACAGCAGCACACTGAACCTTTGATGTTTGATGCCAACCCCATTTTCAGATTATCCTTGGCAGAAAGTGGAATCAGACTTATTTGAATGGCATAAGAATGTATATACTCTTGTTGTAGACTACTACTCTCGATTCATAGAAATTGCAAAACTCTCTTCCGCCACCTCAACAGAAATAGTGACACATTTAAAGTCAATTTTTGCCCGTCACGGCATTCCAGAGGTCTTCATATCAGACAATGGTCCTCAGTACTCATCCTATTTGTTTGCAAAGTTTTCTCGAGAATACAAGTTCAACCATATAACAAGTAGCCCACAATACCTACAAGCAAATGGAGAAGCAGAAAGAGCATGCAGTGAAGACCAAAAAAGCAATGCTAGATAAATGCAGTGATCCATACCTGGGTCTTCTAGCTTATCGAACAACACCATTGGAGAATGGGTACAGCCCAGCTGAACTATTAATGGGCCTAAAATTACAGTCAACATTGCCAGTGATCAAAAGTCTGTTGATGCCAATTAAAAGCTCCACCATTTGAGTCCTTGATGCAGAAGGAGGAGAAAAGGCGTACAAAGATGAAGCAGAATTTTGATCAGCATCACAAAGCAAAATCATCAAAGCCATTGCAGAAAGGAGAAGAGGTTTGGTTACCTGATTTTTCAGCAAGTGGTACTGTTCAAGCTGAAGTGGCTCCGCGGTCATATATTGTATACTGACAATGGAGATCTCAGACGGAATGGACTTGACTAGGACAAAAGATGAGTCTACAGAGATCAAACTTCCTCAGGCACAGCCAGAACTACCTTAAATACTGCCTGAAGGGGAAACAGAAGCTGAAGTACTACCTGAAAATGAAATAATACCCGAAAATGTCCCACCAAGTGAAACAGCTGCTCCTGAACCACTTCCAGATGGCACATATCACACAAAAAGTGGAAGATTGTCAAAGCCCCCAGATAGACTTCCAAGCTCCTGGCCAGAATTAAAGGGCAATCTCAAGAAAGAGAGATGTAGAGGTGTTAATTGACTGACCTAATGAGAGATACCAGGAACCTATAAATATAGGTCCAAGTTGGTCTGTCCATTATTAAACTATTAGTGCACATTTCACCTTTTATGCTCCTCATAGAAAATCCTATAGATAATTATTGAGTTGTAGGTTCATTTTTGGGGTTGCTATCCCGGCCGGGCCCTGCACAGAAAAAAAAAAAAAAACACGTGAAATCATTTTGGAATCATTACACGATTTAGTAAAAAAATCACACACAAATCTATTTTAATGCTCAACCACACAGTGATTTTACAGAGGATTTTAAATCCTTTATAAAATCAACTTGACGCGTTTTTTTCCTGTGCTGCCATCACAACTGATAGCTATATATAATGGTACCGCCATATGCCCTGGCGAACTAGCTAGGAAGGACCTTAATTCTTCACATTAATGTGTTTGAAACTATATGGCGTTGTGTTCATGTTTTATTAATTGCAGTTTACGATTGCCCCACGCAGTTGTTAAAAACATGTCACTGTATACCGGTATAGTATAGCTGATGCGTTAGATCTAAGTTATACGTAATTATACGGCTATAATGCGCTGTGAAACATTAGGTCTCTAAAAAATTTGGGGGTGCTTCAGCACCCCCAAGCTTAGCACCCCGTTGCATGTCAGTCTACGGCCTTGTGAACGTACAGTTACATGCTCGCTGTAGTTAGATATGCCTATTATAGACACTCCCACATACTATAACACGGGCCGAAAGTTGGTGCGGCCAAAGCCGCACCAACCGCACTGTGTGCGACGGGCCCGACCAAACAAAAAGCAGCTATGGATTGAAGTGTTTGGAAAAGGTATGATAATGAAATGTGTATTAATTATTTTGTGGTAGCAGGCTTTTGAACGACTATGGTATGTACAGTAGCTTAGTAGCTATAGGCCAAGCCTTACCCAGTGTGTTAGATTTTCGCCTTTCACCGCGCTTATATTGTTCGCGCGATCGATATCGTGTTATAATTAAAAAGGCAAATAATTGTACCGAAACGCGACTAAATTTTGTTTTGCTTCTTTGATTAATTGCATGGTTAGCGACAAAAATCACTCAGGAAACCTTGCTAACCAAAAACCATTAAAGTTCGATGTCGATCGTACTTTCCGGAGGGCACGAATACGGTTTTAATAGCAGTAGCGTAGGAGCGTATTAAACATGGGGCCGACTTCATAGAAAAAATTATCAGCGCAATATCCAGAGGAATGATTACTGCTAAGGTATATAGGCGTGTCCAAAGGGTATCTGTTGGCATCTTAGTATCATTTGGCATCCGTGATCCAGTAGGTTGTGGCCTTCTTTATTAGTTCCTTGCATGCATTCCTTCACAGCCTGCAAGGCTATTGATTCGGTTCCCAAGTGTTGTGTGCGGACTATTAATGATCCTTGGTCCAACCTATAGCTAACCATTTAATTTCGTACTTTCGTTGGCCTTCGATGGCCAATAAACCTGAAATATTGCAAGGAAGCTGCAATGGCAACTTGATCATATGGACCCTAGGTTTTGTGATGACGAATAATAATTAATTAAAGAGGGGGAGGGTACGGTATGGGATACCCCACCCGCCCAACTAGGGGGCCTGGGGGAGCGGTGTAAGCTCCCCAGAAGCCAACGCTTTTTTTATTATATCATACTCAAAACACTACACGAAACTGCGTGCAAAAACGGAAATTGTATATATTTTTCATGAATCAAATAATTCAGCAATTTACGACTATAAGAATTGCAGGATCTATGTACTTCAATCGGATGCTTGAAACAGTTTCTGAGATGTGCTCGCAGATTTCATCCGCAGGTACTCATTCTTTATAGTGCACGCATGCATGGAAATCAAAGACAAACGACGTTGCAACTTCTCATTGATTAACTAGCTACTTCGATATAGCTAGCGCTATCCATTAGGGTGTGTAACCTTTTCATGAATCAAAATCGATTATTTCAACTATGAAAAAAAGTCCAATCGATTTTTCAGGTTTATAGCAACTCGTCAATCGGTTATTAGAAACATTAAATCGATTTTGGCGATTAATGCGCTATCAATTTGCCAACGATTACCTATAGGTTTTTTCCAGGTTTTCCCGACTTTTGACATTGGCGCGATAAATCACAGTTTCTCGAGTCTATACACGCATAATCAGTTGTATTGCTTCAGCTGCTTATTCCAATCTAAAATCATTTTTAAAAACACATGTGCATGTACACGCGTACGTGCCCTATAAGATAGTATCCACTGGGACTGCGAACGAGGTGCATTCCAATGTTACGCCAAATGATTCAATGACGGTGGATGGGAATTATAAGATTTTTTCACCGATAAAGTAAAACACGTTCTTGTTTGTTCGCTCGCTTACCAACGCATTACTAAGTATAGGCAGGGACAGATAAGAATTTTAGCTTATTGAGATAAAAACGAAAATGACTACCCGGTAGTTTTCTAAAGAGTCATTACCATATCCACCCCGCAGCTTGCTCTCGAAACAACTAAATGACATGACATCGAAAGTTATAATCCATTGTTCGTACTGTCATTGAGCAGAACCAGTGCAGCTAGAATTAAACCTCATGGTGGAACACGCATAGGACAAAGCCGCCAATCAAGACATGTACATCAGAATGTCGTGGCCGATCTCGAACGTCTGCAAAAGAGCCAGTGTACCTAAGTATTTGGACACCTGTCACCTATGCAAAAGAGTACGTAACGCGTTTCATGAAGACAAATGGACTATACTGCAGAGCGTGAACGTGCACAGTGTTGATTATACCTTCAGCCGGGTTCCCAGACTATTAGTGTTGATAACATCAACATTGTTTCTATACCTATTTACCGATTAATTAACCCGTATATATATATATATAATAATTATAATATATATATGGGACAGTGTCCAGCAAAATCGGGCTTGTGGGGTTATAATTTTATCACTATAAAAATTGCACGTTGTACTAAACAACACATCTTCGCGACAGTACTACCTTTTCCTTTCAAACTTCGTAGACTTGTTCCAACACCATTTCACTGTGTGAAAATCGATTTTTGTGATCTACACCTTTTCCGTGCCGTGGATACAACAATCGTTATTCCCGCGAGTTAGAAATCCACATTTCTCCACGTACGAGTGTTGAAAACGTGTCAAATTCGGAGTGTGCATAGAGGAGTCCTGTAGTTATTGATTTGTTCTGTTCGTTAGTTTCTGAATCATCCGTTACGGAGATACAGTTGAGCAAACTACAGGCACATTTTCCCGCTTGATTCGCGCCAATGATATAATCCCCGCCTTCCCATTCACTGAGCGGGACTCGGTTTGCCAAAATCATTGGCGCGAATCAAGCGGGAAAATGTGCCTGTAGTTTGTTCAACTGTATCTCCGTAACGGATAATGTAGAAATTAACGAACAGAACAAATCAATAGCTACATGACTCCTCTATGTGCAACCCGAATTTGACGCGTTTTCAACACTCACACGTGGAGAAATGAGGAATTCTAACCCGCGGGGTTAACGATTGTTGTATCCACGGCACGGAAAATGTGTAGATCACAAAAATCAATTTTCACGCAGAGAAATGATGTGGGAACAAGTGCACGAAAGTTGAAAGGAAAACGTAGCACCATTGCGAAGCTGTGTTGTTTAGTACAACGTGCCATTTTTATAGTGATAAAATTATAACCCCACAAGCCCGATTTTGCTGGGCACTGTCCCATATATATATAAGCAAGCCTTTGTACAGGCGGCGGGAAAAGCGGAGGACATATACAAAGGGATAATCGATTTCCTAAAGACAAAACATTAGGCGTCCCTTGCTTACGCAAGTAAGCACCACGCGCTAATTGATCAATCTATGGCTAATAACTATGCATACGATTATAACAACAATTAATGTGCAATGCAATCGGATCGATTCGGTTAGCCTTTTTGCCTTGCTAGTGTGGAAGCACTTTTAGTATTTCTCTTTGGTTCGGACTTTGAATGTTAATATTTTCATTACGGGTCTGAAAGCCCCCCTGGATCCACCACTGCTGGTCCAGAACGTGGAGTTTGGCAAACCGGCAGCATAGGACTTCAGCCATTTCACCGAATCATCATGCATGCACCGCTAAATCCCACTACTTTAAAATGAGCTTGCTGAAGCATCTTTAGTGGCATGAAAACTTGCACATGCCACCAACGATGCAAAATGCAACCGTTTGGGCTGGGTTAGTATCCCGGTTGCACTCGGCAACTCGCACGGCTCTGATCAAGTCGTCGGCTGTGTCGGCACTAGTCACGCAACTGAGCCAGACGTACTTAGTCGTCGCACGCGCGAGTGTTCTGGGGACGAGTGAAACGTTCTGGGAATTCGAAGTACGTCTGCATGGTTACTTTGGCCAGTGTTTACATCACGGCTGTATGCGGCTGGAAACTAGGTTTTACAATTAGAATGTACGGTATGTATGTCCATAATTGAAAAGAAACACCTCATTACTGAGTACCCGTGTTTCGAAGCTCGTAACACCTCAGTAAAACCAGCAAATCAAAATATGAAAAAGGATTCAAACACCACACTCATTTTTATGTCTTCAAGACTTTACATACACACTCCACGTCATACGGCAAAGGTATGCGCAAGGTGTTTACAGAACGCCACGCGGCAATCATTTTGGAGGGGTGGGTACTAAATTCAGTATAGTGGACTTCGTGCACTAATCCAGAAGGTAAGCTTACAACACCGATGAGTAAGAGAGATGTGGCTGTTAGAATTCTCAGTCTTTAAGTACTAACGAATTTTCTGTCGTCCCAAACAACGCGATCGTATTTCATGAATAATCGATATGATTCTCGTTATATATGTATGTACGTGTTATATACAGGAGTCAGGAATGGATTACCACATGCACCAAGAGCCCAAGCACTGCAGAGTGTGTGGGCAACGGCTAAAAATTATTGCCTTTGGCCTCACCGTCTCAACTGTTGTTATCACTCGATGTTTCTGTATCTAATGCAAGCATTCTATGCAAAGAACCGTCCTTTGACAAAGGAGATACATCACAGGTGTTGCATGTATAACGCCATTTCAGTGGCAAATATACATACCAATGTAGAATGCATGCAAGGTAAATGCACTTTTTCAAAATAAATAAATGCTATGAGTTCATAATATACACAATCACTATGCAGGTGTGTGCGCACTTCGAGGACATGTGAGGAGGTCAACTGTTGGCAGAGGCTGCCAACCAAAGGTCCAAGTCACACCCAATAGGTTCATAGCACTTTGGAAGATTGCCCCACCTCCATTCTTCTCTCATGATCATTGTCCACCTCTTGCCAGCCAGACTATTTTCAACCAGCTGAAGTGTCAGTCAGCTGTGTTCCTGCCTTCTGACACAACCCCCCCGAGCTCCAATGCAACGCACTGGTATGCACCAATGCAAGTGGGTAGCATCAACAGGTGCATGGTGAAAACTGCCCTTCAAAATGCATACACTAGAAGACCATGCCACACAATGGGCTATTCCAGTTAATAAGTGTACACCCTTACTGATGGCATTATTTATAAAGTAACCCCGTTGGACACAGATACTAATTATACCCTCCCTCAAGACAGATATATTACTGGACAGTCACACATCACACCACGTCCCTCAGGACAGCAGTATGTCTCAGTACACTACACCCAGGATATGATTTGTAGTTCCCACAGGACATGTTTTATACCATTCACACACTCTCCCCCCCCCCCCCCCCCAGGACAAGATTTATAGCACCACCCCTCCCCCTGGACATTACTTATATCATTCCCCACCCCCACCCCCAATGCATGGATTTAAACTTCTCCCAAGACATGATTTATGCCCCCCCCCCCCCGACATATTTTATAGCTACATGGATTATAACTCCCCCCAAGGCATGATTAATACCATTCACCCCCACCACCCCCGGGATAAGATTTATAGCAGCCCCCCCCCCCCCCACCTGGACATGACTTATATCACCCCCCCCCCCCCCCACCTGGACATGACTTATATCACCCCCCCCCACCCCCACCCCAGGTCAAGATTTATAGCGTCCCCATGGACATGACGTATACCACCCCCACTCCCCCAGAATATGGATTATAATTCCCCCCCACCACACACACACACACACACACACACACGCACACACCCCGGACATGACTCATACCAACCCCACCCACCCAAGACTAGGATAATAACTCCCCCCAGGTCATGATTTATATCCTAACATGGATTATAATATCGAACATACCCACACAGGACACAAATTTATGTCATCAGTAGGGGTGTGCACTTATTTACTGGAATAGCATATGTTGGAGAAGAGGGTGCTGAGTCGACTTATTCAAAGTGAAGCACTGCAATGCATTGTTAAAGACCATTAATTCTTTTTTTTTTTAGAACCACAATTGGTTGCTGCCATTCCCCCCTCCAACAAGGAGACAAAAGCTGACACAATCCTAGCCCTGCTCATCAGTGTATGCATGCTACTCAGTACCACATATATGTAAAGCTCCATTGGGCTATCTATGGCATGTGACAATACGTTCTGAAACCAGTTTTAATTAGTAGCAATTCTGTTAGATTAATACATACCGATGCATGCATATCCCTACGTAGGCCTACATTACAAAGAAAATGGCCGATTTCAAGAGGCTTTAAAACCATTTCAGAAAATTCGTTAGCACTAGCTTTTACTAAAAACAAATAGGACATTCTACTTACTTTATCACAATAGTTGTTTTTTGCTCAGTTCTTGTGTCCGAGCGTCAGTATCGTTTATTGAATCCATGAGCAGGGGCTGATCCAGAGAGGGTGGATAGGGTGGCTAGCCAACCCCCCCCCCCCCCACCCTATCCTCAAATAATTATTTACGAATACTAAAATACTGATTGAGAACTATCAGCAATTTCTGTTTGAGGGCTAATAGCTTTTTTGTTCAACAGCTTCCATTTAGGGGTGAAAAAAAGATGATGATGCTTTGTTTGTTTTTTTGTGTGATCAGATGTTTGTTTTGATACATGCATAATAATTGTGACTATAGTACATAGCACAAAAGATCGAAAAATCAATGTAAACATTTAGTTGCCAGTGCACATCTTTAAACTGCATGATAATACTAAGTTACCAAATATATCAATCATTTACACAAAACTTCATATGAAAGTTGTGATTTATTCAGGCATACAACACTGATTCACTACACAACTTCCTATGGTGCATTTGTGTGAATGATTGATACTCCTAAATAAGGAAAACTTCAAAATTCAATCTAAATTTCTTTGCATTGCTTGGTGCCTGCCATGCCTTTAGTTTCTGTCTCAAAGCGAAAAAAGTAGTTTAGGTGCTTTTGTGTACTCACCATTTACAAACCATAATAGGTCCGAGAAATTACTTGAAAAATATTCCAAGATAGATTCTCATTTATGATCAGTTGATTGTGCATACATAGCTAAATCCTACAGGATTTATGAATTGAGCCACAGTATTGATACCTTCTTGAGACATCCTTCATGTTAGAGCCATTTATAATCTTGAAGCCAATGTCTCTGAAATTTAGCCTGTTTCCTTTTCCTTACTCCAGCAACACAAAATCATACAGTATTTTAATATTAAAAACAGCATCTGCAAGCCTGACTTGCTCAGATATCAGTACTGATATCTTTCATTGTCATTTCATGTTCTTGACTGTCAGATTCCATCTTGTACAGACATCCTGAGCAGGATCCTATTCCTCTGACCACTCCTCATGTCTGCATGATCAGTGACCGTTTGACTATTGGATTACGGGAATCACAGTTTTTATAATATCTCTGCATCAATCTCACCATACATTGTTTTATCGGTACTTAAAGGCCTGTTTCTCTGGTTAAGATTAAGCTACAAAAAAGATAAAAACTGTTTTGAAAACCATTGAATATTAAATATTAGTATTAAAACTAATGCATTTAGGGCGTGAATACCTTTTTGTTAAGTACCTAGTAATGTACATAATTTAAGATTTCAAATAATGAGAGAATACATCAAAGGAATAAATGCACATTTATTATTATACACACTAAAGTAAGTCCTTTAACAGTCATGTTAACGTAGATAGGATAGCTCTACAGTTCGCCCTTACTAATGTCAACCCTAGGCGGCTGTACAGGCTAAAAATGGTCTTGGACTTTAGTTCATTATTCCTGATGGAGAGACGACCTGCAAGCTTTGATAATGCTGTCACTGCTTCAGCCCCCCAACACCCGTAGGTCTCGACAACAAGTGGGATACAAGCCCACCCCAATTCATCACACTTTTTGTCGCTGCTGTTGTGTTTTCTGTTCTCAGCAAACAGGGCTGCCGAACCAGCCGTCACGCTCGCTTCTAGCAGAACACTTGATTGCAGCATAGACGTGACGGACAAGTCAAAGGCAGCCGGCTTGCCAAGGTCCCAGTTAGGAACAAGAACATCTGCTGGGCGGGATTGAGAATCAGATCCCGCCCCACAACCCATTTCCAGACGTGGACCCAAGCAAGCACGTTGGCAGAAGTCATAAAACACATCCCTGAGCTTATTGTGTCGCGAAACCACATCCCCTCCATGTTTGCAAGTGAGGGAGTGATGGCCAAAGTCATCCAACACACAGGAAGGACAGTGAGGGCAACTTTGGCCTTGGACCACTGGAATACCCAACCACCACTTAAGTGCTACTTGAAACTCAGCAGGCTCCAAGTGGAGGTTGAGTTGTGGGGAGGGAGTGACTGACAGCCAAGCAGAGGCATGAGGTGAGGAAATGGACAAAAGACGAGCCCTGTCAGTCACAGATGCATTGTGAAAAAGATTATTGAACTGTTCTTCTTCTATCTTGGAAGACAGAACCTTCTGTGAAAGAGGAGAATCACCTATAGCCTCAGGGGTGAGAGAATCTTGGGGGTCTACTAAACTGTTGTAAAGGTGCAATGACGAGGATAAATACCTACCTGATGATGGAGAAAGGCCTGAGGACAAAAATGATGCAATGTAAGCTGCAGGAGAGTGGAAACTTAAGCTCCGAAGCCCTAAACCCCCTCTTTTCAAGCTCAGTTGAGCCTGTTGCCAGGTGGCAGCGGAAGCATCACTGCAGTGCATTCCGAAAAGCATTGCTGCACACCATCATCAAACAAGGCAAAGGCCTCATTGACTAGGAGAGGTGGAGTGTTCCTAGCTAAGTGAACTAGTCTGCAATAGCTCCCACATTGCCTGAGAAGAAGTAGGGCCACCTGGGGGTCGATAGAACCCACAGCTTCTAACTCCTTTAGCAACTTGGAAGCCTCTGACTGTTTCTGCGCTACAAACTTTGCGCAGAACACTAAATCCCCTATGGGAGCCCCCAAAATCTCAAAGTGTGGCACATTCGATCGCCTCATCTCCTCTGGGAAAGAACTTAGATCCCTCAAACTGAACAACTCACATTTGGCAATGTTGATATTGAGGCCGAGTGGTGGTCCGCGTTCTTGGATGATGGCAAGAACCCGAGTAATGGCTGCAACGGGCCCTGCAACAACACCATCATCAATATACCAGTGGTGAAACAATAGCGATTCACAGTCAACATCCTCCGCAATTGCTGATATTATCTGTTACAATACAAGACAAAAAAGAAGGGGACCTAGGGGATCGCCTTGTTGTACACCTATTTCTGATGAAATAGTACCCAAAGAGTGCCACAAAGCGGGATGTTGCCCATAGCACCATTGAGACCATGGGAGCAGCTCTGGGATGTGAAGGGCACACGCATTCAGGACGGCCTGCCTTGATACCCGATTAAATGCATTGAGCAAATCGATCTTCAATACTGCAAAATCAACCTCCTGCCAATGTTCGTCCACACAGCTTCTGAGGCCATGAATAATCTTTTCTGCACCCCCTTGACAAGCTACCCCAAGTTGAAAAGGAGCGAGGAAGTCATGGGCCTTTGCCTTAGTCATGGAGCATAGGCATTTCCCAACCAGACGCCGAATAGCCTCTCCAACTGCAATAGGCTGGATGTCGGGGGGGGGGGGGGGGGGGGGGGGGTTGGGTTTGTTCTTCTCCAGCGCCACCAGGTTGCCCCCTGCAAGGAACCTAGCCGCATGTACAGGAACCTTGCCTGAGATAAGCAAATTAACCACCTCCCTAAGTACAGCACAGATTGGGAACTGAAGGGGAACCTCTGCTGCTTCTATCAGATGCTGTATGCGGAGACCTGAGGGGCCACACGCTGTATCCTTAGGAAAGGAGTGCAATACGGCCATGATGTTGAAGTCTGGTGGAAGGTAAGGGGCAGCTAAGAGAGGTGCTGTGGGAGGAGTGAGCCAAGCATCCTCAGAGTTGTCATGCACAGCAGACCTCAAGGCAGAAGACAAAACAAGAGCAAATGAAAGTCTGTCCTTCAAAGGGATGTGCCGAACTGTACGGCCTGGTAGATTACACACAGATTCAAATGTGGGTAGGAGGAAAAGAGAAGGATCGGCTACTTGGACACCGAGAGGGGACAGACTAGGAGGTGCTGCAGTGGCATGTGTGCATTTGCGAAGATGAGAAGAATGGCGTGAATTAGCCACCAGCTGCTGACAATTGGGACAAACGAAAAGATCTTGTTCTTGAAGCCAAAAGCCAGGAACTGCACCAGAGAAGAAACCTTGAGCATGTAAGGTCATATGTTGACGCCACATGGTGGGAGCAATGAGTTGTTGGCAGCCTTGGACTGGACAGGATTTCTTATGGGGGTGTTGGCTAGAGGACGGGACTTCATTCTGCTCAGGTAGTACATCACGTACATGTGACTGTGTTGGCAGTGGATCATTAGCTGTTAATTCCAAAATAGAAGAGTCTGGACTGGAATGGCCATTGCTAAGGCATGGTAGTGGAGCAAACAATGATGGAAAAGGTGTGTGTGGAGTCATTGCAATGTTACAGGGGGTGTTGAGTGAGAGTGGCCTAGTGACCTTGTAATCCTGTTCTTCTGTGAGAGACTGTGGACTCTGAGGCGAGGGTGTCCAAGGCATAGATGGCTGTAAATTAGCACATTTCCCACTTCTTCCCGGGTAACAGTTCACACATGGGTGCCCCTCTCGACAACACTTACAAGATGTGCAACGAGCACCTGAGGTGTAGCACTTGCAACAAGTTGAAGATTGTGACCCACACTGGGAGGAAGGGGCCAAGGATTGTTGGAACTGGAATTCATTAAGGGTGAAGTGGGAGCCTGAAGGAAAGGAAGGACCCTGTCCAGGTGATTTGGGCTCTGGGATTAATGCTGATACATGTAGCTGGTTTTGACTATCAAAAGGATGGGCAACTAAAGAACCGGGTGAAGGAGATGAAGGTGTAGAACTAGGTGGCAGCTGCGGAAGTGGTTGAGACAGAGGCAGCTGCTGGGAATCGGGGAATGAGGACGTATGCTGGGGAAGTGGTTGTGAGCTGGAAAAATCATTGGCGGTCCTGTTGCTTGAAGCAGTGATAGAGGTAGTACAGTTATGACAACAACCGTGCTTTGACGGTAGACAATCGTTACACGCGCGACCCGCTTTAGCGCACGCACAAGACTTACATCTGGCATTGACGCCGTTAACGTTGCAGCGGCAACACTTCCGACGGCGACTCGGTATACTCTGCGGACTTCGATTCACGACGCGCTCCTATGAATTCTGAACACTCCATGATCCAAAGAATTCAACAAATAAGACCACAAACCACCTGCAAACCACCGCCACCTAGTATATAATTAATTTGAAATTATACATACAATATAATATCTCTGATGATAGTGTATGGAATGTATGATTTTACTTGGCTGTGGAAGTGTCATGCACTGTGTCAGAGCTAGGATTGCCTGCATGTGATTGATAGCCACGGAATTATTTTGCTATCCCAAAAAATTTGACCAATTCTTGCCAGACATATGTTGACTGGGTAAGAGGCTAATGTGCCATTATCTCGTTTTGCATACATGTACTGCAGACCAACCTGATGCCTACACAATTATTATTATTTTAATGCTACGAGAATGTATAACGCTAAATTTTCATGCATGTACCAAATGTTTCAGATCGAATCGACCAAACCGTGGTAGGAAGAATCATACAGCATATTCTTCATGGTCAAAGTGATCTTCAAATCGGAAATCTCATACATTATCTTGAAAAGAGGCTATTCATACGTCCTGGATGAAATTAACAAAAACAGAATCCACAGTCTTGGGTACATAGTGAAATGTTTAACAATGTACCAAATACAGGGTGTTCCTCAATCAAGGAAGATTGTTTATAAATTAGCCACAAGCAGTTAATGAACTAGTAATTGTTGTTAAATGTTACAGCCAATGAAGACATTTTAGGATATAATTTCTAATGGTTAAATAATATTGTCAAAACCCCTTCATTTCAATTAAATATAATTAACATTCATAAATGTAGGATGGGTGGTTAGATAATAGCTGCGAGCAGTATTAGATTAACGTTTAATCTCCCGCAATCCTTATTTAAGGATGGCCATCCTTAAATAAGGATGATGACCACGTTCTTAAAGAATGATCTAGACTTGGTGCTTTGTTTTAGATTAGTGATTCACTAGATTTTAGTCAACATTTAAGCCCGCATTATTAGAGCACTTCACAACAATTATCGGTTAATTAAATGTATGTGGTAATTTTATGACCGATTTTCCTAGCAATATAAATACCATGGCCAATTTTTGTGGATTGATCATTAGAAACAGTTGTAAATATGACACATCCATATGCCATTATCTCATTGCAGGCCAACCTGAAGCTTACACAATTTTTATTTTTTGAATGCTACACGAATGTATAACGCTATATATTCACACACGTACCAAATATTTCAGATCGAATTGACCAAACCGTGGTAGGAAGAATCATACAGCATATTACTGCTTCACTTGGAATTCTTCATGGTCAAAGCGATCTCCAAATTGGAAATCTTATACATTATCTTGAAAAGAGGCACATCTTTCCACCAGAGTCTTTGGAGTGTTTAAAGTAAGCAAATTCTAATCATATGCATAATATTGTATCACTTCCTATTTGTCAAATGTTGGTCACGGTAAACGTTATGCCCCAAAATGCATGGCTTGTATGGGCACTCGTATAGGCTACAATATTCTACATGGTGCTCTAGCTAAGACGTATCATTTGCTGCATAACTAATAGCTGCTTGCGGGGGAGCAAACATTTAGTTTGCTCCCCCATAATAAATGTGCACATGCATAGTGTATGATCTGATGGATGCGTTGCTAACAGTTTATGTAGCGTTTCAAGAATTAGAGTAGTCTCTGGTTTACCATTGCTGCATGCCTTGGCTATTTATACATCCTGGATGAAATTAACAAAAACAGAATCCACAGTCTTGGGTACATAGTGAAATGCTTAATGTCTATTGTCCTGAACGTCCACCCGGGGGTACAATTGGACACCCGGGTGGACAGCAAAAAAAGTTTTTGCCGTTCGGTCACGGAATGGACCTGGCTGCATTTAACGATACTGACTTACAGAACAAGTCTTTTCAGGATCGGGCCGAGATAAGTAAGGCCTAAATCCTTTCGGTACTCGTAAAACGACCAGTGCTAGCGGACCTATCCATTACGCTCCGACCGATCCGCACGGAGCATAATGGATAGGTCCGCTAGCACGGGTCGTTTTACGAGTACCGAAAGGTTTTAAGCCTTACTTATCTCGGCCCGATCCTGAAAAGACTTGTTCTGTACCGTTAAATGCAGCCGTGTCCCTTCCGTGACCGAACGGCAAAAACGTTTTTTGCTGTCCACCCGGATGTCCAATTGTACCCCCGGGTGGACGTTCAGGACAATAGACATTAAAAATGTACCAAATACAGGGTGTTCCTCAATCAAGGAAGATTGTTTATAAATTAGCCACAAGCAGTTAATGAACTAGTAATTGTTGTTAAATGTTACAGCCAATGAAGACATTTTAGGATATAATTTCTAATGGTTAAATAATATTGTCAAAACTCCTATTCATTTCAATTAAATATTATTAACATTCATAAATGTAGGATGGGTGGTTAGATAATAGCTGCGAGCAGTATTAAATTAATGTTTAATCTCCAGCAATCCTTATTTAAGGATGGCCATCTTTAAATAAGGATGATGACCACGTTCTTACGAATTATCTAGACTTGCTGCTTTGTTTTAAATCAGTGATTCACTAGATTTTAGTCAACATTTAAGCCCACATTATTAGAGCACTTCACAACAATTGTCGGTTAATTAAATGTATGTGGTAAATTTATGACCGATTTTCCTAATGATACAAATATCAAAGCCAATTTTTGTTGATTGATCATTGGAAACAATTGTAAATATGACACATTTTTATAGCTTTTAAATATACATGCACATACATAAGGATATATAGAATTCATCATATTGATTGTCGTGCTTGCTATTTACATACATACATGTATGTTCAAGGTATACCCTAGATATAAGATACACACTTTTTGAAATCAAAAGTAATCAAACTATAGACATCCGGAATGTCTATGATGTACTGCCCTCCCCCTTTCATCCCCCTCTCTTTGCTTTTCAGTCAATTAAATCTTAACGAATCAATCAACTATCTAATTACTGCTCACTCAACACAACATCACCTTTTTCACATCTATGCTTCTCTGCGAGAGTCAGGCAAGAAGGTTCTAGCACACCACCAATTGGCTTGCAATATCAAAGCAATCAGTGAGTCCATGCATGTGGTTTGTGCAAAGCAGAGTGGTTATTAGTGCATATATACCGTAGAACATCCTAAGAACACCAATACCTCGAACATCCAAAGAAATCATTGAATGTTCTAAGATATATATAGAGAATAGCTATATGCACATGCATGTAATAAATACGCAGGGTGGATCCGTCTTTTTAGTACCAGTGTGATTAAAATAAATTAAGGCAGGCAAACACAAGCGACTTCCAGGCGATTTGCCACATGCAACTCAAATGAATATAAGATGGAGTTAGTACATGCAACTCCAAAATTAGCAGAATGGTTTAATATGATGTTTTGAAATTATGAAGTTGATAATTTATCTTCCAGAAGTTATGCATAAAGCAGGTTGTTTTCTCATGCAGACTTTGTTCCATATTAAGTGGGGGTTTAAGCCCGGCATAAACAAGGCAACTTCTAGGCAACTTGTCAGATGCAACTCAAATGAATATGAGTAAAAGTTTCATAATTCTTTGTATTACCGATAGTCGTATGGCCTCTCATGTCTGGGCAAGAACTGCAAAGGTCGCAATTCATTAAGTTTGCCTTGTTACATGCATGACATATGAAATGGAGCATTGAACCTTGCCATTTGCTCATATCTGAATCAGCGCACACAATGACAATGACCATACTTGCTTGAGAGTGCAGAGCACAACAGAAAAACATAAAAAAACTCACATGCAATATGAAGACAGTATGCACATTTAGCCTCTAGACCATAGAATATGTAAAGAAATGTATGCAAACGATGCATGCATGCATGCATGGCATTGGGGAGATTTTATCCATGTTCATAGCTATTGACAGTGAAGTTTTTATACAAAGCAGAGGACAGGAATTTGTAATGCAGGATGCAGGGGCTGCATGGTAACATAAACATAAGGGCACAAATGATAGGTACTTTACCTTTAACCTGTACTGTGGCTTTTTACGTATTGTACGTACTGATTTGTGTATATATATATATATAAATAATTTACAATGTCATGTAAAAACTTACCTTTTTGCACTTTTTATTATTGAAGTACATAGGATAATAAAAATGTTAGATTTTCAAAGGCTACTAGTACATGAAACAATTATCATAAATCAACTATAGAGTCTGTATTAAGACTAAAAAAACATCACTTCAAAAGACAGTTACAATGGCCTGTTGGAAAGTAGTTAGGAGCTGAAGTTTATAACCCTCCACAGTAGCTATGTGTGTGGTAAGTTTGGTATCAGTTAAGTAGGTTCAAAAGATTGGTCCTAATTTAAGCATTTTGGTGATGCTTGAGGGTTTTGCAGAATTTCGAACAATTATAGTTTGACTTAAGGGTTAATACACTGAAATGTACACACTGGGGTGTACACATAAATTTTTTTTTGGCAGCTTGTAATGATATCTTTGTGTGCAAGCTCCTGACCTCCATAATCGCAATAAACTTGAAAAGTGCAGCTGCTCTTTAAGTGTAGCTTCATCTGTAGCATTCTGTGGAACGCTGTCTTCATTCTGTGTGACATCGTCTTTTTCCTCTCCCTTAAAATCTTCTGACAGGCTTTCTAGGGAAGTGGGATTTTTTTAACAGTGCGATACTTCTTCATGGACAGAAGGTTGTCTGATGTTTAGGTGATGTTTTATGTTCCAAAGAATATTCTATCTGTTCAGATATCACATACACCTTCAAATAATCTCCATGAACACAATTTACCTTTCCATTGCCACACTTATTCACACCTTTCCAATATCCTTTATCACTTCATATGAGCCCAGCCCTTTTGGATCAAGAGTATTCCCTGCTTACTTGTTTCCACTGAAGTCCTTCTTCAAGACCTTATCTCCAATGGCAATATGAGGTCTTTTGCCCCTCTTTCTGCTGTAATTCACTTCTGTATTTTTTGGGCATATATCGCATTTCTCTACGCATTCTCTATAATCTCCTTTCTTGCATTATTTAAGTATACATGACAAAAATTAAAAAATGAACAAATTATTACACAGTATATTGAAGTTACATGTATTCACTTGCCCTGTCTTGCTGAGTATCTGCATTCTCATACTTATTTAACAGGTTTACTCCTTCCTCATCATATGATAGTTCAGGAAGAATGAAGGGAATAAGCAAGCTTGCAGTGTTGTAGGCTAACACATGACAGCCAATATAAACATCTCAATCTTACTTTCTCTCATTCACATATTTGGCAATCATGCTCTTTAAGGTTTGACTTCATCTTTCATCTAAACCATTGGTCTAAGCAATGGTGGCTAATAGCATGCATGATATAATTAAGCACAGTATATACCTGAGGAATGATAAGGTTGTGGTGAAGTGCCTCTTAATACCTAACAGCTCTGTCATCATCTGTTGTAAGCAGCTTTGGGAGTCCAATTCCGAAGTAAATCTAAAACGTATACGTAAGCACATGCAAATAGCAAACACCGTAAGTAGAATATCAGGATAGAAGCAGCAACACCGGTAGCATGCTTACTAGGAAGGGGCATATTTAGTGTAGTAGTCTGAAAGTGTAAGGATGAACCTATTGCCACTGGAAGGAGGAGTAATAGGACCAACTAAGTCAATCCCCACATGATACCACGGTGATTGAATAAGAACTGGATGCAGCGCAGGTTGAGAGGAAAGTGGCTTCCTACCTGATTATGATATTTACCTGATTTTGATATCACAAGCAGCAATCAGTAACAACAGTATAATGTATTAATGATTATATCCCATCCACATGCTGCGCGCGTCAATTAGCAAAAGATAAACAAAAGGGAAAAAAAACCATCCTCTTAACATGTCCTTTGATTATGGTCACTGTTTAGTGACCCCAAAATGGCCTGAAGTAACTTCCATATGACAAGCCTGTACCACCCACAAATTTTCAGTGTGGCTGTATATACCTCACAGTAACTTCCTATACGCCAAACAGTACATTAATTGTACAATGTAAGAAAGCTTCACGGCTAATGCGTGTGTTTGTACCTATTTTCCTTTCTTATAGTGGTAGTATATAGGTTGCCTTCCTTCACTGAGACTTTCAGCCCTTTTTCTGATCTGTCTTTTTCTCGTGCCCGACCATCCTTTTGGATAACCGGCTTTTCTGAACCAGGTAAGCGTACCATCATCCACTAAAACATCTTCATCAGAATCACTGTCAGACATAGCTCTACCACGTGCGAGCTATATAACGAGTCGAGCGGACGAAATTTTTTTAGAATTTTAGTCACGGACAAAAATTTATTTAGACCTAGATAAAAATTTTGAGGCGGCAAAATCTAACGTGACAGGCCATTTTTCTGCCGTTCTCAGGATTTTTCCGTATTCCATAGTAAATCATGGGTCATTTGTACGAGTATCTAGAACCATGCACCTACAAAAACTTACTCCGTTCCATCTATAGCATAGTGGTATACTTCATCCACCCAGGAAAAATTCCTGAGTGTATATGCGTAAGACAAAATCAGTGAAGGGACTACCGCGAGACACTGTCATTTTACAGCCACTTCATGACCGAACTAGTCACCTACCAAACCTACACTCGCAGTTGCGGATGGACCGCTACGCGAGAAATGGGTCTGGTAAACTGCTTACCAATAGCCATTCTAGCATCTACGAATTTAAGTGTACAATCAGAATGCAGAGCACAATCAGCGTGTAATACGCATGGTTAACTAAACGGTAACGACATGATACATATATTTCGCTTACCAAAAGTCTTAAAGGCAGGTGCAGATCCAGGAATTTAGAAAGGGGGTGGGGGCACAGTAAAGCGGGGGCACCCCTTCCGCGGAGCCCCCGAAGCCATCGCGTTTTGTGTTTAAAAAAACTAGGCAAAAGAGCGGCAGGCCTGTAAAAATAAATAGGAGCCGTATTGTGTACAATGCAAAAAAAAAAAAGAAGAAGTTACTTTTCGAAATGTATTTAGTACTAATACTGAACTCCGCTTCCTTTCGATACGCACGTTTGCACATACAATGTATATAATCATACTAACCGCGGCACGGGATGTTAGTACCGGGTACAAGTACGTACGCAATGTATACACTAATTGATTATATTAGTCGTCCGGAAGGTCCTGTAAGGTTGTACATGCGAAGCGAACCACAGGAATATCCGAAGAGGGAGTCAAAACGCATCGTGGCAGTGTGGGAAGCCAACAGTCAGGTAGCAGCACGTAACGACCTTGAGATGTTGAATGTATAGACCCTTTTCATCTTGTGATTTGCTGACATTCAAATTCAATAGGCTCAAGTTGCTATAGACGGTATGGGCAATGCAAAGCTTTTTGTTATTAATGTACGTTCACAGTACTGTAAGCGATTATGAGTCTGGTTTCGTGAACGTGGTTTTCGATCGATCAGCGTTCAAACCCGCCATAACTTTCTGTAGGAGTAATCAAATCGCTTCAAATTCGGTTTGGTCCTATACCTATCGATTTGTTCTGTTCGTTAATTTTTATGTCATCCATTACGGAGATACAGCGGTTCAAAGTTGGTACATTTTTCCCGCTCGAATCGCGCCGTTGTACGTACGCGAACCGCTTCCATTCACCGAATACATGAATATATTCAACTACATCCTGTGGGCTGGGACATTTATAACAACCACCCCACCCACTACTTTAGTCTGGGGACCTGATTGTTTCCTACAGACGAAGCTTTTCGCTTCAAGTTTTAGACGTTGACTTGAGCGTATGGTTTCGAACGGTGCGAAGACGACAAGATATAAGATCAATCCGACGAAGAAGCTTGAGAGCGGTAGCGATCGGTGGCAGATAGCAGTGGATCCCAAAGTGGACAGCTGTGGAGTATGGCAGATAGCTGTGGAGCAGACAGTGGAGTAACTGTATGTGACCAGTACGCGGAGTGGACTCTACGGCAGACAGCAGTAGAATGAGCACTACAGCAGACGAAACCTAAGGCAGGCATCTATGTAATGGACCTCAGAGGGAAAAGTGCATAACTATACTATCAACAAAGCCAGGCACAGCTGTGGAATGGATTCCACAGTGGAATCCAGAGTGCAGTAAACAGCTGTAGAGATTGCAGGCAGATAGGTGCGTGTGTCTAGAAGGCAGTGGAACAACTACCAACAAGTGTGGAGTGGACCATATAGTAGACAATACATGTAGGTAGTGGACCCTACGGCAGACATCAACACCGTACTGTATGGAATGGACTCAACTACAGACATCTATACTGTATTGAGTGGACCATACTGAGTGGACCCTGCGACAGACGTCGGAGTGATCGTATGGCAGGCAGACAACTGTAGAGTGGTGGACCATATGGTAGAACCTCACAGCAGTGGACACTTGTAACTTTGCAAGCAGTTGTGGAGTGCACCCTATAGCTATTCCTTACAGTGATCAGTGTCAGCCGTGGAGTGGACCCTCTTATTAATGCACTCCACCCTACCCCGTGCTATTGAGTGGACTCTACCCTACCCCCCTGTGCTGCACCGTACAGCTTTTCCTTACGGAGATAACCTCTTTTGAATGGACTCCATCCTACATTGTACGATTGAGTGGACTGTGGTACGCCCTACAACTATTTCTTACAGAGAACAGTGTCAGGCATGGAGTGGGCCCTCTTATTAATGGACTCCACCCTACTCTGTACTATTGAGTGGACTCCACCTAACCCCTGTTCTATGCCCTACAACTATTCCTTACGGAGATCACCTTTGAATGGACTCCAACTTACCCTGTATGATTGAGTGGACTCTACCCTACCCCCTTAGCTACGCCCTACAACTATTCCTTACAGAGAACAGTGTCAGCCATGGAGTGGGCCCTCTTATTAATGCACTCCTCCCTACTCTGTATGATTGAGTGGACTCCATCCTACTCCCCTGTATTGCGTATTGCTTACAGCGAACAAGGTAGACCATGGAGTGGACCCTCTTTTGAGCGGACGCTCAGAGCTATTGAGTGGACTCCACCCTATCGACTACAATTTTCAGCTTGGTGCAGGCTGGCAAGGGTGTGTGGTCATACATGTATACATGCATATGCCGCAGGATGGCAAGGATGAGGTGGTTGTGTTTAGCTTGGTACGACATCTACTGTTCAAGTAGACCCTACGGCAGACAGCTATGAAGTGAATGATATGGTGGAAAACATGACTGCAGAAACATTTGTCACCAAAAAGCAAGCAGAGCTATGGAATGGACTCCACAGAGAGGTATGTCCAAAAGACTGCAGACAAGTATGGAGTGGACCTAATAGTGTCACAGACATCTATGGAGTTTACTGTACAACAGGCAACTTTGCAGTGAACCCTATTGTAGTCAGCCATGGAGGGGAACCTAGACTTCTGTGCTGTGCCCTACCTTTGTTGAACCTTGTTGTACATGCGCATGTATGACCGCTATGTTAAAGTTTTGTATATGTTCAACATGTCAGGTATTGAACATACACCCTATTTTTACCATATCCAGACCAACCAAGAAGGTCTAGTAATGACATTCACCACTAAGCGGAACTGTTGTATTACCTATGATATTTGTTGGTCAGGGCTACGTAGTAAGGTTCATATACATTTTGAGGCAACTACCATACTACTTGGCTCATGTACCAGCCTTTTTAACATGTACACGAATACGATAACCAATAGCTACACGTACGTGTACATGTACATGAACAGTTATGTATATCAGATGCAAACTTGACATACTCATATGCATGTACATGTAGCAGTCTTAGAATAAAGTTCAACAAAAGTGTTCAGACACTCATTAAGGAATAGCTATAGGACCAGCACAAGGGGTAGGGTGGAGTCCACTAAAAAGAGAGTCCACTCCATGGCTGACTTTGTTCACTGTAAGGGGTAGGGTGAATTTCACTCAATAGTACGAACCTAGGGTGTAGTCCATTCAAAAGAAGGTGATCTCCGTAAGGAAAAGTTGTAGGGCGTAGCACAGGGGGTAGGGTGGAGTCCACTCAATCGTACAAAGTAGGGTGGAGTCCATTCAAAAGAAGATGATCTCCGTAAGGAAAAGCTGTAGGGTGCAGCACAGCGGGGTAGGGTAGAGTCCACTCAATAGCACGGGGTAGGGTGGAGTGCATTAATAAGACGGTCCACACCATGGCTGACACTGTTCGTTGTAAGGAATACATGTACTGTAACTGCAGGTGATAGGGTGGAGTCCATTCGATTCCACAGGGTAAGGTGGAGTCCACTCAATACGACAGGGTAGGGTGGAGTGCATTAATAAGAGGGTCCACTCCACGGCTGACATTATTTGCTGTAAGCAATAGCTGTAGGGCGTAGTACTGGGGCTTAGGATGGAGTTCACTCAATAGTACAGAGTAGGGCAGTGTCCATTCAAAAGAGGGTGATCACCATAAGGAAATGCTGTAGGGCGTAGCACAGGGGGTAGGGTGGAGTCCACTCAATATGGGGTGGAGTCCATTAATAAGAGGGCCCACTCCATGGCTGACACTGTTCTCAGTAAGGAATAGTTGTAGGGCGTACCACAGGGGGTAGGGTGGAGTACACTGAATCATACAGAGTAGGGTGGAGTCCATTCAAAAGAAGGTGATATCCATAAGGAATAGCTGTAGGGCGCAGCACAGGGGGGTAGGGTGGAGTCCACTCAATCGTACAAAGTAGGGTGGAGTCCATTCAAAAGAAGGTGATCTCCGTAAGGAATAGCTGTAGGGCGCAGCACAGGGGGTCCCACTAAAATGAAGGTCCACTCCATGGCTGACACTGTTTGCTGTAATGAATAGTTGTAGGATGGAGTCCACTCAATCGTACAGAGTAGGGTGGAATCCATTAATAAGAGGGCCCACTCTATGGCTGACACTGTTCACTGCAAGGAATAGTTGTAGGACATAGCACAGGGGGTAGGGGAGTCCACTCAATAGTACAGAGTAGAGTGGAGTCCCTTAATAAGAGGGCCCTCTCCATGGCTGACACTGTTTGCTGTAAGAAATAGTTGTAGGGCGTAGCAAAGGGGGTAGGGTGGAGTCCACTCAATCGTACAGAGTAGGGTGGAATCCATTAGTAAGAGGGCCCACTCCATGGCTGACAATGTTCGCTGTAAGGAATACATGTAGTTGTAGGGCGTAGCACAGGGGGTAGGGTGGAGTCCACTCAATAGTACATGCAGAGTAGGGTGGAGTCCCTTAATAAGAGGGCCCACTCCATGGCTGACACTGTTCTCAGTAAGGAATAGTTGTAGGGCGTAGCACAGGGGAGTCCAATCAATCGTACACAGTAGAGTGGAGTGCATTAATAAGAGGGCCCACTCCATGGCTTATACTGTTCACAGTAAGGAATAGTTGTAGGGCATACCACAGGGGGGTAGGGTGGAGTCCACTCAATTGTACAGAGTAGGGTAGAGTCTATTCAAAAGAAGGTGATCTCCATAAGGAATAGCTGTAGGGCGCAGCACAGGGGGTAGGGTGGAGTCCCACTAAAATGAAGGTCCACTCCATGGCTGACACTGTGTTAGCTGTAATGAATAGTTGTGGGGGGTGGGTGGGGGCATAGGGCAGAGTCCACTCAATAGCACGGGGTAGGGTGGAGTCCAGTCATAAGAGGGTCCGCTTCATGGCTGGTTCACTGTAGGCTTAGCACAAAGGGTAGGGCCCATTCAAAACCACATCATGGCTGACACTGATCACTGTAAGGAATAGCTATAGGGTGCACTCCACAACTGCTTGCAAAGTTACAAGTGTCCACTGCTGTGAGGTTCTACCATTGATATGGTCCACCACTCTACAGTTGTCTGCCTGCCATACGATCACTCCGATGTTTGCCGCAGGGTCCACTCAGTAGGGTCCACTCAATACAGTATAGATGTATGCAGTAGAGTCCATTCCATAAAGTACAGTGTTGATGTCTGCAGTAGAGTCCATTCCATAAAGTACAGTGTTGATGTCTGCCATAGGGTCCACTACTTATACATGTATTGTCTACTATATGGTCCACTCCACACTTGTTGGTAGTTGTTCCACTGCCTTCAGGACACACCTATCTGCCTGCCATCTCTACAGCTGTTTACTGCACTCTGGATTCCACTGTGGAATCGATTCCACAGCTGTGCATGGCTTTGTTGACAGTATAGTTATGAACTTTTCCCTCTGAGGTCCATTACATAGATGCCTGCCTTAGGTTTCGTCTGCTGTAGTTCTCATTCCACTGCTGTCTGCCGTAGAGTCCACTCCGCGTACTGGTCACATACAGTTACTCCACTGTCTGCTCCACAGCTGTCTACTGTGGAGTTAGCTGTTGGACTATATTTAGAATAGGATAGTATGATAGGATCACGTGATGTATGTTGATTGCTTCCTTTTGTAATGAGAGTCAAATGTCACATGGTGGCAGCGGTTCATGGCTACAATTTGACTAGAACCCCCTCCTCCGTTGTATTTTACAGATTCGGACTCGTGGCCTCGATGGAAGAAAAGATTTGAGCAGTTTCGCGTTGCGTCGGGGCTTTGCAACGAAGACGAAAGTCGACAGGTCAGTACATTACTGTATTGCCTTGGAGAAGGGGCGGAGGAGGTGTTGCAGGCAACAGCTGCCTCTCTTGAAAAGGCGAAGCTACGGTATTGTGATGCTATAGAGATCTTTGAAGCCTACTTTCGTGTAAAAAGAAACATTATCTATGAGCGCACTTGGTTCAACAGTTGGAACCAGTTGGAGGGGGAACCGGTTGAACAATATGTTCTGAGTCTTCATAGCCTCGCTCGCAATTGTGAATATGGTACCCTCCGGGAAGAGTTTATCAGGGATCGTATTGTAATTGGCATTCGAGGCAAAGCATTGTCTAGGCGTTTACAGCTCGATGCTGCTCTTACGTTGGAGAAAGCAATGAGGCTAGTGCGTCAGAATGAAGCTGTAGGCGAGCAGCAGAAAGTCCTCCAAGGAAACGTGGAATACAAGAAATAGAGGTTAGTGCGTCAGGATGAAGCTGTAGGTGAGCAGCAGAAAGAGTCAGCTGAGAGTGTGGATTTAGATAAAATTGGAGCAAGTAGTATACACGGAGGTGGTGAAAAACGGAAGTGTTTCCGTTGTGGGAGGGAACACTGGGCCTAGGGGAGGTGTCCTGCTCAGAATGCTGTGTGCTTTGGCTGCAAAAGAAAAGGGCATTTCAGGTCAATGTGCCGTTCAAACTCTATTTCTGAGATGACTCCAGACACGGAAGGAGCAGATAGTTGTGAGGGTGCAATCTATCTGGGTACAATAGAAGGAGAAAGACAACCACCTTGGTTAGTAAACATTTGTGTGGGGCCAAGTGAGCTTACATTTAAGCTTGACACGGGTGCTGAGGTGACGGCAATATCAGAAAGTGCTTTCATGAAGCTGAAAGGAGTTCAGTATGAGGCCCCTGCAAAAAAACTATATGGACCATCTCATGAGCCCTTGAGTGTTGTAGGTCAATTTATGGCAGAGCTTAAGCATAAGGGAAGGCACTCTAAACAAATTGTTTTTATAGTAAAGGGGTTGAAGGATAATTTGTTAGGACTTCCAGCCATCAGAGCCCTCAAACTTATAGTGAGAGTCAACGCTGTCTCAGGGAGTAGAGATGAGAAAACAACAATAATGGAGGCTTACCCTACTTTGTTTCATGGTCTTGGGAAGTTGGGAGATGCATATGAGATCAAACTAAAAGAAAAGGCTAAACCATTCTCCCTGCATGCCGCAAGAAGTATCCCAATTCCATTACGTGGTAAAGTGAAAGAGGAGCTTGGACGCATGGAATCAATGGGGGTAATCTCCCGGGTTGACCAACCAACTCCGTGGTGTGCAGGAATTGTAGTGGCTCCAAAAAAGAATGGGGACATTCGCATTTGTGTCGATCTAAAGGCTTTGAATGAAAGTGTGTTAAGAGAGGTGTATCCCATCCCTAAAGTGGATGAGACCCTAGCACAACTTACAGGTGCTACTGTCTTTAGCAAGCTCGATGCCAATTCAGGCTTCTAGCAGATTCCCTTGGCAGACTCATCCCGGTTGCTGACAACTTTTATAACTCCCTTTGGGCGGTATTGTTTTAATAAACTACCATTTGGTATCTCCAGTGCTCCAGAGCTTTTCCAGAAGCGGATGGGCCAGATTCTGGAGGGTCTTGATGGTGTTTTATGCCAAATGGATGATGTTCTAGTGTTTGGCTCCAATCAACAGGAACATGATCTTAGATTGCATGCAGTCCTCAAAGCAATCAAGGCCGCAGGTGTCACTTTGAACAGTGAGAAATGTTCGTTTAGTGTGGATAAACTAAAATTCCTTGGCCATGTCATAAGTAGAGAGGGAGTTAGTGCCGATCCTGATAAAACCAAGACTATTTTACAGATGAAACCACCTACAAACATTACAGAGCTCAGACGATTTATGGGAATGGTGAATCAACTAGGCAAATTTTCCCCGAATGTGGCGCAAATTTCACAACTATTACGTGAACTATTGAGCACAAAGTCTGCATGAGTTTGGGGCACCAGTCAAGACCACGCATTTTTGTCAGTCAAGATAGAGTTGACTAAGCCTACTGTACTTGCTCTGTATGACCCCATGGCAGAGACCCTGTTATCTGCAGATGCCTCGTCAAATGGTTTAGGAGCAGTCCTTTTTCAGAAATTTAAAGCTAAGTGGAGACAGTCGTGTTCATATCCAGATCAATGTCGGAAACGGAGACTAGGTATGCACAAATTGAGGAGGCATTGGCAATTACCTGGGCATGCGACAAGTTTTCAGTTTATATCTTGGGGAAGCAGTTTACAGTGGAAACAGACCACAAACCACTAGTGCCTCTACTGAGCTCCAAGCAGTTAGATTGCCTCCCACCAAGGATCCTGAGATTCAGACTACGCTTGATGAGATATCATTTTGCTATCAACCACGTGCCGGGGAAACTCATGTATACAGCTGATACTCTATCTAGAGCCCCTACCTTTGTTCCAGGCAAAGATTGTGAAGTACTCAAGGATGATGCTGAACTTTTTGCAGCTCAAGTAATAGCGCACTTGCCAGCAAGCAAATCACGCATGGATGTTTATCATTTGTCTCAAACTAGTGATCCAGTTACATCTGCTGTGATTAAGTACTGTCATTTTGGGTGGCCAAAAAACATAGTTTACAATCAGAGCTTCGTATATACTGGAGTTTGAGAAGAGAGTTGACAGTATGTGATGGGCTTCTTTTCTTTGGAAAACGCTTAGTTATTCCTCAGTCTTTGCAGGAGGAGACAATGCAGAGTTTACATCAGGGCCATCAAGGAATTCAGAGATGCCAGCTTAGAGCGACTTCATGTGTCTGGTGGCCCGGAATCTCCAAAGACCTTGAGCACTTTGTAAAACAATGCTTAGTCTGTACAAAGAGATCTGTGCCTCGAAAAGAGCCTATGATTCCATCAGAGTTGCCCAAATACCCGTGGCAAAAGGTTGGAACTGACCTCTTTGAATTGAAGGGTGCAACATTCTTACTTGTAGTTGATTATTTCTCCAGGTATGTAGAAACCACCAAACTGGCGAGTACAACATCCAGTGCTATAATAACTGCATTGAAATCAATTTTTGCTAGGTTTGGGATCCCTGAGATTGTGGTTTCCGATAATGGGCCACAGTTTGTGTCCATGGAAATGAAGGAATTCAGTGAGCTGTACAGATTTCAACACACAACTAGTAGCCCTCATTACCCCCAGAGTAATGGCTAAGCCGAGAGGGCAGTGCAGACAGTCAAGAGACTGCTTAGCTCAGGTGATGACCCCTACCTCACTATGTTGTGCTATACAGGGCAACTCCTAATGATTATCATGGTGTGGACTAAGCCCAGCACAGCTTTTGATGGGGCGAATGAATCGAACCAATTTACCTCAGATCAGTGAACATCTAGTACCCGAATGGGACTTCCTGGAAACATTCCAAGGAAAACACCAACAGTATAAGGATAAACAGAAACGAAAAAGATCAGAGATACCGATCGGCACGGAAGTGTGGGTCTCATCTGGAGGTAATGACCGTCTCAGAGGCAAGGTCGCATCATCAGCCGACACTCCCAGATCATATATCGTGGAGACACCGTCAGGCGAAGTTAGGAGAACTCGGGGACACCTGGTTCCTGTGCCGAAGGAAATACATGTGGGACAAAAACCAACATTAGTGGACCAAGAAGAACCTGCAGTAGATGGGAGGTCCAACTACCCAACACCATCCAGTCCAATTGCTTCACGTACCAGATTGAAAACAGGAGTGAGTATTTGTCCACCTCAAAGACTCTGAAAGAAGAGAGTTGTGGAGTTAGCTGTTGGACTATATTTAGAATAGGATAGTATGATAGGATCACGTGATGTATGTTGATTGCTTCCTTTTGTAATGAGAGTCTAATGTCACATCTACTATGGGATCCACTACTCGTCTGCCTGCTCCACAGCTATCTGCCACCGATTGCTACCGCTCTCAAGCTTCTTCGTCGGATTGATCTTATATCTTGTCATCTTCGCACCGTTCGAAATCATACGCTCAAGTCAACGTCTAAAACTTGAAGCGAAAAGCTACTTCTGTAGGAAATAATTCAGGTCCCCAGACTATGGTAGTGGGTGGGGTGGTTGTTATAAATGTCCCAGCCCACAGGATGTAGTTGAATATTCATGTCCTTCGGTGAATGGAAGCGGTTTGCGTATGTACAACGGCGCGATTCGAGTGGGAAAAATGTACCAATATTGCACCGCTGTATCTCCGTAACGGATAACATAAAAATTAACGAACAGAACAAATCAATAGGTATAGGACCTTTCTAAACCGAATTTGAAGCGATTTGATTACTCCTACAGAAAGTTATGGCGGGCTTGAACCCGGTTGGGTATCGAACGTTGCAATACTTGCACGGAGCAAGTGCAAGACTCCAAAATGTAGTTTACCATACGTAAATGGTGTAGTATGAAGTGTTGAAAATACGATGTTGATAGCTTTAACCGTTTAGAAGTTATATCATTCTGATTTTATAACATTTTATATATAAACGCGAAGAGCGTGAACTGTCCCATATATGGGACAGTGTCCAGCAAAATCGGGCTTGTGGGGTTATAATTTTATCACTATAAAAATTGCACGTTGTACTAAACAACACATCTTCGCGATGGTACTACCTTTTCCTTTCAAACTTCGCACACTTGTTTTCACACCATTTCTCTGTGTGAAAATCGATTTTTGTGATCTGCACCTTTACCGTGCCGTGGATACAACAATCGTTAACCCGCGGGTTAGAAATCCACATTTCTCCACGTACGAGTGTTGAAAACGCGTCAGATTCGGAGTGTGCGTAGAGTCCTGTACTATTGATTTGTGCTGTTCGTTAGTTTCTGAATCATCCGTTACGGAGATACAGTTGAGCAAACTACAGGCACATATTCCCGCTTGATTCGCGCCAATGATATACATGTAATCACCGCCTTCCCATTCACTGAGCGGGACGCGATTTGCCAAAATCATTGGCGCGAATCAAGCGGGAAAACGTGCCCGTAGTTTGTTCAACTGTATCTCCGTAACGGATGATATAGAAATTAACGAACAGAACAAGTCAATAACTACAGGACTCCTCTATGTGCAACCCCAATTTGACACGTTTTCAACACTCGTACGTGGAGAAATAAGGAATTCTAACCCGCGGAGTTAACGATTGATGTATCCACGGCACGGAAAATGTGTAGATCACAAAAATCGATTTTCACACAGAGAAATGGTGTGGAAACAAGTGTACAACATTTGAAAGGAAAACGTAGTACCGTCGCGAAGATGCATGTGTTGTTTAGTACAACGTGCAATTTTTATAGTGATAGAATTATAACCCCACAAGCCCGATTTTGCTGGACACTGTCCCATATATATATATGGGACAGTTTCCGCGAAAATGTCACCCTTTTATAATATTATAAGGTTATAAAAATGCTTCTTGTTTGAATGGCTATATCTTCCGAACGCTACACGCTATCGACTTTCTATTTTCAATACTTCATACTACACCATTTCTATATGAATTATTGCTCTTTGGAGTCTTACACTTGCTCCACACCAATATTGCAATGTTCGATACCCCACCGGGTTCACACCCACCATAGCTTTAGGTAGGAGTTATCAATTCGCTTCAAATTCGGTTTGTAGGTAGAGAGGTCCTATACCTATCGATTTGTTCTGTTCGTTAATTTTTATGCCATCCGTTACGGAGATACATTTGAACAAAGTACGTCCACTTTTCCCGCTCGATTCGCGCCAATGATTTTGGCAAATCGCGTTCCGCTCAATGTATGGGAGGCGGGGATTATAACATTGGCGCGTATCAAGCGGGAAAAAGTGCACGTAGTTTGTTCAACTGTATCTCCGTAACGGATGGCATAAAAATTAGCGAACAGTACAAATCGATAGGTACAGGACCTCTGTACCTACAAACCGAATTTGAAGCGATTTGATAACTCCTACCTAAAGTTATGGCGGGTTTGAACTCGGTCGGGTATCGAACGTTGCAATACTAGCGTGGAGCAAGTGCAAGACTTCAAAATGCAATTTGTCATAGAGAAATAGTGTAGTATAAACTGTGGAAAATAGAAAGTCGATAGCGTGTAGCGTTCGGAAGATATAGCCATTCAAACAAGAAGCATTTTTATAACCTTATAATATTATAAAAGGGTGACATTTTCGCGGAAACTGTCCCATATATGTATATGCGATGGGCTAATTTCTCGGAAAACTGTCCCATATTATTATATGGGACAGTTTCGTCACCCTTTTATAACATTATAATGCTTCTTGTTTGAATCGTTATATCATCCATGCAAACGCTAAACGTTATCGACTTCCTATTTTTAGCAGTTTATACTACACCATTTTTCTTTGTCAAATTACATTTTGGAGTCTTGCACTTGCTTCTCGCAAGTTCGATACCTGACCAGTTTCAAACCCGCCATAACTTTGAGTATGAGTAATCAAATCGCTTCAAATTCTGTTTGTAGGCACACAGGTCCTATACCTATCGATTTGTACTGTTCGTTTATTTTTTGTGCCATCCATTACGGAAATACAGTTGAACAAACTACGTGCGCGTTATTCCGCTCGATTCGCGCCAATGATATAACAACCGCCTCCCCATACATTGGGCAAACAAGAAGCATTTTTATAACAATATAATGTTATAAAAGGGTGATATTTTAGCGGAATTGTCCCATATGGGTATTGTAGATGCCCTTCACATTTCACAAGCGCAACTATTTGGCAAATACATGTGTATATGCCTTCCGTAGTACGAGGGTTAACATATTGCACACTGTGACGTCACAGGTGCTCTGCATAGATGCCTCGATCGGAACGACTTTCGGAAGGTAGCGGTGATGAGGTGCGAGGCTATAACCGAGTGGTGTACACTGTACTAATCGCATTTGCCAGAGGCGGATCCTATCGCATTTACGTGACCTAATCATTTTGCATGCCATTTAACTTGCTGTGAAATTAGCTAACTCTGCCTAACGCCTATATTGATTCCTACAGCGTGTGGGCGTATTTACAATGCGTTCGAATGTTTAACCTTAATTTCCAAGGTCCATGTCGCAAGTCCTACGCGTAGGAGCAAAATTCATTATAAATAGAAATGCAGGTTATTGGCATCCATTTCTCTATTATTGATTGATGTGCCTATCATGCTAAATTTACCAGTTGTCTATCTATTGTATTTAATCACACCCTTGGTTGCACGACACAAATAAAAAGGATGCGGTTCTTAAAAATAATTGTCACACGACAAGTACAACTTTGAATGTTTTTTAAGCAAGATGTGTGTGCTACTTAATACATTCTATGGCAGTGTTCTAACTCTAATCAGCATTGCCATTTTTACCGAAAACACGTTTTCAAGCATTCACTTTGCTATTCCAGCCTGACAAATACCTATCGTTCATACGCTTGTAGAACTAGCAAATCTACAAGTACTTTTTTATTTGCTTAGTGCAAAAGACTTGTCTTACTACCCCCTTCTTTTAACATGTTGTTCTGATCTTCCCAACATTACTTGTTGGTACTTGAAGTTGCTTTTACCGAAAATATACATCTTTTAGCAATGCAATACTGTATTTGAGAATATTTGAAGAATTGCAAGGAATACCAGTATTTTCTGAATTGATAACCATTTCTACAGTACATTGAGATTTTGGTTTGTTCTCTGTTCATATATCAGTTTGCTAAAAATTAATTTTAAATTGCGTCCTACGCGTAGGACGATAATCATACGCTTAGGACGACGGGGAATTAAAGGTTAATGCAATATGCAATATGGCATATCGCATGATTTGAGGGGATTGAATGCGTATAAAAGAGGAAAATATTGCTAATTTCTTCACTTGGTCCAGTGGAAATGTTGTAAGAGGGGGGAGAGTGAGCCATCGATTCATTTGAAGGGATAGGCCTAGAATTTAGAAAAGAAAAACTGAACACCAGGTTCCATGCACTAAAGAACCTTGAGTTCGACCAAACATCACCTCGAATGGAGTCCTGCCTGTTGAAGGATGCTTTGAGGTGCGATATGCATAAAGCATCAATGGAAGCCACCTTTCCCAATCAGTTTTCTTCTCCACAAACGTGCGAAGCATCTGTAAAATGGATCTGTTTGCCCTCTCCACCATTCCGTCTCCTTGTGGATGATAAGCTGTTGTCCTTGTCTTCTCAACTCCAAAAGCTTCTAGAGTGGAACGAAGCAAGGTGCTTTCAAAATTACGCCCTTGGTCTGAATGTAAAAATTGTGGCATTCCAAATCGTCCAAAAACCACAATCAATTCCTTTGTAATCGTGTCTGCAGTTTGATCTTTCAAAGCAATGGCTTCTAACCACTTTGTAAAATAGTCTTGAATGACTATGATATAACGATTACCTTGAATGGATAATGGTACCTCCAATATATCAACTGCTACCATCTGCCATGGGCGACCCACTGGCACATTCTGCATTGGAGCCTTTCTAGCAGAATTCAGCTTTGCTGCTTGACATTTTTCACAGGTAGTACAATGATGATTAACATCTCTGGTCATTCCTACCCAGTAAGCCTCTTCTTGAACACGAGCTAACGTTTTGTCAAACCCTTGATGGCCAGCCCCAGGAACGTCGTGACACATATGAAGAATGGTCTGTATGAGTGATTTAGGAACCACCAATACTTTCCTGGTGACATCTGCAGGTTGAGGAATATTACAATATAGAATACCGTTGGTAACCTGCAGTTGAGACCAAAGCTGTGCAAAGCGTCTCAGGGGAAACTGTTTCCAAGCCTTTGTACATAGACGTGTTGTGGTTCTGGTAAGAGCATCAAGGACTGTTCTCAGTGTGCTATCTTCATGTTGCCCAATTCGTATATCCTCTTCAGTAATGTCACCAGCCAAAATTCCAGTAGTAGCACACAACTTGTCACCCATCTGTACCTCCTGCCTAGACAATGCGTCAGCACAATTGTTAGTTGAACCTTTGCAGTACTTGATGGTAAAATTAAACTCCTGAAGTGAAAGCGCCCAACGACACAACAACCCCTCCATCTTTTGAGCTGACAACCACAACAGAGGACTATGGTCAGTGTACAGTGCAAAATGCCTACCCAGGAGATAGTGGCGAAATTGTTTGGTGGCATACACAATTGCGAGACATTCACGCTGTATCACACTGTAGTTCTTTTCAGCTGGGGTTAATGTCCGACTTGCAAAAGCTACCGGATGACCTTCTTGCTCTAACACTGCACCTAGTCCATAACCACTAGCATCTGTTGTCAACTGAAATTCCTTGTCAAAGGATGGGCATATGAGCACAGGTGCCTTTGTAAGGAGTTCTTTCAGCTGTCTGAACGCCTTTTCACACTGAGGTGTCCAATGAAATTCTGCATCCTTGTCCATCAGCCTCAACAATGGCTCCGCAATTGAAGAAAACCCGCGTATGTAACGGCGATAATAGGAAGCCAACCCATGAAACCGTCGAACATCTGATATGGTGGTTGGTTGAGGCCACTGTTGAATAATTTTGATTTTTTCCAAATCTGGTGACATTCCGTTTGCTGAAAACACATGGCCTAGGTATGATACCTCCTTGACACCAATTCGGCACTTCGAAAGGTAATCCCAGCCTCCTTTACCCTCTTCAAAACAGTACGCAAATCCTTTTTGTGACTTTCCACTGAAGACGAGTATACAAGAATATCGTCAATGTAACCCATGGCACAATTCATACCCTCCAACAATTTATCCATCAAACGCTGCATGGTACCCGGAGCCCCGTTTAAACCGAATGGCATTCGATTGAACTCAAACAGACCCATTCCAGGCCCGGGTGAAAATGCAGTTTTGTGGGCATCTTCTGGATCCATATCCACTTGCCAGAATCCAGATTTGAAATCCAGTTTGGTGAAAATGGATGCACCTGCCAAACGATCTTGAACTTCATCAGGCAATGGAAGAGAGTATGCTGTTGTTTCCGTCCTTTTGTTCAACTCTCTATAATCAACACATATCCTTAATTCGCCTGTCTTCTTCCTTACATAAACAGCAGGAGCTACCCAAGAACTAGTGCTTCGACTGATGATGCCCTGCGCAATCATGTCATTCAACTGCTTTTCAACTTCTACCCTGTAGTGTGCTGGAATCCTTCTAGGTAGCACACGAGCTGGATGACACCCACTTGTTGGAATACTGTGCTGCATCAGTGACGTATTTCCTGGGTTGGTGGAAAAAACACTTTTGTACTCAACAAGTACGTCCTGGAACTCTGATGATGCCATGGGAGGATCATATGTTTCCTCTTTCTTGAGCAGGGGAACTGCGCATTCGTCCTCCAATTCTTCATGGATTGCTACAGCACAATATCTTTCAGCAGTACGCCATTCTGTTTTGTGTACTTCACATGCTGGACATGATAACCCTTGCCGCGAAATGCTTCGACTGGTCATCGGAACAGCTCCAATCTTTTCCCCTTTGACAAGGTGTTCGCTGAAGTCGACCACGATTTTGTGCTTCCCCAACAGGTCTGTACCCAATATCAATGGCGAAACCAAATTTTTCACCACGAGAAGCTTTTCCACTGTGACTAAATTGCCAATCTTGAGTTCAAATGAACTTCCACCCACGATACTAAGTCGCTCTGAGCCTGAAGCTGTTAAAAGCACTGGAAATTCGTCCTTGTTTGTTTGACTGTTAGCCGTTGGAACCATTGTCGCGAGGTCGTCCCGCACTAACGATACTGAAGATCCCGAATCAACCAAAATTTCTGTATCCACACTGCCTAAAAATCCACGTATTGTAGCAACTGAGTTACTGATATGCTGCTTATGTGTAACGGCTGAAAGTTCAATGGGCTGATCATTTATTGTAGATTGGCGCCTGGTCGCTCTGCCCTCGCTCCAGGCGCCCTGCCTTTTCCCTGACGACAGTTTCTCTGCACATGCCCCATTAGACCACAATTAAAACATCTTACTGGACGTTGGTTGCTTCGCTCAGACGTGCTGTCACGAAATTTGTTGTTTCCCGCGTTTTGAACCCCACCCTCCAATACTTCAGTCAGTTTCTGGGTCAAATACTGAACTTGGTGTTCCAGTTTAGCGAGTTTGGATTCACCGCCTATTGCCATGACTGTCTCCTGTGCAGCACTCCCCACCTGATCAATTATCAACTGCGCCCTTCTCAAGGCGTCAGCAGTTGTTTTTATCTCTGGTAGAATGCGAAGTTGCCTTGCGCATTGTTCATGAAGCCCTGCTATAAAATGATGTAAAAGAAGCTTTTCTTTTGAAGCGTCCTCCAATTCAGGCATTGCTGCATTCAAAAGTCTTTTCAGACTGTGCAAGAACATGCGAGGAGACTCTCCCGGAAGCAATTGCCTTTTTTCAAATTGTTTGAGTACCGAAAACTGTGATTCCGTCGGATGAAAAGCCCTTTTCAAAGCGTCTGTAACCTTGAGATAATCCTTTCTTTCATTTTCTCCAATTTCAGTAAAGACGGCTAATGCTTCGCCTTCCAGTAAGGTCGGTAGCTTCACAACCCTGACATCATTTTTCCATCCATTCGCCTCCGCACATATGTCAAACCGCAAGAGCCACTCATTCCAATCTCCTCCTGAAAACGCTTTTGGCAAACTAACATGTTTTTCAACCATTCTCTGCTACCAATGTAAAGGTCTTGACAACACAATGAATACAAGAGTCCAATACTACACAATGTTTCTAGTCTGACCTGTCGCTACGTAACCAACGTTCTACATCACCACGCGCATGCGCGTACGTTACATATTACATACAAGTAATAAAGTCTACATAAGCTATACCCTGTGGCGGCTCCGGGGGTGGGCTGGGGACCAATGTTATTAAAAATTCATGATTTCTTACGGTATACGCACGACGATACAGACTTACAGAACGCGTTAACGGCGCAACGATCCTTAATTCCAATAGTGTTAGGCAGTGTTATTGTCATAAATGTCTCAGCCCACCGAAGTAGCTAAAAATTGCGATCTATATACAACCCATTGTACATGTACTTTTTTATCGATCGGAATATTTAACTATGGATCGTTGAGCGGGTACCGTATCGATCGTTATGCCGTTCAGTAACGATATAGGTCTGGCTTGCAAGACTACAGGATAGTCTGCAAGCGAGTAATTCTTGCAGTATTTACTATTCTACCTGGTTTGACTTTACAAGTGCAAAAGTTACAAAGCGGATAGGGGACCTTACAGCGCTCCCCCATACCCTCGCACTTACATTACTAAATCATGGATCCGCCCCTGCGGTATAACGCTTTACAACGCAACAACCTGCATTCTCACACAAGCCTGCCAACAGCGCCAGATATCTAATGTATCAAATAGAAAATGTGTCAATGATGCATGCTATTTGATAATATACGTTGCACTGGTCAGTCATGGCAGCAAGGTGCATTCAGTTTCCTACAGATGCATGTATTAAACAATCATGGCTTGACTTTTTATGGCGCACTTGAGGCAAGGATGAATTGGAACTATTTTTAGACAACAAGGAGCAAATGCATAGCACAATTCAAAGTTCATTGTTATGGATGTCATTTGAATTTTTTTAAATTGCCATGTAAATCCAATGCAGTATTTTTAAAAGAGCAAATCAAATCTTTTTATGAAGGGATTTCATGATTTTATAATATAACAAAGATGTAGACCTTCTAACGAGAGAACGGTGAGTTCAATACATGGAAGACTTATCGGCGCTTGTATAGAATTTTTGCAGTATTTACTATTCTACCTGGTTTTAGCATGTTTCTACGCAATATTACCACGTTTTGTGACTTTACAAGTGCAAAAGTTACAAAGCGGCTGGGGCCCCTATAGGGGAGCTTACAGCGCTCCCCCATACCCTCGGCACTTATACTACTAAATCATGGATCCGCCCCTGCGGTATATATAGATTCTAACGCTTTACAACGCAACAACCTGCATTCTCACACAAGCATGTTATATGAGTGTTGCATTCTAGGGAGAGGACAAATTATCGCGTCAATTGAGATATTTATGATTCTTCCCTCATGTGTAGTAACAGCGCAAATCCATGCAATCCCTCATGAAAGTGACAGCTCCCAAGTAAGTGTTAATTGTGATGCTGTGCTACACAGTTCAATTAAGGATCTACACTGTACATAAATGTAACACTAACAAATACACATGCATGGGAGCAATAACTTTCACCACTCCATTTGTGTCTTTGTATCCTCTTTGCCAATTATTGCATGAGGTATTATTGTATATGTAAGTCTTGATGCATGTCACTGCAATTTCTTAGCTACAAGCGCCTGCATTAGTACCAGTTCCACATCCAAGAGAACCACCATTTGATGACAGTCAATTCATTCCTCACAATGACTGCAATATTGGCTATGAGAATATGAGACCTCTTGATGCCTATATTTACACACATGGATGTATGTGCATGTTCTGCTTTGAATGAGGTACAATTGAAAACATAGGTTACTAGCTCATTTTGACATTTTTGTATTCATATATGGGATAGTGTCCAGCAAATTCAACCTTCTTGCTTTTAAATTTTATCATAATATAAATTTTTCGTTGAAAAAAAAGTATATCACCTTTTCGTTTGCCGGTACACTTGTTTCCACATCATCTTTCTATGCACGTCAGTGAAAATGGATTTTAGTACTTTGAACATTTTCCATGTCATGATGCAAAGATCGCTAAACCTACAAGTTTTGCACTTGTCAGCATTTCTTCCATATTGATTTGTTCTGTTCGTTAAGTTTTGTGTTATCCATTACTGTACGTTGAAGAAACTACACACATGTACACATTTTCCCGCTCGAATCGTGGAACGCAAGAGCAGCTTAAGGCGATGCATGATGATATCATTGCCATTGCAATTGGCGCGAATCAAGCGCGGAGGGATACGGGGACACTTCACGCACGTAGTTTGTCCATCTGTATCTCCAACATAATATTAACGAACTGAACAAATCAATAGCAACAGTACTTCTCTATGTACATCCCATGCAAATTTGGGGCATTTTCAACACTCATTCATCTGTATCTCTGACACAGGTAATCAATTACCTGTCCCATGCAGTTATACATGTACACATAGGCTATAGGAAATAAAGCATGTTCATTCTGACGCCTAAACATGCATGTATGCTTCATAACACATCAATCATTTTATTGCACTGACTGTAAGCTGAAATTCAACGGCGATGCCTGTTGTTGCATGAGTGCAGCATGACAAGACTTATACAGGCATTGCAGCTGATCAATGTCACTGCAAATTCTCAGATACAAACGCCTGAATTAGTACCAGTTCCACATCGAAGAGGACCACCACTTGATCACAGCAAATTTATTCCTTCTCGTGATATTGGCTATCAGAATGTGAGATCTCGCTGATATATGTGCATATATCTTTACATGTATAGATGTATTTGTTCTGCTGCCACACTAAAGAGTACTGATGTTAGTGATGTACTGTCTCTGCCTTAACGTAGGTCTTTCCAGGCGGGCCTGAGAACAAGTACAAGGTCATTGAAACATTGCACGAATTTGCACAGCTGTGTTTGAAAGCTGCTATCAATGACAGAGGTGTAAGTCTCTTTGTGATTCAAGTATGGATGCTGTACTAGCGAAGCAGTTTTGTTGCGGTACAATCAATCACATATCTGTATACACATATACAATATTCCCCTACCCACCCCCTGACTCAATAGTTACAAAGGTATACATCATTTATGTCATTATGCACACATGCGCACAACAAATATACATCAAAGGTCAGACAATCACATCAATCACATAGCTGTCACTAGTACATCTGTTCTCACACTTGGATAAATGTCGTCTGGTATAGGTTACCATAATGTTCTGGTGATTTTATACAAGATCGTCGAGGGGCTGTTGGTATACAACTGCATCTCTCTGGTCGTTAACCACAGGTGGTATTGGACAGTTAGAGGTAGGACATACTAGAGGACATTGGCCACAGGTGGTGTGTAGGACTGCAATTGGTGGCTGGTTGGTCTCTGTTGTAAGACAAGCACTCACTTAATGAACAAAACTGTGCATGCACTAGCTAAATTACATACATGCATAATAAATACGTACACATACAATAACATATACTTCATGTCACAGTTTCCACTCCCTGTGGCATATATGGGCCAGTCTATCACAGTAAATAAATTATAGTTCTTTCTGTCCACTCTACTCTGCAATGTCTTCACTGCAAATGTCCCCCCCCCCCCCCCCCCCAGCTCATTCACTGCAGTAGTGGAACTATAAAAGGGGGGAAGGGTTTGGAGGTTTAATAAAAATCCTCTAAAAGGATCCTTAAATAAGGATCATACTTTACATTGCACATTTTTGCTAACAAAAATGCTATTGCCCAAACGTATTAAGAATTGACACCATACTTAAATTTTTGTTATTATCAGGACCCCGTGGGTCCTATGTAGGATTGGCTTCGGATTGGCTTTAGTGGGCGTGGTTTTCGATCAAGCGTTTTAAAACGGTAACGAAGCGTTGCCATTACTCGCCAGCTCGCATATAATCCATCACAAACATGACAGATATGCACATATAACGTGAGCTTCGCTAAACAGTGCCGTTTACGTGGAGTGACAAGTCGGTACCAAAATTCCGCCATTTAATTTTTGTTCTTAGTCTTACGTTCATCACGTATAACTCGCGACAGGAACGTCGTACGAAGACAAGATTAGCTTAAAAAAGTTGCATTTTATTTCCAAACGTGCCCTTTCATACAAGTAAGACCTACAGTTGTTAGCTGGTGATGAAATGCCGTGAAATGACGCGAGCAGGTGCAATTCATTATCGGTGAAAGTTCTCGGTTGCCTAGCAGTATGCAATATGACGTGACGTACGCGTCTTAACCCTCCTACTGCGGAAGGCATATATATATGCCCAATAATTGCTCTCGCGTAATGCGACGGGCATATATATATGCCCGGCAGCATGATTGAACTGTAACGCCTGTTTCCGCGCGAAGCGAAGCGTTCATTACAGCATTGTTGTTTAGAACAAAGACTCCCGACATCTGCATGCAATTCGCCGTGTAGCAAACTTATACCTGTCAGCCGTATTTGAATAGTAAGCCTAACTCCATTTGTAGCCCACAACAGGTGCTCGCGTCTAAGTGTCTTAAAAGCAACAAAAAGTGGTGAGATACGTTGAAACTGGTATAACAACCCTTAAATGAACATGTAGGTTCTTAGAAAGCTAATTCTCAGAGTAACAAAGACTTCTCCCGTGTAAGCGTACGATAACGTACGATACGGCACGGAAACAACGTTCGCACCGTGTATGGAACACACGGGTAGCGTTAAAAAGGCATAGCGAGTGAAGCTGGGGCACTTACCAACGTGTGTTGACGAAATAGGCAATACAGAGCACAGAGTTCTAACGAAAACGTTCCAAACGCGAGTAGCAAATAAAATCAATTACTATGCTAAAATTCCTTTCGCAATACGTCACGTTATGAATAATTAATGAGCAGCAGCAGGAGGGTTAATTTACTGTTGCCAGGCTACGCAAGCGTACGGAGCTGCAGACACGTTTACAACAGGCGCTAGGCGGTTCTAATTCAGCAAAGGACCAAGCCAAAGAAAACGGCTCGTTAGCAAGGAGAACTCTCAGTTTAGAACAATGGTAGGCCTATCAATAAAATTAAAAAGAGGCCTATATACTCAGATTACACATAAAGAGGAATCTAAGCGTCCTATACATCGCAATGAATACACTAAGCCTTATACATGCATTATATTGAACACTCCTGACAGAGACAAAAAAAATTAGGGGAACAAGTAAATCTAAAACTTCTCTATCGAGAAAGGGATTGGTGGGATGTAGGATTGGTGGTGCAAATAGCATGGAAACAAGATACAGTATGTTAAAGTGAGGTTTGGTAGGATCCTACATCTATAACAGTCCTACATTTGCAAATAGGATTCTTCATTTGCAAATTCAGGACTGTGAGTTGTAGGATCCTACCAAACCGCACTTTAACATACTGTATCTTGTTTCCTTGCTTTTTGCACCACCAATCATACATCCCACCAATCCCTTTCTCGATAGAGAAGTTTTTGATTTACTTGTATATATATATGTATGGTTTTAAAACTCTTGATTTTCTCTGATAGCCAGTTACTCCAGGTACATATACTCACACCTGATTCGTCAAAGAAATAACTTGTGGTTCATATATTTTAAAAAAGGGCTTTAAAAAAAATTGTCAAATTTGAATTTGCATTGTGTAATGACGTGTACTGATGTAGATGGTTCTTTTCAAATGACCATGGTTGTTCTGCCGCCGCTCCATCGAACAGAGGGCCATCTAATCCTATCCATGTAGAATAGCGGATCAGGGGATACCGGACCAAATATTTTTTGGTCCGGGGGTACCAATATTTTCTGAAAAAATCGGTACCCCTTTGAAAAATTAGGTCCCCTTTTTTCTGCTGAAATAAAAGGTCCCCCTTAAAAAAATTAGGTCCCCCCCCCCCCCCCCTCAATTATTATCATTTGGTTTGTATAGCTAAAATTAAAAGCCCCATTCTATAAGCTATTTTTACAAGACATGTAAAATGTAGGTCCCTCTAAGTTTGGCAGCATGGAAGAACACTTTGCCTATTTGACCTCCCTCCCTCTTCAGATGCTTCACTCTGAAAAACATGTTTTTAGTGTAGCTACAGATTAGACCTGATTCACAAATCACGTCACATGTTACATACATGTACTAATTTACAATGAATGATATGCAAACATAAAATGTAAATCAAAGTTCTTTGCAGTGTTTACATGTCCAAGTTGATTTCTTTTGCTTCTCTGCGATACTTTCAAATCTCATATGGTACCATTCTTTGCATTGACTGCACTGCACAAGATTTCCACTGGATGGTGCCTTTATAATGTCCAGGTGCAATAAAATTTAACTGTTTTTTTTTGTATGGAAATGCAATTTTGCATTCCTCGGCATTGCCTACTTGGTGATGGAGGGAAATTTTCCTGCACTGAAGCAATGTAGATGATTTCTCATTTTGTTCTGTTCATATGTTTCCATATGAGGATATCTCTTCCTGAGCACAAGGCTACTGCAAATGCTATAGCAAAGATCCTGCAATCATTTGCTCCCATCTGAGTTTGAACATCAGTAAAGTTTATGTTAAAGCTGCTTGTAGTATATTTTATTTATTATAGGTGCACAGATCAATCGGACAAGGATGCCTATACTGAAGAAAGGTGCAGGTTTTTTTTTTATTTCCAATTAATTGGACATTTTATCTTGTATACCATTCTTACTGGTCATGTAAGTTTATTGTTTTGCATTGCGATCAATGAAGCTCAACAAATACTCAATTATGGTAACTGGGGGGTGAGAGGGGTGCTGTACACAGGGCATGACATTTGTGTGGAGGCAGTGGGTGATAATTCACTACATCTGACAGGTTAAAGGCCTTTACTCAAAGTTCTATTACTGATTTAGTACCCTAGACAGTTGATCAACTCACCCATTAATACTTTATCTCCTTTGTAAATTCTACCTGTATTATTGCTATACATGTACATTAATTCAATACATTTGCCATACACATTTGTTAAGATGTTTCAAGAGTTCAATTATTAAACTCTGTGCCCTGGTCAGATGTAATGACCTTTGGCAACCCCACCCTCATGAAGATCTTTGTTTCACCAATGGTGCGCACATTCTATAGCATGGAATGATTTTAATCATCTAGAAAGCTGCCCAAGCTTCAAGGATGCATAAGCACGTTTCGTTGCTCTCGCTTACACAAATTAAATAATAGTTTGTAATGCTTACAAAGAGCAGTGAACATATCAATTTTACTCCTTTTCACTACATACTGCTGGTAGCACCTCCAGACTCTTCGTAGAAGTTGTATAAATTGTACACAAAATAATAGAAGAGTGTATAATTTTTTATCACTGTCCTAGCATCCCCCCTTTCTTTTTATGTCCCAACAGTACTGGTGACAGCATTTCTACCAATGCCATGTATTTCTGCATCGCTCTCAACGACAGAAATGCGTTTTTGCAGAGGCGAGCCATCATACCACTCACTTTGACTCGCTTCGATTAGTCCGCCTTGAGTTCATTCGATGCTCGTACCTCCTGTGTCCCACATTCTTGAATTTGCTTATATGGCTCTCCTTACAGACCTTTGTAACAGTTTCTATCTTGAAAGTAACCTTTCTGCTCTTTCCTCAACTTTGTAGCTGACTTTAAATCTTTTCCTATCGGTACCAAAAGAAAATCATGTTATCATCACACTCAGCTAACGCTTTTAGTGTTGAATGCGGTGGGCAGTACCACTTATGCGTCAGAATTTGCCGCTAAACGAATTACAACAATTTCTTGATACGAATCACTGAAAAACGAATATCATGCAAAGCGTCGACGAACTTCAATAAAAGGACAATACGGTATTTTAGCACCAAGATATGTCTAAACTATTCTTAAATATGCACATGCAATACTACAACTTGATGAGTGTCTAAACCAAAACAATAACTAACTAGCACCGGATCATGATGTAAGAAAAATTCTCACACAAAGATACCGACACCTTTCGCAAAACACTTGCCCTCTTCGATGACTTTTTAACCTGCACTACGTTAAATAGTTTTATTTCACCTCACAGGTGCGAGAAATTAAACCACGGGCTGTACCAAGTCCTTTTACATCAACGTGTTCCAATCCCTTTAATATATTATTTCTCCCGATAATAATTGTATAATCTGGGGGGGGGGGGGGGGGGGGTCGGTGGGTTCGGTCAAATCCCCCCGCCCGTCCAGACTAGTTCCGCTTGCCCAAGCTGGATCCGCCTACCCAGCTTGGTTCCGCCTGCCGAAGCTGGTTCCGCTTCTTAAGCTTACCGTAAAAATAACTCGGTTATTCGTCGCTAATTAATTAATCATTTATTTTACATGACGTTACAAAATGAAAAATTAGAATCCGTTCTAACAGAGATAATATATATTATCTCTGGTTCTAAATGGTGCGTTTACGGCCAGCAACAAACTGCAGTCAGAGTGGCGGATCCGGGGGCACGCCAAATACATGGCGGAATATGGTTCGTCTAACTTTCCTTTCGATCAGGAAGGTTAACTCGCAAGCCAGACGTACTTCGTAATCGAACGGCACAAGTCAACGCCGTTATAAAGTACTCTATCGCTGGCTCAAGCCGGACCTATACTTCGCAACGCTTGCTTCCAAACTTTTCGTAGTAGTCTTGCACGTGTGAGCTATAGCTAGACTATGGGAAGCAAAAAATTTATTCTTGTCATATTTACTATGTTTTTGGCATGTTTCTACGCAATCATATATATGCGATGTTTTGTGACTTCAACATTGCAAAGCTCCTGGGGCTCCGACCCAGACCCCGATGGGGGAGCTGACAGGTGTTACAGCGCTCCACTGGGAGGGCAGGCCTCTTCCCCACAAGTTAGCTCCACCCTCATTGTTTCCCGAATCCCTCCATCTCCCGACCAGCCTACGGGCCTGAATTCTATATTTTAAAATACAAGTAAATCAAAAACTTCTCTATCGAGAAAGTGATTAGTGGGATGTAGGATTGGTGGTGCAAAAAGCAAGGAAACAAGGTACAGTATATATGTTAAAGTGAGGTTTGGCAGGATCCTACAACTCACAGTCCTGAATTTACAAATGAAGATGCCTATTTGCAAATGTAGGACTGTTATAGTTCTAGGTAAGGCTTGAAACCGGTTGTTCCGGAGCTCCGGTTAACCGATTGCGAGAATCAAATAACCGCCTCAACTGGTTATATTTCGGCTAAATAACAGCTTCAACCGGTTGTTAGAAATTTTGAACAACCTCAACCGACCGGTTGGTATTTTATAGAGTTACGCGCGCCTTACTGCTGGGCACGAGAAAACAATTAGCGGACGAGAGCGAACAACGGAAGGCAGTGATCCATCTCTTGTGGTACATATTTATAGGAACTTTATTATATAATTATAGCAACAACTCCTCTATTCACCATAATGGTGAGTCCGCGCGCACTGCGTGTCGTACGCGGCGAGATCAGGGACGTGCTTAGGAGTACGCCGTGGACCATATCATCTTACTTGCCATGTGGAAATGCCCTAGTTGGGCGTAGCCCGACCTTCGCGTATTGGCGTATCAAGCCTATACCTGGATTTGTACCCATCTGATAGCGTATGATAGTAGCCCACATACACTATCAGATGGTTACAAATCCAGGTATAGGCTTGATACCCGACCTTCCGCCAATACGCGAAGGTCGGGCTACGCCCAACTAGAAAGCCCGAGGTAAGTAGCTTTTGGCCATCGATAATCAATAATTGCATAACAATTGATAATTAATTTTAAAACCGGAAATTACCGGTTGTTTTAAAATGAACAACCTTAACCGACTGGTTATTTTTTAAACAATCACCTTAACCGACCGGTTTTTTTTATTTTTATAACCTGTTACAACCGGTTATTAAACTAACAGGTTTCAAGCCTTAGTTGTAGGATCCTACCAAACCTCACTTTAACATACTGTACCTTGTTTCCTTGCTTTTTGCACCACCAATCCTACATACCATCAATCACTTTCTCGATAGAGAAGTTTTTGATTTACTTGTTCCCCTAATTTTTTTTTCCCTGCCAGGAGTGTTCAGTCAATATAATATATGGTTTAATAGTGTATTCGTTGCAATGCATAGGACTCTTAGATTCCTCTTATAGGCCTCTTTTTAATTTTATTGATAGATCTACCTTTGTTCTTTGGATACCTTAAACTCAGAGTTCTCCTTGTAAACGAGCCGTTTTCTTTGGCTTGGTCACCTTTGTTGAATTAGAACCGCCTGTTGTAAACGTATCTGCAGCTGTGTGCGTAGCCTGGCAACAGTAAATTAAGCGCGTGTGTGGCTTCATATTGCATACTGCTAGGCAACGAGAAATATCACCGATAATGAATTGCACCTGCTTGGGTCATTTCACGGCATTTCATCACCAACTAACAACTTTAGGTCTTATTTGAATGAAAGGGCACGTTTGGAAATCAAATGCAACTTTTTGAAGCTTATCTAGTCTTCTTACGACGTTCCTGTCGCGAGTTCTACGTGATGAACGGAAGAAGAACGAAAAATTAAATGGCGGAATTTAGGCGCCTACTTGTCGCTCAAGGTAAACTGCACTGTTTAGCAAAGCTCACGTTATATGTACACATCAGTCATGTTTGTGATAGATTATATTCGAGCTGGCGAGTAAAGGCAACGTTTCGTTACCGTTTTAAAACGCTCGATCCAAAACCAATCCCACCAAAGCAAATCCTAAGGCAATCCTACATAGGACCCACTACCGTGGGTCCTGATTTTAAAAACATGTGCATTTTACATACATCTATAACTATGATGTCACTCTATGAAACAATTTCCTCCGTAAGAGCTTTTTTTTGGTAACATACGCTATACATGACCTCGTTGTTGACACTGTCATAAAATGTTTCCACATACATGTACACCACTTTCCTAACATGCTAGCACGGTGGTGTCACTAGAATCGGGAAAAAATGGACGCAAAATACGTAGCACAAAACCTAAGCTTGTCACATGGCGAACAGAGCACAAATCAAGCCCGTAGCGGGGGGGGGGGGGGGGGGGGGGGGGGGATATCAGAGGGATTGTTGGATACCCCCCTCCCGTTCTATGCTTGCCGCCCCCGTAGTTATCTTTTTTAACAAGGCACCACCCCCAACACCACCACCCACCCCCAGCTTTCGTACTTAAACGCTTTCAAAAGTCCCGCAGTCGTATTAATTGATTTACCCCCACCCCCCTCGCCAGTCTTCGGTTCCTGGCTACACACAGCAAACTTCAAACGGTCCTCTATATTACAAGCGCATGACGTTACATGTACCCAACAATTTTGCTGTCTGGAAAGTATTCTGACTAGTCTATCGAGTATCAATGATCGATCCGCTTCTAATAATGCCTACCACACAACTTACCGTCTTGAAAAGCCGAGATAGGCTGGAGGCCAGACTGGCCAGACCGACATGCAGGTTATCTCAACTTACCTTCACGTGTGTACGCTCAACTTATACGGCTCTGCCAAGCTCTTGTGCCTTAGTTATAATTACAGTTCAATATTAGTACAAGATACGAGTGTGTGTTGAAAAATATAAGGGCAATCTCGAGATTGCGCAAACAAAGCATGGATCCAGTGTTTGCGCTGGACAATCCCTGGATTGCGCAAATCCATGCTTCGTGCGTAATAAAGACATTACAGAGGAGAGTGAAGAGGAAGAACACTAGAATTTACTATGTCTATGATGGATAATTGATTGCCCCATACCACAGGTAGTTGTGACCAACCAGCCGCCAATTTCAGTTCTAAATAGAACGATACCACAAGTGATATCCGTGGTCAAAGGTGTTTGAAAGCGATAGCTGTAGAAATAAAAAAATCGGCAAATTTTGGGACTTGCGAGAAGGCGTGTGACTGCATATGTTAGCAAACGTTTTGGAAAAATTTAACATGCCCACATTCAACTGCACTGAACAAAGCAGCAGCGCATGAAATGGGAGGGAGGATAAAACACACTATTGCATCAAAGTGCACCATGCAAGCATAGTTTGAAAGAGATGTGCAGGCATAACTGATCACTACATGTACATCCCGACTCCGTCTTCTGAATCAGAATCATCTGAACATACATCTAACGCTCCACTAGCACCTTCTATCATGATGGACTTTCAGTATTTGTTTAGTCTGTCCACAGTTACGACACCCCTGCATGTGCCAAGCCAGATGCAGCGTATTTGCATTGATTTACAATGATGTTTAGGTTGGAAGAAAATTTCATTGTTGGTGTTGTAGCGCGATCTTGTATGTCCTTTTATGAATTAAAATGCTTTTTGTTGATTAATAGATCGATATACATTTAAATGCTATAGCGTTGTAACTTTAACTTTAGACTAAACATGCGCTTGAAGTCAATCATGGCAGAAGGTGCTGGTGCAACGTGACCTGCATGCTGGTTCATGTTTTTTTTTTCCGATTCGGAAGATCAAACGAGATCGTTGAAAAGGGCAGAAGATAGTGATCAGTTATGTCTGCACATCTCTTTCAAACAATTAATGTTAATGCATGGTGCGCTTGAGAGTATATATGTTTTATAACCCCCCACATTTTACTGCTGGAGGACCGGTACCTTGTTGAAATTTACTATGCAGTGGTGATTTGCGAATAAATGCCGGAATGTGAGCATGTTTGATTTAATAACTGCAGCTCTACATAATGAGCGCATGACTAGCTATTTCCAATAAGTTTGCTAACATGCGGGCACACGCCTTCTCGAAACTCTCAGAATGTGCATAATTTATATATTTCTACAGCTTTTAGTTTCAAACAAATTGGCCACGGAAATCAGTTGGGGTATCGTTCAGCAATGTACAGCAAAATTCCCACAAAGATATACGCAACGCGCGACTTTTAGCACGATGCGCTGTAATTCAACATAGTGTAAAGCTAACTGCAATCTTACATTAAGACTCAGTACGACAGCATGAACAACATATTGCGAGACGATGATGGCTACATCTGTGTTTTAAATGAATAGTGTTAATCATTTTGATGATAGAGTAGCTCAAACTTTGGCATATAAATTTTCATGGCTTCGATCCATAGTTGTATCTTATTTCAGGAATAACTAAACTGATCAGTTTGAACCGTCAGAAAGCCCTAATTCTACTAGCCTCGCTTTTCAAAAAGTTACAATACAAATTTTTCATCGTTTGAAAGTAATAAGATGCGTCATGCACTCAGGCTACATTAAAACTACAATTTTAACTGTACCTAATCTGTTAAATTACTGTTTTCAACAGCTATTAAATATTCTTTATTTAACACATACACATTATGATTAATTTAAAAGTGCATTGTCTCTACGATTGAAGGCAGGTACTAATTTTATCTTCATGTTTATTTTCCTGTCCTCTTCCTTAACCATTTCTTCTGGATAGTCGGGGGTATTGATAGAACAAGCCGCTAAAAGTCATTATCTTCAGCTGAAGCAGTTCTTCATTGAGTACTACAAGTATCATGTGAGTTAGTGTAAATATTTGCTTACATATTGCAAATGGGAATTAATTTGTGTAATAAATTGACAGCAATGATTATACTTAGACAAGTAAATCAAAATACTAGGAAAAGGTTGGTGGCATGTAGGATTGAATTGGACAAAAAGCGGTATAAAATGCACAAGGCTAAATTTAGCACATTCCTCAGCATGCTCAATTTTATAAAGTGTGTAGTCAAATTTCTGTCAAATCTTGTTTCCGTGCTTTTTACTTCACCATTGTCCAGTTCAATCCTATATGCCACCAACTTTCTCCTAGCGCATGTTTTTGTTGTTTCATAAGTTTATTTTCCCCCAGTGTAAACTACATGTATAAAGGGAAGGGGTAAGGGGTGTATTTCTGCATGCAAAATGTTATTAAAACTCTTGAGGGTGCTGGTTTCCACCCCCCCCCCCCCCCACCCCCCCCCCCCCCAAACAATTATTCTGTGGGGCGCAATTTGTTCATTGACTTAAAAGCATTTGAAGCAGATATTATAGATACCATGGTTTTCATCCCAGCCATATACCCACCAAATTTATCAGAAAATTAATATCAGATTATGAATCCTCCACGTGCACCTCGGCCTCTCCTCTCTGAACCTCCTCCTTTTCCCTGATCTCTGCCTCTTCTTCCCTGGCAGCTGTCTCTGCCTCTAAATGCTACTGGTTTTGCTTCTGCAGGCCTGGGTGGTGGCGATGGGGTTAGCACTGCCAGTGGCATTTACTGCACTTACCAGCACTACAGCTCATGCACTATTCCTTAACCTTTAATCTCCCGTCGTCCTACGCGTAGCATTAGCGTCCTACGCGTAGGACGCAAGTTAAAATTAATTTTTAGCAAACTCATATGATAAAAAAAAACCTAAATCTTACTGTACTGTAGAAATGGTTATTAATTCAGAAAATATTTTTACTTTCTTGCAATTTTTCAAAGATTGTCAAATACAATCAATACTGCATTTCTAAAAGATGTATTTACGGTAAATTGCAAAGCAACTTAAAGTACCAAAAAGTAATGTTTGGAAGATCAGAGCAAAATTTTTAAAAAATGGGGTAGTAGGACAGGTCTTTTGTACTAAGCATATAAAAAGTACATTGTAGATTTGGAAATTGCTAGCTCCACAAGCTTATGAACGATTGGTATTTGTCAGATGCATGTTGCGGGAATAGCCAAGTGAATGGACAAAATCTTGAAAATGTACAGTGCGTTTTCGGTAAAAACGGCAAAATCAATTAGAGTAAAAAAACACTGCCGTAGAATGTATAAAGTAGCCCACAATCATGCTTCAAAAAAAGTTGTACTTGTCGTACTTTTTCTGTGACAATCATTTTTAAGAACCGTATCTGTTTATTCGCATCGTGTAACCACGGGTGTGATTTAAAAAATAGACTGACAATTTGTATATTTAGCATGATAGTCACATCAAACAACAGTAGAGAAAAAAACTGCATTTCTATGTATAATGAATTTTCAAATATTGGTCCTACGCGTAGGACTTGCACCTAGAGAATTAAGGTTAAATACTCTACTATTGCATGAGAGAACATGCAGTGTACGTAGCTACATGTATTTGAGAGTAGAAAAAGGTTTCACTCAATTTAACGTACACTTAAATTTGCCAACTAGGTCTATGCACAAAAAGTAGTAGGTGTCAAAAACTGCATGCATGCTCAGGTCTGCATGTGGTGTTAAATAGTGAATCCAAAAGATATAGCAATTATCTCACAAAAATGTGGTTACCAGGACTGAGAACTCTTTACACTACCAGGAAAGTTAATTTTGTATCAAATATGTAATGCACTTTTCAAACATTCATCTCCACAAGCGTATACATAATTGCATCAGATAAGTGTATTTGTATCATACTAGCAAAACATTTTTGATACATACCTGCTTGCTAAGATCGATGTTTCAAATATGCTTTTTTGCTTTTAAACAACTATACCATTTTTGATTCAATTAAATGTAGCCAAACCTGGGTGTGTAGTTTCTGCTACTGTAGATAGACAGGACAGATCATTGATTTGTGACTCCTAAAGTGCCATACTTGTGCACAGATCATCATGCATGCTACTACACTTCTTTGGAGCTTGTTTCGGGTCTTCCCGTTTAGGAAATAAGATAGCTTCATGGTCTTTCCGATATACCGATTCCTTTTTGACGGAATCTAAATTGCTCTGGTATATTTTTAATTTTCAAGCTCACTAGCAGCACGGTTATATTGATATATATTCCTCTTAGCAGATCGCTAAGATTCAATATGTGCAGTGCAGATAAGCTTTCACGTTCAGCGGCCTTCATTTTTTATGGATTCGCTTTGCGCTTTGCAGATCGCTTGGCGTTTAGCCTTGTTCTCTACTGATGATATCTTAAAATTTCATCTCGCTTTGGAGGTATTCCGCTCTTTGCTTCGCTCTCTTCTTTAGACTGAGTGCAGGCCGAGGTGAAGGCAATTTACATTGATTCTGATATAAAATGAAGCAACAATCCAATAGCTAAGGGACCTCTCTATGTACAAACCGAATTTGGAGCGATTTGAGTATTCAAACCAAAAGTTATGGCGAATTTGAACCCCTTGGGGTATCGGAAGTTGCGATACTGGCGTGGAGTATGTTTTAAAAACTCCAAAAAGTATTTTACGATACAGAAATGGTGAAGTATGAAGTGCAGAAAATTGGAAGGTGATAACTTTAACCGTTCGAAAGTTATAGCAATTCAAACATAATGCAACGATCCCATATTATATCATTTTATATGTACATGTATGTCTGCGAATGAACGCAGCGCTTTTGATTTAGAATAACTTTTGATAGGATGGAGCGAGGCGAGGGGGGGGGGGGGGGGAGGGCAAAAAACAAAGTGCAAAACACCATCCTCCAACTTTGAAGACTTATTTCTTTCAGGGGGGTGTGGGGAAAAAAGTCATGAGGTGTCAAAGTTTCGGGGGGGGGGGGGGTCTTTGCCTTATTAAACGATTTTTTAATAACATTTTTCAATATAATTACAACATCATACTGTTCGTAGTGTCCATAGGTTTTCTATGCGTGCGAAGATATGATTTAACTCAACTATATCGGCGCGATTCTACATTATTATTTGTACAGAAATTAGTGAGGGACCAACTGTACTTATCACGTGATTGAGGCTAATTAGCAAAACCACACGCTTTCATCATGAATGTAACTATTTGCGATCGTTGCATCACACAGCTTCAAATGCCATTGATAGACGAGACAGCATCAACAATCTAAGAGTTGCAACACGATTGCTGCTAAGGTAAAAGCTAGCGCTAGTCAGCCAAAAATAACTACATTGTTAAGACACGTGATTGCAAGTCCAGCTGTAAGTGATGCTACAGCAGCTACTGTGCAACCCGTAACGTCTTCAAAATCTGCAGAAGAGATTGTGGGCGTGGAAGTGGAATCAGAAGTTGAGCATGATGTGAAGGATAATTGCCACCAGTACGTCAGCCTTTTTCCAGCAATTGGCCTTTTGCAGCCCATGCCAACATCAACCCTCCGTGCACATTTTGTAACGACGCTAATCCGCTGTTATCAAGAACGCGCACCACAAAGGACAGAATCTAAAATCATCATCATTATACGCATGCGCAATGCAATGTACATGTTACATAATTCCCCTCTTCTTTGAGAATACGCCAACGTATTCATTCAATGTTTGATGTATTTTCCATAGCGTACTGGTTCTTGTCTTTGTCTAGTAGGGTATCGGTGTTGCTGTTGCTCATCAACTTGCACATCGTCTTGGTTTTCTCCATGCTGCTCTTGATTGTGAATATCTGGTTGATCTGCTCGAAGCTCTTGGGGGGTCAGTGTTTCTCTGTACTCTATTTGGGCATCTGGGGCTAGGTCAGCTGCAGTTGTTTGACCTTTACCAACCCCCCTCACTTCCTATCCCACTTCTTGATGTTCTGGTATTAAGGTTTGTGGCCTAAGCTGTTGGGGTGCTTTTGGCATTTCCACCACAATTTCGTCTTCATCCTCCTCTTCCTCTTGCACAGGGAATTGGGAATTATAGTTTGCAACAACTCCAAAGGTATCATTGGATCCTGTGGAGGATTAAGGTGGTCCATTCTTACTCCAGGTACACAGCGTTTCAGGCGATCGAAATGGACAATCTGCCTATTCCTTTTCTTAGCAGTGTGTTGAATCCGGTACGGTACATCAGAGAGCTTTTTCAGAATCCGGTATGGCCCTTGCCAACTTTGGTGAAACGTCCGGCAGTAACCTCGAGCATTTTCTTGGAATAGCTGGGTTCCACAGCCATACTAGCTCACCTTCTTCACTATTGTAATATGTCTTTTGTCTCTTCTGCTCCTGACCTGTCTTTTCCCGGACGTTCTGAAAGGTAGTCTCCAATCTATCCTGTACCTCAGTCACATAGTCACAAAGTGAGTGTCTTTCTTTGGACCCCGATCCAAAAATTATATCAACTGGTAGCCTGGCTTCATATCCATGCATGAGCATGAAGGGTGTGTACCCTGTGGTTGAGTGTACACTAGTGTTATATGCAAAACATGCCATTTTTAAATGCTTGTCCCAATCAAAATGGTGATCCTGAAGTGAAGTAGCCAAAATGTCAACTAGGGTTCTATTAAATCTTTCTATCTCCCCATTCCACACTGGATGGTAGGGTGTTGTCCTAGTTTTGACAATTTCCATTATTGTGCACAACTCCTTAATTAAGCGGGATTCAAACTGGGGTCTTTGGTCGGAGTGTAGCTGTTCCGAGAACCCTTTATCACAGAAGTATTTGTCAACCAAAATTTTTGCAACAGTAGAGGCCTCTTGGTTTGTAACTGCAATGGCAGCCATATACTTTGTAAAGTGGTCACCAACAATAAGTATGTACTGGTTCCCTTCATCTGTTTCTGGTAAGGGTCCAAGGAAATCCATTCCAACCATTTGCATGGGGTAACCCACTGTGATGGGATTTAGTGGTGCCCTGTTCTTAGGTGCCATTGTCTTCCTTGCTGCACAATCCTTGCAGGTGTTACAGTAGCTCTTAACATCTTTCTGATGGCCCGGCCAATAGAAACGTTCTCGCAGCTTCTTCAATGTCTTCTCCTCCCCCAAATGTCCTCCAAATGGTCCATCATGCAATTGTCTCAACACCTCTCTATACGTTCCAGCTTTGGAACAATGAGCTGCAATCTTGAACTGAGACCGTCCTGACTCTCTAAGTGACGATGTAGCACTCCATCTTCCAACACCGATAGCTCCCACTGTTGGCAGAGTCTTCTAGTAGCCCAACTATGGCCTCTAATTTGTTCCATTGATGGTTTCAATTTACCCTGTTCAAGCCGTTTCATGACCGGGCCAATGTCTGGGTCTTGAAGCTGCTGCCCCCTTGTTGTTTGTCTTGCATCAGTGGTAGTAACAGTTATCAATTTTTCTGGATGATTACTATGAACTGGGCACTTCCGTTGACTGCAACACATCCATGACATAGCATCTGCATTAGAGTGTCGCCGGCCCGAATGATGAACAATGGTATAGTCAAATTCTTGGAGCTTTCCCAACCACCTGACTAGTTGCCCCTCTGGCTCCTTGAAATTGTGCAGCCAGAGAAGTGCCCAATGATCAGTTCTAAGTGTAAATCGTCTACCTAGCAAGTAAGGTCGAAATTTACTGACAAAGGTGACTACCGCAAGCAACTCTTTCCTTGTAACACAGTAGTGTCGTTCCTCTTTAGTAAGTAATCTGCTATCATAACACAAGACCCTTTCTTTCCCATCCTCCACTTGGGACAACACTGCATCAAGGCTGAGATCACTGGCATCAGTGTCAACAATGAACGGTTTTGTGAAATCAGGGTACCCTAAAATTGGTGCAGATGTCAACTTGCTCTGGAGGATTTTAAAGACTGCATCACAATGGGATGACCATTGGAATCCAATGTCCTTCCTGGTAAGCTCATGCAGGGGTTTGGCAATCTCTGCAAAGCCTTGTACGTAATGATGGTAATAATTGGCCAGGCCCAGGAATGCCTGTAATTCAGTAACACATTTTGGAAATGGCCAGCTGGTAACCTTAGCTGTTTTTGCTGGGTCTGGAGTAATACCTTGATCTGAAACAATGTGCTCCAAATAAAGCACTTACTTTTGGAGGATAGCACATTTATCGGGTTTCAATTTTAGCCCCGCTGTCTGCAATCATTCCAGCACTGCTCCCAGGTTAAAAAGACATTCCTCAAATGACTTTCCAATGATGATGATATCATCTAGGTATACAGGGCATGCTGACCACTGCAGGCCAGCCAAAATCAGGTCCATATGACGTTGAAATGTTGCTGGCGCATTGCACAGCCCAAAGGGCATGATGTTAAATTCAAACAATCCATCAGTCGTACAAAACGCTGTCTTTTCCCCATCATCTGGATGCATTCCCACCTGCCAGTAACCACTGGCAAGGTCCAAGGTGGAAAACCACTTTGATCCCGCCAGTTCATCCAAGGTGCCATCTATTCGAGGCAAGGCATAAGCATCTTTCCTAGTGACAGCGCTCAACATCCTGTAGTCCACGCAGAATCTGAGCAAACCATCCTTCCTTTTGGCGAGAACTACAGGAGATGCCAATGGACTAGATGAAGGTTGTATCACTCCTCGCTCAAGCATCTCTTGCGCCAGTTTCCCGTTGGAACACAGGAATCCGTCTAGCTCTTTGATGAATAGGTGCTGCACCTCCAGTATTAATCCTGTGCTGCAGCAATGTTGTCTTTCCAATGTCACTCTTTGCTTCTGGAAAGACATCAGCATATTTTATAAATAGAGCATAGATTTGACGCTTCTGTTCCCATGTCAGTTCTGGAGTGAACGTCTCTATCAGTTCCCACAAAGCCTGCTTTTTATTTCCGGATATCTTGAGGTCATCTATTTGTGGCTCCTGGTCATCTTCTGCCACCTTCAAACTACCCACCAATAGCGCTTGGCTAGTGTCCATGTGCTCCATTTGCACCGCAATGTCTCCAGCATAGATCGTTATGGTTTCCGTGCCAGGGTTTAAAACTTGTACTGGAACCACTCCTTTTTCAGGTTTTACCACAGCATTTGCAACATGGATTTGCTTCTTTATACGGCTGGATGTCGCTTCTAAAATCCATGTACCCTTCTGTAATTCACCATCTGCCATCCCTAGCACTTGTACTTCATGCTTAGCGGGTATACGATCTGTCTCCTAAATGCTAACAGTAACGGAGGTAACCAATTGTACTGAGTTTAAACTTGAACCCTGGGACTCACTGCATTTTTTCTTCTGTTGTAATGGAAGGGTCACCCCTCTGCTCTTGATAAAACAGTCTCCTTGAGCTGGGTCAAGAACACAGCCGTGCGCTTGAATAAAGTCCAATTCCAAGAGTGCTTCCATTGGCAATTTATCCATGACTATTACGGGATGATGAAACTCCTCCCTGCCCAATCTTATTACTGCATTCCTTGCTCCTTTAACCATCAACGACTCTCCTGAGGCGCTCACCAATCGTTCTTGTCCACTCCAAGGTACTAGTTCACAACCTTCTGCTTCCTCCCAAATGTCCTGCCTGAAAACTGACACGTCTGCTCCTGTGTCCAACAAGTAACATATTGGTCGATTCCCCAAATACCCACTGATAAAGCAATTATTAATTATTATTATTATTATTTTTGGGAGCCAATTAATTTAATAAAAACATGAAATACATGATAAGTAATTAAAAAGAGAAATAATAAGACAATAAATTTACTCCATGAATGAGGCCAGAGGAGCACCATCTTCAAACCCCAGCCCACTTCTCCATTTGGTGCGGGATCCTCTAAGACAGAGGCTCACTGCTCGAACCCCTGCAAAAGCAAGCCGTGATCTGACATAGCTGCTGGTAATGGAATAGGCTTTGTCCCACTTGGAAGACAGAGCAGTGACTAGCCTCTTTGTATAGTAGTTCGTCCACGGAAAGGACAAATGGGGTGAAGGTGCCTCTTCTGTCTTCAACTGCCTTTTTGTACATTCTCTTCTTCTCCAATGAGCTTGACTCAAGAATGGCATTACATGTAGGTGCTCAATGGCAGTGAGATGGGGCGTCAGTGTCTATGACACGGACATCAAACAATGCCTCCACCTGTGGTTGCCAAACACCTCTGATTCCCAGGTCAAGCCTTAGTCCTGGATCACTTGAGGTGGCAGTAGTCTCATTGACAATAGGCTCCTTTATAACTTGGGGCCACACCTGACTGGCAAGGTCACCAAGGCAGTCACGGATCTCATTGTGGCGTAGTATAACAAGTCTCCCCTTCTTACAGTCTAGGGCATGTTGGAGGGTGAAATCAGCTTCACAACCATCACATTTGGCTGGCAGATTAGATGGATGTCGCAAATAGCGCAGAGCTAGGCCATCTCTGAACTGTACAGGAGCCAAATCAAAGTGGCAACTTTGGAGTGGCAGAGTCGTTAACCAGCTGGATGTTTAGCCCTCAACCACCCTCATGATTGCACGTTGTCTGTCTGGTGAAAGAGTTGCAAGAATGGCATCTAGTTTCTGTTTGGAAACTTCATCAAGTGCTTTTCGCGTCTCGTACCTTGCCTTGCTGATTATTAATCTTTACTGAGGGGACAGTGAGAATTCTAGGTGCTGTGTTCTGCCCAAACCCCTCCTTTTCACAGTAACACCTTTTACACCCCTAAAATACTTAGCAATATGTCCAGGTCTGCCACACTTGAAACAGCTGACTCGCTGACCTCGTTCTCGCTTGCCGTTATCTGCCTGAGCTGACTCGCTGACCTCGTTCTCGCTTGCCGTTATCTGCCTGAGAGTTGGTAGTCTTTTCCAAACAACGCCGGCGTTCTTCATGGTTGTCCAACTTCCCTTTAATTGAAGAAAAGTTATCCTCTTGAGATAACTTGAGTTCTGAAATATCATTCAGTACCTGTTGCATACTGACAGCCATAGTGCCTGCAGCTTCCACTGGGTTGACACATTTTGATTTCTTCACTGTTTGGTTGATGCTATCCAAGCGCGTTGCTTCCCGTACGGCCTCGTCGAGTGTCTTGGGTGCGCTCCTACGTACTCCAACAGCAAGGTCAGCGTCTTCTTCTAGCAGAGTAAGAAATCGGGAAAGAGCGAATCCTTCAGCTAGGCCATCGGAACTAGGATGGCGCAAGCAGCAAGTTCTTTGATGTTTTCCGCAACCATAGCCCAGTCTTCGCCCCCTTTCTCTGGTACGAAAAAAGATTTTCCTTAGGGTTAGGGTTAGGGTTAGGGTTAGGGTTAGGGTTAGGGTTAGGGTTACTACTACTAAAACTACTAAAGCCAGTTGATGCACCTGATATAGCAGTATCATCCACTATGTTACCTCAGCTTGTGAGGGCACGACTATTTGGACACATGGCTCCAGTCATAGAACTGGATGCCAGCATCAGTGATCTGCTAGTGAAGATACGTAAACCAGCACACATCCTTTTTGTATGCTTTAGAGCTGCAGGCAGCAAGTTCATACCCACTGTACTTTACCATGACACCTAGGCTTTTGTTCAAACTGTGTTTTGGAACATAATCAAGTTGCAGGTCTTTGGACAAAAACAAGCATACCATATTCACCAGCAAGGTACTGATTCTGGCGAAAATCTACATCTATATACATAACGGTGGTGTCCGTGTGTGTGCGTGTGAACACGTTTTTTTGGGTTCGAATCCTGGTGAGGTCGATTTTTTTATTGATCGGCTTTTTTTTTTCTTACAAGGGAGTGCAATTTTTATCGGAAGATGTTGTTTGCGTTATGTTATCAATATATACAACGGTGGAGTGTCCGTGTGTGTGTGTGTGTGTGTGTGCGTGTGTGTGTGTGTGTGCGTGTGTGTGTGTGAAGCACGTTTCTTGGGTTAGGTCGATTTTTATTTTCGTTCGGCTTTTTTTTTCTAAACAGGGAGTACAATTTTTTTATCGGAAGATGTTTGCATTATATTATGAACTTAAATTTCGTGTGCTAATTAGGCAGTCAATAGTACGAGTAATTTAAGCAGCTGTTACGCATTTACTACAATAGGCGCGCAATGATTAAACAGCTGTTACGCATTTTTATTTAGTTTGCAATTAGACATTAACGTTGAGCGGTTTGAAAAATACAAATTTGCCTGAGTCGCCTGAACGGCCTAAAGGATTTAAGAACCCGGGCTGACAGCTAGGCCAATTACATAACCAGGTACGATACGGCTATGCCCATATAACTGTTCGGCTACGCGCATATAATGCCCAACTAACAACGTGCAGTACCTTATAATTATGTACCGTATAATTGCATCGGACCTTCTCTACACACGTTTTTGTCTTTCTGCTCCAGAGGGAGATAATTAATTTGTACATGAATGTAGATTCTTTTACGTAGTGAACAATTATAATATACTGCGAGCAAAGCTGCAACAAGCAAACTAGTAACACATAACAGCAATTTTAATGTAGCTGAAGCCAACACCAATATTTCTACTGCACACCAGATTCACAAAATACTAGAGCTCCACCCATAATGGAGCAGGGGTCACAAGTGACTTAAGGCCACCGAGGACCACGTAAATCCACACAGCTGGCGTGGTAGCATGTTTGTGCACAAAGTCTTAGATGTTCCTGCATTGTATCAGCTTGGGCAAGCTGAAGCTAAAGCAGCCATTATCACACTTGACTTCATGCCAAAGGATAGCTTTGAGCTTGACTTCTACCAATTGCATATCGGAAACACAAGGAGTCATAGAACATCATTAGGTTGTCCTAATGAAGATTGGGTTGGTGTTACTTCCCTTCCAGATGAGGAACCGTACATAAGTCTACAGCACTTCGTTTGATTTTCTCATCAGATCTTATGTCCACTGACCATCTTAAGCAAGTTGCTGGATTGCCAAGGTCAGTTGGGAACATGTAATGATACAAATAACTGGCTCAATGATGCATGCTTTATGATGAGAGATCCTTTTGCTGTTTTCGTCGCATGTGGTGATGTTCACACATTAGCAGCATTTCGAGCAGACAAACTACAAATCCCAACAGCCAAGGGCGCACTCTTTTGTGTACCCAGCACAACACCCAATCAATTGCAGGTGGAGACAGCTTTTATACTCCAGAAGTTGTGATGGCACTGACAGTCTTTTCATATGGAAAGGTAGAATTGGTAGACAAATCATGATAGCAGCACCTAAAGCCATTCCCTTTGCCACGGCTGCAAGTATAGATAGTGGTGGCACAGTAATCACGGCCACATGTAAGGTCTCCACTTTGAATACTATCTTTAGTGAAATGCTCCACATCGTAGGTGGAGTTTTGGGACAACTTCCACCTCTTGCAAAGTATACCTTGCCAATGTCAGCTGATTTCCCATACAGAGGTGACATAGAAAGTCAAAGGCCATTGTGTAATGGCATTTCAAGGCAAATACATGATCAACAACAGAAGATGGGACCAGTCACTGCTCGAGATGTACTAGTGAAATGTCGGGTGTCTGGGTGTAACGTGTGCATCACAATATCAGCAATGTGGTTACATGTTGCAACTCATATACTAAGGCGTATATGTGGGACAGCAAGCAGTCTGCTTCCATCAACAGATTAAGTTTGTGGATTTTGTGGATTAATACACAGTGTCTCATGTGCAACCAGCCTGGTGAAGGGATCCACAAAAGCAACTATGAATATTAAATCTTCCTGCCCTCTTGCTTACAAGATGTCCTGAAGATAAGCAGAGAAAGGATCAAATCCCAATCCATGTACTAACAGGCCAATATTGTGTCCAAACTGTTCTGTATCTGATGTATCTAATGCGTATGTCTGGAGCTACCACTGGCTAGACCATAAGCAGATAGCACATTCTTCCCAGCAAGTTTCAGCGGAGCAAGTTTGCAATACGCAAAGATGAATACATCGAGGTTTTGGGCAAGGAGCTTACTGCAAAGAAGCTGAAGGAAAAATTCTTGCTTCTGAAGACGGATATGCTAATGGAGCTTCGGATCTCTGTGTTTTGGAGCAAGTTAATGCAAGAGGAATGGGAATAACTACAACTATTTATAAGCGCAATGCGGCAATGTGTAGTATAGTGTATCCATGCAAGTTTGTGCGCAATTTCATTTCTATTATTAATAGAGGTGCGGTCAATTGTCGACTGTGTAATGATTGTTAAGGGGCGTGGTCAAAAATAGGCGTGTTCGTAGGCGGAGGGGAGGGGGGGGGGTTGATCTGGAGCTTGATTTTAAGAATTTGTGGGACTTTTTTTTTGCCCCCCCCCCGGGATGGAGAAAAAAATCTGGTTTTTTTTAAACCGAGTCCTCAATTTTTTTTCCATTAACTTGATTAAAACATTATTAATGATGCTAACTAATTATAATAAGCACAACAAATTTACTGATTTAAAAGTTCGTATGTGTTCAGGTATCCGTTGTGAAGCTTCGATCAAAATATTGGATTTTGTCCACCTACAAAACTAGAACTACGATCCACTGAATATTTTCTTCACATACGCATGCGCACACGACCTCGTCCTTAGACGTAATCTCGTTATTTTAAATCGCTGTTACAGACACGTGATAATACAGAGATGAATCTTTAATAGTCTCGTACCCAGACCCAAATTTTTACAGCTGCGGATGGATTACATGCATCACCGCTACGTGAAAATTTGGGTCTGGGTACGAGACTAGATCTTTAAGCACGGCCTGATGCCCCACCTTCTAGTTTGTGTTGCATGTCCACTTTTAATTAGCAGCTCAATATGCTTTCCTCTAAGCTAATTATCCATGTTTACAAGCATCGAATGTGGTGCGCAACAATTAGCTCAATCGTACAGAGAGGCAATGAACGGTGTGGTACGTACGGATTGATATGCGATGCCATTCTGTAAGTTAATGAATCTGAGATGCACACACGCGGGTTAGTAGACACGCACAAATGAAATCTAACTAATAGCCTATCAAACAGCACGCAGTAACTAGTGCGCAGATCTGATTTTGTCTCATAGCCGGCTTAAAGAATACTTTCGTGTCATGTGAGTGCCATCTATGGAAGCCTCGTACCATCCATATGTGAAGGGTCAGTGAGCATCCAGAAATTGTGCATAATGCTGTGGAGGTAATCTGCTTAGAAAATCTCTAAGGGTGTACTTTCATTAAAATGCAACGTTGTGAGCTTTAGCTGTGTGTTGTTATTCTTTCAGTTAGAAATATAGGAGTAGGCATCGGGAAAGTTCCAGTTTTAAAGAAAGACATGTGTGCTTTGCTGTCATGATGTGCATAAGCTACCCATAATTATTACTGGTTCCAGATGATAGCTAGTGTGCATGGGTAGGCTATCGATCTGCATAAACAAAATCTTATTATGAATACACACCACACCACGGGCCCAGACCAACCTAAATCAGTGGACAGGGCTATCAATGATATTCACCACGGAAGTGAAGCCATGCTACTACAATATATGTCGCTGTTAAATTAACAAAGATTCAAGCATTTTTAGAAATTATTCTTGACAAAAACTTTCCTTCTGCAACACAACACAAACTCAAAGGTTTATGCCGTACTCATTGGTTTGAGCGGCATGAAGCTTATGAAAGCTTTCTGGATATGCTTCCAGCACATGTAATGACAGCTGATATCATCACACATCCAATCTATATGTTACTGAAGAAATTGAGAATTGGTCTTGGGATAAAGAAACCAAGGAAAAGGCAAATAGACAGGTTTCATCAATAAGACGGTTTGAAAACCTGGTATCATTTATCGTCCAAAAAAATAGTTTACACCCCATGAAAGGGATTGCTGCAAAACTTCAGCAACGTGACTTGGACGTATACAGTGGCGTAGGAACTGTAGCGGCCGTAGCGGCCATGTCCGCTACACCTTTTAACGATTGCCATGCATGTTGTAAGTTGTAACAGCTTAACTTATTATGCAAGTATACAATAGCCACTCTGAGAAGGACTGGGAACAAGTACTTACGTAAATGATTGCGTATGTGAATACACTTAATACAGGTGCTATTCGTAGCAGCGTTAACGTTGGAGGCCCTCCACCGTCGTGATATCTGGAAGGTTCCCTTTGTTTATTGTGCATGGGCCATATGAACCAGCGCTTTTACGTTTCCGTGTGTGTATGTGTATGCATGTATGTTTACATAAGTGCGAGCATTTTTGCCATTGAACAGGAACTATATAGCTCTATAGTTGATATCGAAAATTTGCTATTGCGCTAGCAAATCAACGTGCTCGGACCGCGTGACATACTCTCCCAATCTGTTAGCAAATGGCTGCGATGAGCGAATTCTGTTAAGGCTCAGCTACTGAAATTACAGCATCAGAGAACTTACCTGCTAATCCTCATCAACCACGAACATTTTCGTTTCCCAAGAAAGATAACTATACCAGATAGCCATAGCTATCAGAGCAGTGTATGGAGTTGGAGTGAACCATACAGCACACAGCTGCGAAGCACCCCACAGCAAAAAGCTATGGGGTTAACCCTATGATCTCCAGTACTCCATAGCAAATGCCTATTAAGTTGACCCTATATGCCAGACAGCCATACCTATCAGAACAGTGTATGGAGTTGGAGTGAACCTTATGGCACACAGCTATGAAGCACCCAACAGCATAAAGCTATGGGGTTATTCTTACGTTGAGTACCTTATAGCAAACATGCATGAATTGAACCCTATTGGAGATAGCCATCAATATATCAGAGCAGTGTATGGGATTGGAGTGAACCTTACGGCACACAGCTATGAAGCACCCAACAGCAAAAGCTATGGGGTTCGGGTCAACTTCGTAGGTGTTTGCTATGGGGTACTGGACAACATAGGGTTAACCCCATAGCTTTTTGCTCTGAGGTGCTTCGTAGATGTGTGCTGTAAGGTTCACTCCAATTGCAAACACTGCTCTGATAGCTATGGCTAGGGTCCAATTCATAAATGTTTGTAGTAAGCTTAAGAAAGCTACTTCGTTATACCATTTTGGCAACACTCTATTCATGTGTACCGGTATATATACCAATGTACAGTGTCTCTTCCCAGGCCTCCCCCCTCCCGCGCCATATAGCATTTTATGTGTTTGTTCTTGTGTAGCCACCACAACAATGCAGCCTCAACTTGCAAGAAATTGTGTGGTTATTGATACGATGAATATACTTAAAAATATCGTGCTATTTTACTAATCTTGCGATATACGCGATATAGGCGATATCGGCTAAAAACCACATCGCTGTAGCACTGCCTAAGTACCTCCGAATGGAGACGCACAAACTTTTTTTTCGAATAGAAGAAATCCAATAATCGATTTTTCCGAGTAATGCTAAATCACTGTTCCGCACGGATGTTCAATACGTAGCACGTTGATTTAACCGGCCAACCGATTGTTCAACCGGACATGCCATATAATGCGCATGCTTGTATGAATGTGTAAACTCGTGGAGATGGAGTAAGACTCGATCAAGGTGTCATTTCAAGAATACATTGACGCCTCTTTTCCTGTTGGTGAAACACGTACCAGAAGCGCGGTGATCAGAAAGGAAGTAGCGCAAAGAATCTTTAACCATCACTTCGTCAAAAAGAGCGGCTTTGCGTTGATGGACTTGCAATTGGTTGGAATAAGAGACGTCATGGTTGTTTCTGTGTAAGAAAAGAATCAGGTACTATAAACCTTTCACGACCTTTCACGATGGTGTCTTCCACTTTTTTTCTTGGCCCCCCCCCCCCCCCCCCCCCCCCCCCCCCCCCCCCCGGTTACTACGCATATTTAATTCAGCAATAGTGTCAGTAAGCTGTACTCGTTTTATATAGAATGGCAATCACCAAATGATGTTGAAGGGGCATAGAGAAATTCTGGAACAGGTTCATAGCATGCAAGGACTGTTTGCATGCAGGAGAACATGCAAATGCAAAACTGCTGGCTTTTCTTGCACATCACTTGGCCATACTGGGCATACCTGCACTAACAACGAGAAAGCAACAACACATGAGGTTGACATAGATTGCGATGAAATTGATGCTTGTTCTACATCCAACTGATTCACAGAGCAACGTTTGGCTTAACAGCTGAGGGATTGTACTCACAAAACGGCATAAAGACATCTTGCTGTCTTGTAATAGCTGGATATAGATGATGACATTATCAATGCATCACAGTATTTGATAAAGGAGAACCCTACTTGTAGAGGTCTTCAAACTACTCAACTTGCAGTTAGATTTCAGATGGAAATACAAAAAGTGTTTTGTTCAAGTACTGAACATTAATGAGTCGCATTGGATAGCTGTATCTTCTATGAACTGCCAACAATCTACCACAAAGGTTTATAAAATAGCTTTTGTGGGTACTGGAGTACCTCCTACCTGAAGACTCAAAGAAACTAATTGCTGATATCATGCAATCTCCATGCCTCAAAATTGAAGTATACAGTACATCAATGTGCTAAAGCAGAAAGGAAAAAGTGATTGTGAGTTGTTTGCTATTTCATTTGCCACCTCGCTTACCCATCTTCAAGACCCCGCAAGCATAACCTATGACCAGGCTAAAATGAGAACACATCTAATGCACTGCATTGAAACACGGAGCATGATACCTTTTCCTTCACATGGGTCTCTTAGACCCAGTGATCCAAATATCAAAGCCTACTCAATATATTGCATGTGTCTGCTGAATAATTAATGATGACACTCCCATGCTCCAGTGTTCCTCATGCACAGAGTGGTATCATATGGCTTGTTGTGCTGTGCCTTCACGGTTCATGACAAACAAAAGACTACAATGGAAATGCAATTTGTTCTAATTGCAAAAATGTTACAAAATTCGTTAACCATTCCTAAACTTGATGCAATTGTACATATATGTACACGTACTTCATTTCGAATCATATCATCCTTTAAATATATCACAGAGTTCAGTTCATGTGACAGGTATCTATGCATGCATTGAGCTCAAATACACATTTATGTGCATGCCATAATACAGTATCACATATACACAGCTGCATTACACATTGTTTCCCTTTGCAGATTACAGGCCCCAATCTGATGAAACATTTCTTTTTAACTGATAACGAACCATCAGCTTTGAACTGGTTGGTCAATAAAAAATTTATTTCAAAAGTGAGTGCTTATGACATTATTCGTGAGAAAGGTTGTTACAATATTGCATGTAGTAATTTGGCATGACTGAAGTGTATATTATAAGATATAACTAGTAGTGTAAAAAGTCGGGAAACAAGGGTTGAATGATCAGGAAAAATGAATACTTCAGTACCTTTGTAACAAAGAGTTCGTTACTACTCACTCCTGATAACAGTATTGCCGAAATACTAATTGGACTATTCATCGATTAGAACGTTCAAACAACAGAGATAACGCTCACTCGTTCTCTCACCCCTACCTTTAAATTTTTTCCCCGTCTGGATCTGATAACTTAGATAAAAGGTTTACATTACCCGCTCGCGGATAAGGAAAAGTGGCACCTCACACATTGGGAAAATAAGGCATATTTATTGGGAGTTAGGAAAACTGTTGGTGTATACTACATGTATGCCGAGCTATCCGCACAAATCGGATTTACTCTAATTAGATAGTTATGGTAATGCAGTTTATAGCGCCTATCTTTTACAATTAACATAATAGTCTACATGCAATTGACCCCTTCATGCTCTGTTTCTTGTTTATTCTGCTGTGCATGTAGTCAAAGGGTCCGTGCATGTATGTGTGTGTATAGTTGACAACTTTATGCCACTCAATTCCGCAACCGGAAACCACACCCCTAAGCACACCCACTTTTCACGTCATTTCACTTCCCGTGATGTAGCATTGGACAAATGTGTCATTGTGGCACTTTCTTACATCATAATTTTGAACAAATATGTGATTCATATCCAGAAATGGGCCATACATACGCAGTCATCGTGGTTTTTTTTTCCACATTGAATTTCAAAGATGTTTAATATACTCTAAAAATAGATTTGATTATAATATGCATTTTTCATGAAATAAACATTAATGATAGATTGACCGCACGCCTACATGTAGGTGAAAAACGTGGTATTAACCTACATGTAGGCGTTATATTGCGACCTCTGGTCCTTGCACTGAATGGCGCATAAAACTTTCAGCTCTAATAATGTATCACTAAACCATTGGGCTTCATTTTTAAATCGATTCGGAGACTCTTAAACTATCGGCTCTGTAGATATTCGATCGAGATGGAGGAGCGTGTAAAAATTGCCTAAGATCTTGGTGGCGGATGGCATAAAAGTTGGAAATCGCGTGTGTTTGGCGACAAGAGTTCACAACATTGCTGTCTAAACAACAAAAAGCTTATAGCAAAGTTTTGAGAAAATTAGAACAACTTGAGTAAAAGAGGGGCGTGTCCGAACCAGAGCGTACGCAGTTGCTGGCGTTGTTTTCTGACGCCACCTTGCAAGTAGCCCTCTTTGCTGTACGGATTATGCATATTTCAAGCGTTGACTATTTGTTCATTGTTTGGAAGAACACGATTTGCAACGCCTACATGTAGGTTAACGCGCCTACATGTAGTGGTCGGCCTATCGTTAAGCACCCTTCTACTAAAATCAAAACAAATAAATCAATTTTAACCACGCATATATGTATTTAAAAGATGACGCAAGATTACCTTTAATAATTCATGACGTCTACTGACGAAACTTTTGCTCACGTGCACATGTAACATTGATTTAATTTAATAGTAAAATAACTTATACTAAGTGTACATGTACATTTATAATACAGCGTGCCAAGAGGGTGTGGCACTACGATACTACTGCGGTATGCCCACGCATGCAGTGTATGTGCATGGATTGAAAATCATAAATAAATAATGTGTGACTCGAGTGCCGAAATCAATGCACATATACACTGTACACGAATCCCAATATATAACACAGCGGTTCACTTGCATGATTCCGGGCTCGCCTCTGCACGTTCTTGCGCACGGATCCAATTGGATCCGATGTTAGCCGGTTGTACGATGACAGTACACGTGTGCGGACCGATAGGAAACGGCCGTGGAAGCGAGGCTCGTTTGGTCGCACGTTTTCACACGCTGATAATTCGTCTGCCTACCCCGTACGAGTTGTTCGGATCGTCTAACAACACCGTACGACTGTCAACCTGGCCCCGTTTGGATCGTTTACCTGGCCCGTTTAGATCGTCTACCTACTCTGTACGAGCTTTCAACCCACCCCGTACGTAGTACATGGCTACATGCATGCAGCCTGCCGATCGACGCCATACATTTTGACACCGCGCCTCGCTCGCAAATAAACTAGGCCACACTTTTAAGTTTCTGTGAATCTCAAATTAGAAAAAGACACACGAAACACACACACACACACACACACACACACACACACACACACACACACACACACACACACACACACACACACACACACACACACACACACACACACACACACACACACACACACACACACACACACACACACACACACACACACACACACACACACACACACACACACACACATTTCTCTTCAGTTTTGTGCGTCAATTGCCTGTTTCTGTCCGCGCGTCTTCTGTTTCTGATAATGCAATACACTATATGAGATTGATGCCAATAAGATAAAACCTTACCTCCTCACTTTTCTCGGGTAGGGATGCTGCCTTGTGCAAACAACTTGCTTGCACCCTTGAATTCCCAGGATTCCTCTGTGCATGTACAATAACAAATAAACTATATGTACATTACCTTTAACTGTGCTGCATATACGACCTTCGCTGCTACAGCCTTCTGCCTTATAAAGTACCGAACAGCCATAATTAGCTTCTCCGATGGTATAAATTGTAACGGAACTGCATCCGCCATGAAGAACTGTGTGTACGAGACGGGGTAAAAATAAAAACCTTACCTATATGTCAGTTATAGGTATATAGTTCAGGGCCTAGTTCGTTCAAAACACGCAGCATTAGTCTTTCAGACCTTGCATGGGGACAGAATCGAGATCACAGTAAGATTGAATAATCCACCATTACTTACTAAGTTGCTCTCTTGCACGCAGCGCGAACACTGGCCATTGCGGTAATTGAAAGGACGCGCGTACGTCTACATCATAAAAGGGTAGGTAAATAATCATCCTACCATATGGAGTTTTGCCAGGCCAGTGAGTCTGAAGCTGTTCAAGTCACGTTGCTATATACCGGATGCAAAATTGCAGAACTGTATAAACGCCCAGGGCACATTGTGCGGGCAATTAGAAAGGAACCGGTATATAAAGCATAATATTATATACATGTGTAGTAGTGGAAGTCAAGTCTATATAATAATACCCTACTCTTGGGTACAATGTACGTGTATGTTGATAAACCTATCGCAACTCCGTGTGCCAGCAAGCTAACATGTACGCATCGCAAGAGCACACACATGCATGTACAGCAAAAAAAAAAGTCTAGTTTTATCTAGTGCCATGCAACATTAACAGGGCACTCGTTAATAGAAGTGGCGCACACTCGTTTTTACTAGCAGTGAATGGCACTAAGTGTAAATAGTGCACTACACATTCACGTAATACTGATAATACTAGTGGCATCCACTATCTTTGCTCACGTGAGAACGGCACCAAGGCATATAAATCCACGCCTTCGGTTTTGCAATCACGTGATCAGATGGTCATAAACGTAAAACATATACATAAACTTTGTATTGTAAAAGTACAATCATTCGCTTGATCAAATTAGAGTCCTAGGAAGAGATGGCACCTCTCACACGCAGTATGGGGGAGCACTTATTGGAGAACACTGCGTAGAGAGATGTTTGGATGTTTGTACTCCAAGCACACACCAGTCATCCATTACCTTGCCTTCATACAAGACAATACTTTCTCATGAGGATGAGAAACAGAGTGTAAGGAGAGTGTGTAAGAATGTCTCAGTACGTACCTTCTCACAATCATTCGCTTGATCAAAGTAGAGTCCTTCCAGGGAAGAAAGAGATGGCACCTCTCACACGCAGTATGGGAGAGCCCTTATTGGAGAACACTGTGTAGAGAGATGATTGGATGTTTGTACTCCAAGTCCATATCAGTCATCCATTACCTTGCCATCAATGCTTTCTCATGAGGATGAGAAACAGAGTGTAAGGAGAGTGTGTAAAAATGTCTCAGTACGTACCTTGTTACAATCATTTGCAGTCCTTCCAGGGAAAGAAGAGATGGCACCTCTCACAGGCAGGGCTACGTGGATGGATGGGGAGCACTTATTGGAGAACACTGCGTATAGAGAGAAGTTTGGATGTTTGTACTCCAAGCACACATCAGCCATCCATTACCTTCCCTTCAATCATGTTTTCTGTTTCAAATCCTACCCGCAGACACTCAAACGATGACGCGCAGTAAAGATGTGCCGACGGAATCAGATGTCTTGGAATAACCTGACCAGGCTGTGACAAAAAAAGACGCTGGCACCTCCTAGAGGTTTTCTGCAAAAACTGGTGGCTGGTACGGGCCCGTGCTGATATACTAGTAATCCGTCTTACATCGGCGTGAGAGTACAGAACTGTCACGCCCACTGCCGATCTTACGGTGAGCGTCGGCCCGACTTTGGTGCTGAAGCCTATGGGACTGACTACTTCAGTACTATAACTTTTCAACTTATCTGACGTCCGACCTCCTGTATAAGTGTGCTGTCTATCTCCGCGTAGTAATAGTGCTGAAATTATTGGCGCAAATTAATACTAAACGCGTAATTTGCTAATACTATTCACGATAGATCATTTGGTGTAAGGACATGTACCAGACTATTCCCTGAGCCCAGAACATGTGCAAAGGGTGCACAAACATGCGGACAACACTTCTCAATGACTTTATGCTAGGCCTAGGGTTACTACTATCTCACCTGACCCATTGGCAGAAATGGGCCTAGACCTCAGCAAGAAACCTTACTTTAATTCTGGTTAACCTAAGTACAAAACTTTTTCCAATGCTCAGGACATTTGGTAATGGTGTAGAAACAAGGGGACAACACTACTGAATGATTTTTCACTTGTGTCATGGCTATCTCACCTGACCCATTGGCAGAGATAACCTGAGTACCAAACTTTTCCAAATGCTCAGGACACTTGGCAATGGTGTAGAAACGAGGGGACAACACTCCTGAATGATTTTTCACTTGTGTCATGGCTATCTCATCTGACCCATTGGCAGAGATGGGCCTAGCCCCCAGCAAGAAACCTTACTTTCTGGTTAACCTGAGTACCAAACTTTTCCCAATGCTCAGGACATTTGGCAATGGTGTAGAAACAAGGGTACAACACTCCTGAATGATTTTTCACTTGTGTCATGGCTATCTCACCTGACCCATTGGCAGAGATGGGCCTAGTCCCCAGCAGGAAACCTTACTTTCTGGTTAAGCTGAGTACCAAACTTTTCCCAATGCTCAGGACATTTGGCAATGGTGTAGAAACAAGGGTACAACACTCCTGAATGATTTTTCACTTGTGTCATGGATATCTCACCTGACCCATTGACAGAGATAGGCCTAGTCCCCAGCAGGAAACCTTACTTTCTGGTTAACCTTAGTACCAAACTTTTTCCAATGCACAGGACATTTGGTAGTGGTGTAGAAACAAGGGGACAACACCTCTGAATGATTTTTCACTTGTGTCATGGCTATCTCACCTGACCCATTGGCAGAGATGGGCCTAGTCCCCAGCAAGAAACCTTACTTTCTGGTTAACCTGAGTACAAAACTTTTCCCAATGCTCAGAACATTTGGCAATGGTGTAGAAACAAGGGGACAACACTCCTGAATGATTTTTCAGTTGTGTCATGGATATCTCACCTGACCCATTGGCAGAGATGGGCCTAGTCCCCAGCAAGAAACCTTACTTTCTGGTTAACCTGAGTACCAAACTTTTCCCAATGCTCAGGACATTTGGCAATGGTGTAGAAACAAGGGGACAACACTTCTGAATGATTTTTCACTTGTGTCATGGTTATCTCACCTGACCCATTGGCAGAGATGGGCCTCGTCCCCAACAAGAAATCTTACTTTCTGGTTAGCGTGAGTACCAAACTTTTCCCAATGCTCAGGACATTTGGCAATGGTGTAGAAACAAGGGGAAAACACTCCTGAATGACTTTTCACTTGTGTCATGGCTTTCTCATCTGACCCATTGGCAGAGATGGGCATCGTCCCCAATAAGAAACCTTACTTTCTGGTTAACCTGAGTACCAAACTTTTCCAAATGCTCAGGACATTTGGCAATGGTGTAGAATCAAGGGGACAACACTCCTGAATGATTTTTCACTTGTGTCATGGCTATCTCACCTGACCCATTGGCTAAGATGGGCCTAGTCCCCAGCAGGAAACCTTACTTTCTGGTTAACATGAGTACCAAACTTTTCCAAATGCTCAGGACACTTGGAAATGGTGTAGAAACAAGGGGACAACACTCCTGAATGATTTTTCACTTGTGTCATGGCTATCTCACCTGAACCATTGGCAGAGATGGGCCTAGTCCCCTGCAGGAAACCTTACTTTCTGGTTAACCTGAGTACCAAACTTTTCCCAATGCTCAGGACATTTGGTAATGGTGTAGAAACAAGGGGACAACACTCCTGAATGATTTTTCACTTGTGTCATGGCTATCTCACCTGACCCATTGGCAGAGATGGGCCTCGTCCCCAGCAAGAAACCTTACTTTCTGGTTAACCTGAGTACCAAACTTTTCCCAATGCTCCGGACACTTGGAAATGGTGTAGAAACAAGGGGAAAACACTCCTGAATGATTTTTCACTTGTGTCATGGCTATCTCACCTGACCCATTGGCAGAGATGGGCCTAGTCCCCAGCAGGAAACCTTACTTTCTGGTTAACCTGAGTACCAAACTTTTCCAAACGCTCAGGACACTTGGAAATGGTGTAGGAACAAGGGGACAACACTCCTGAATGATTTTTCACTTGTGTCATGGCTATCTCACCTGAACCATTGGAAGAGATGGGCCTAGTCCCCAGCAGGAAACCTTACTTTCTGGTTAACCTGAGTACCAAACTTTTCCCAATGCTCAGGACATTTGGTAATGGTGTAGAAACAAGGGGACAACACTCCTGAATGATTTTTCACTTGTGTCATGGCTATCTCACCTGACCCATTGGCAGAAATGGGCCTAGTCCCCAGCAGGAAACCTTACTTTCTGGTTAACCTGAGTACCAAACTTTTCCCAATGCTCAGGACATTTGGTAATGGTGTAGAAACAAGGGGACAACACTCCTGAATGATTTTTCACTTGTGTCATGGCTATCTCACCTGACCCATTGGCAGAGATGGGCCTAGTCCCCAGCAGGAAACCTTACTTTCTGGTTAACCTGAGTACCAAACTTTTCCAAATGCTCAGGACACTTGGAAATGGTGTAGAAACAAGGGGACAACACTCCTGAATGATTTTTCACTTGTGTCATGGCTATCTCGCCTGAACCATTGGCAGAGATGGGCCTAGTCCCCAGCAGGAAACCTTACTTTCTGGTTAACCTGAGTACCAAACTTTTCCCAATGCTCAGGACACTTGGAAATGGTGTAGAAACAAGGGGAAAACACTCCTGAATGATTTTTCACTTGTGTCATGGCTATCTCACCTGACCCATTGGCAGAGATGGGCCTAGTCCCCAGCAAGAAACCTTACTTTCTGGTTAACCTGAGTACCAAACTTTTCCCAATGCTCAGGACACGTGAAAATGGTGTAGAAACAAGGGGACAACACTCCTGAATGATTTTTCACTTGTGTCATGGCTATCTCACCTGAACCATTGGCAGAGATGGGCCTAGTCTCCAGCAGGAAACCTTACTTTCTGGTTAACCTTAGTACCAAACTTTTCCCAATGCTCAGGACACTTGGAAATGGTGTAGAAACAAGGGGAAAACACTCCTGAATGATTTTTCACTTGTGTCATGGCTATCTCACCTGACCCATTGGCAGAGATGGGCCTAGTCCCCAGCAGGAAACCTTACTTTCTGGTTAACCTTAGTACCAAACTTTTTCCAATGCACAGGACATTTGGTAATGGTGTAGAAACAAGGGGACAACACTCCTGAATGATTTTTCACTTGTGTCATGGCTATCTCACCTGAACCATTGGCAGAGACAGTGGCGAGGTGGCCGGGGGGGGCAGGGGGGGCAATTGCCCCCCCAGCGGGCCTTAAAAAGGGGGCGCCAAAATGACGATAGGGGCGCACCAGCCGCCAAGCAAATTACACGAAATGTGTTTAATTAAGATGATCATTTATGTACTATAGAGTCATAATGCTGGGAATGAGTTCATCAGTAGCGAACGTCGGCGATCGGAAGAAAGAAGGCGGGATTTCACCCCACGTGATATGTATTTATAGCATTTGTTACGTAATAGTACGTACGGTTACGTTAGTAAACAATCCAAGTACATTGCTCCGGCCAAAATTTCGGCTTGACTGATGTCATGAGATCTAGAATCGGCTACATGTTAATTGCTACCAAGTTTTTTTATCGTGCTGCTCGAACAGAGGGCACTATTTATTGGTGTTGATTGCCGCCTTAGTTTCCAATACAATCTGTGGAAAAATTAGAACGCGCACAACAAAATTTTTCTAGCGCTTCGCGCGCGCCCCTCCCTTTCGGCAATTATTGATGTGGAACGCACTCCCTCCTCGCCGAAATCCTGCATGCATCCGCGCGCCCGTGTAACGAGATAAGAAATTCTGACAGAAAGGCAGCATGTGGGATTGTGATTGTGTGTGTGTGTGCGTGGGGGGGGCGGCAGTCTGTGTATTTGCCCCCCCCAGTGACAGACAAGCCACCTCGCCACTGGGCAGAGATGGGCCTAGTCCCCAGCAGGAAACCTTACTTTCTGGTTAACATGAGTACCAAACTTTTCCCAATGCTCAGGACATTTGGCAATGGTGTAGAAACAAGGGGACAACACTCCTGAATGATTTTTCACTTGTGTCATGGCTATCTCACCTGAACCATTGGCAGAGATGGGCCTAGTCCCCAGCAGGAAACCTTACTTTCTGGTTAACCTGAGTACCAAACTTTTCCCAATGCTCAGGACACTTGGAAATGGTGTAGAAACAAGGGGACAACACTCCTGAATGATTTTTCACTTGTGTCATGGCTATCTGACCTGACCCATTGGCAGAGATGGGCCTAGTCCCCAGCAAGAAACCTTACTTTCTGGTTAACCTGAGTACCAAACTTTTCCCAATGCTCAGGACATTTGGCAATGGTGTAGAAACAAGGGGACAACACTCCTGAATGATTTTTCACTTGTGCCATGGCTATCTCACTTGACCCATTGGCAGAGATGGGCCTAGTCCCCAGCAGGAAACCTTACTTTCTGGTTAACCTTAGTACCAAACTTTTTCCAATGCACAGGACATTTGGTAATGGTGTAGAAACAAGGGGACAACACTCCTGAATGATTTTTCACTTGTGTCATGGCTATCTCACCTGAACCATTGGCAGAGATGGGCCTAGTCCCCAGCAGGAAACCTTACTTTCTGGTTAACATGAGTACCAAACTTTTCCCAATGCTCAGGACATTTGGCAATGGTGTAGAAACAAGGGGACAACACTCCTGAATGATTTTTCACTTGTGTCATGGCTATCTCACCTGAACCATTGGCAGAGATGGGCCTAGTCCCCAGCAGGAAACCTTACTTTCTGGTTAACCTGAGTACCAAACTTTTCCCAATGCTCAGGACACTTGGAAATGGTGTAGAAACAAGGGGACAACACTCCTGAATGATTTTTCACTTGTGTCATGGCTATCTGACCTGACCCATTGGCAGAGATGGGCCTAGTCCCCAGCAGGAAACCTTACTTTCTGGTTAACCTGAGTACCAAACTTTTCCCAATGCTCAGGACATTTGGTAATGGTGTAGAAACAAGGGGACAACACTCCTGAATGATTTTTCACTTGTGTCATGGCTATCTGACCTGACCCATTGGCAGAGATGGGCCTAGTCCCCAGCAAGAAACCTTACTTTCTGGTTAACCTGAGTACCAAACTTTTCCCAATGCTCAGGACATTTGGCAATGGTGTAGAAACAAGGGGACAACACTCCTGAATGATTTTTCACTTGTGTCATGGCTATCTCACCTGACCCATTGGCCTAGTCCCCAACAAGAAACCTTACTTTCTGGTTAACCTTAGTACCATCCAAATGTTCAGAACATTTGGCAATTGTGTAGAAACAAGGGGACATTCCTGAATGATTTTTTACTTGTGTCATGGGCTCATGGCTTTGCATCTCACCTGACCCATTGGCAGAGATGGGCCTAGTCCCCAGCAAGAATGATACACTGACTATAAATTCAACTGTATAGTGGGAAGCAGATTTATACTCAATTATCAACCGTTACTATGTACTGGACATGCACACAAGCGCTCAGTTGAATAGCTCAACGACAATCGATCGATGGTGACTCATGAATGTATGGTGATTATATTTCTCTCAGTAACTTGTTATTTGATGCATTCGTAAACATCGTGCCCCACCCCTTCACTGGCACAATAATATCTTATATTGGCATGTAATGTGGTAACAACAGCACTTTTACATGCATTTGTTAATCACATTCTTTAGCTTGTGTGCAAATTGATCCTTCTTCCTACACATGTTCAGCTCCAACCTACCATGAGAAATGCACAAGTCTATACATTAGAAAATTGGCTGTTATGGCTTACCATATAAAGCCACACCCATGAAGTTACAACACACCCCTGGAGAACTTCAAATGGTATATAGGTTCTGATTTTGAAGCTCTCCAGACATATAACAGCATAGGTGTTGTATAGAATACGCATGTCCATATACACGTGAATTAAAGATTGGCTATTATGAGCTCACCACATAAAGCCACACCCATGAAGGTACAATACACCCCTGGAGACCTTCAAATGGGGTATAGGTTCTGATTTTGAAGCTCTCCGGACATATAACAGCATAGGTGTTCTATAGAATACACATGTCAATATACACGTGAAGCCACACCCACGAAGGTCAGTATTGGAGACGTTCAAAATGGGTATAACGCTACTGAATGATTTGTGTTACGGCCACTTAAAGGACTCAATGCATGTGTACGTGTACATACTAGTATATTCGCGGCTGCTATACAATGCATGTGTGAGTGCATCGACAACGCACCTCGCTGCATGTTTTCAGTATCACTTGTGCTACATTTGCTTGAAGAACACTGGCTCGACAATTCGTTCCCCGCTAGCTCTACATCTGACTCTGGATCTGAACTGTACGTTTGGTTGAGGTCCGCTGTACAAGTACCGGTAATTTTAAAAGTAACAGAAGTGATAGGCCTACGATTGAGTACGATATTATATGTACATATACGAGGCCATACCATTGTTGGTAATAACAACTCCTTCAACTTCAGGACTAGTGAACGCACAGCCATGGTTAGCAAGCTGGTGCTCGAAGTAGGTGGATTTGCACACAAATTCTACACAGTGATCACAATATTAAAAGTATTTAATTTGCCGCTAATTATAATGACTCAAGGAAAATAATTTCATTGCGTGTATTTAGTGTCTTTGCAGACGGTTTGATCGTACGGCCCACGTTCCAAATATCAGCTAATCTACCGTACGGTCCAAGGAAACAATGACTGCCTACCAACGTTTCGCTGTTTGCACGTCGGGTGTATTGACGGCGGGAATTAATCGTCACACGTATTTGGACGGCTGAACCGCTGTGTAAGTCCTCAGCTTACTAGCCATCATGTAGCAGAATTTGACATTTTGGGTTCACCTATTGGTTCTTCGAAGCATGTTGCTAATTTCTTAGAGGGGAAACTCAAAAAAGTTGCGCAATTAATGGAGAAATTTGAACAACTGGAGGACCCACAAGTTGCTTATTCCCTTTTAAGATCCTGTGCCTCTTTTGGAAAGTTTTCCTATTACATTAGAACTGTCCCTCCTGACATGGTTAAGGATTCCACAATTGTTTTTGATGTGGCAGTACGCTCGTGTTTTGAGAAAATTGTGTCCAGTTCCTTAACTGATGATCAATGGAGTCAGTGCACCCTTAATCTCAAATGTGGAGGTCTAGGGCTCCGTAGTGTGAGTATGCATGCTGCTGCTGCATACATAGCATCTGTCACACAAAATTGTGAAGCAATTGCCAACTCCGTCTGCAGGTCTGATGTTTATGACAATCACCAACACCTCACCAAGGCCATTGCTACATACAACCAATCAGTGATCCCAATCCATTGCATAGCCACTTCTTCTCAATGCATACCATCACAGAAGAAGCTTTCATCTGCTATTGATGATACCGTTTATTTGTCCCTTTGTACTCGTGCCACTCTTCTACAAAACAAAGCCAGGCTTACTGCTGTAGCAGCCCCTCATGCCTCTGCTTGGTTATCGGTTGTCCCCAACAACAACTTGGGGCTCTATCTCTCTCCTCATGAGTGGAGAGCTGTGACCAGGTGGTGGATTGGAGCAGATGTAAACACAGAGGATTCGGAATGCCCCTTTTGTCACCAACATCAAGACAAATCGGGACACCATGCCACAGTTTGCAACACGAATGGCGAACGCATCAGTCGACACAATGCTATTCGTGATGTGATATATGGCATGGCATCCCAAGCTGCTCTTTCTCCTCAGTTAGAAAAGCAGTACATCCTCCCTGGAACTCAAATGAAACCAGCTGAGCTTTTTATTCCAACTTGGTCTGCAGGCAAACCTTTAGCCATAGATATTTCTGTGGTCAGCCCGACACAATCACATCTATTGCTGTACAACCACACACAGACCGAAAAGTTTTGTGCAGCTCACTGGAGGGAGGAGCAGAAGAACACAAAACATCTGGAGGCCCTTCACAGTCAGAACATTCTGTTCATACTCATGGCAGTAGAAACATTTGGTGGATGGGGGTTGGAGAGCAGACCAGTTTTTGCCACTCTTGCGGACAGAATTTCGGGTCGCACTGGCCAGGCAAAATCGTGTGTTATCAATCAGCTGTACCAAAGATTGGCCATCACATTGCAGAGGCAACATGCCTGTGCAATGATTGCCAGGCAGCCATTGTAAATAAGAACTTGAACATGAACTTTTCTTTTTAAAATGTATTACGTATTCTGTATGTACCGTGTTTTTTCATAATAACAATTGAATATGACCCTGGTCCGGTCCATCGCCAGAGCCATCCTGGCCAGGGAGCTCCCACCCTCCTAACTGCTTATGTTTGTGTTTATATTCTTAGCTTATAATGTATGCAATACCATAAATGTGTATACTCACATAAATAAAAAAGATAAAAAAACAATAATAATAATAATAATAATAATAATAATAATAATAATAACAATAGCACTCCTCCAATGACACCAAATGTAAGGAACTTGATTGGGTCTGTGTACCATTGGTGGTGGAGTCGTATGGAGCCTGGGGAAAAGAGGCTTTGGAGTCCATCTCTCAGCTAGCCTCTCGACTAGCCACTTGCTCGTCCAAGACAAAGTCTGTGGTTCTTACCGAACTCTACGGGCGGCTGAACCTTCACCTGGTACGAGCTAATGCCATTGCTATCCTTTCCCGTAGCATCAGTCAAAGTGATGTAGGGTAGATATATAGTTAGCATTTTGTGTACATTGTGTTTAGTCTAGTTGTATATGTTTATATATATCAGTGTATTTGTGCATGTCCATTTATCTTAATAATAATAATAATTATTATTTAATTATTATTATTATTATTATTATTATTATTATTATTATTATTATTATTATTATTAAAACTGTCAAATAAAAATAATAATAATAATAACAATAATAATAAGAATTCTCAATGCATTGTACAGATAATGCACTGTAAGAGGCAAGTAATGGCATGAATAAATGTAAACAGCGCTATCTAATCAGTCAATTGTTTATTAATATACGACCTTTCCCTTAATACCGGTATATTATCTCTGACTGTTCAAGCTAGCTGGTGTGGTTACAAAATTCGACAGGTCACAAATTTCAACAGCCGTTTATAATTAGCTGTTTGCAAAGCCGACTGCTCGCATAAGTGACATGTTACCCAAGGGCGAACCCTAGTCTCGCGGGCCATTACGTAATAAATGAGATACTACATCTCGCCATGCAACATTTCTTTGCAGCCAAGTCACATGCCAAGAATGTATTTAGTACCCACAAGAGGGTGTGTCTGGCTGTCTGCTTACCCACGTGCCCGCAAATCTGGCGCCTGATCAAAGATACGTACGTCTATACAGAGATAATAGAGTTCAAAACTCTATTATCTCTGGTCTACAGCTGCACACACACATGGACACACAGCATGTATTCATAGATAGTCATGTGACCGATGCAATCTGATTGGTGCTGGCCAAATTTGGCCGCTAGCACATGGAATGTTGGCGAAAGTCTCCAGACGTAGTATTTCATTTATTACGTAATGGCCGCGAGACTAGTGATAACTGCGGCATAAAATTAGAATCGGGGCGCCACTTGTATTTCGAATCCCTCCCACTTCCCCGTTTTCATACTCAACCAGGGCTAATTTAATCAGGTCATAAAATTCGAACCCCGGCCCCTTACCAAAATACTGGATCTGCCCCTGCCAAGCGGGGATGTGGCCATGCAGTAATAGTTCGTTAACATTTTGTGAGTTAATAAACCTAACTATAATTATTAATTTTATATATACAAGTAACCAGCTGTGTTTCTGTTATGATAACCATTCATTCAATAATGCTCAAGATGTCGGCGCCAGTAACCAAACATTGTTCAAAGGTTCCCCGAAGTAGATAAGTTATTTAATGGAAAAAACAAATGGTATGAAAACGTGTACCAATGTGCTGCAAATCTTAATAAAGGGTGACAACTCAATTTTTCGTTAAGATTTATTTTAAAAAACAGTGGAATACAATAATTAGGTCGGAAAACATTGTGTACATATTAATGGAAGGTATGTTTTGCTTTCCCGAACTGGAATCTTCAATGTAATGGTATAGATATTTGCACAGTTTGCATCTTACAACCTTTCTACACGTAAAAATGAGGTGGCAAATGTATTATAACTTGCGGTTAGTTAATAAAATTCAAGAGTAGCCATTATTCATACATTTAAACAGGTGTAAGTCGAACTTAGTTTTGAATAAATCCAAACCATTAGTACTTATAAATTCTACACAAATTCAAATTTACACTACCCCTATGTACTAGCAACGGAACACATGCTATAGGATGTCTTTTTGAACACCATCACTTTCCTGGTGACCGCCGATTTCTGCATATGTATATTCTCACGGATCCTTTCACGCAAAAATTGGTCCGGGCAAAAAGTGGTCCGGGCGGACCACTTTTCGCTGCCGAATTTGGTCCGACTCCGGACTACTTTTGGTTGTCAAATTTGGTCTGGGTTGCCAAAAGTGGTCCGGGTTTATTAATTTGCACGAAACGCTTCTTGCCTTGTCAAGTTCGTATATATAATTATGATCCGAGTCAATATATAAAATGTTACGACCCGATTTAAAACTTCTGACCCGCTTTAAAACCGGCCGACCCGATTTGTAGCGGGTTGATTCGCTGTAAGTAGTCGTGTTTTTTTTTTTTTTTGGCTTTAAGTATCCAAATGGACAAAGAAAGTGAATTCACTGCCTATATATCTTTCAGAGAAGTTTGACTTTCCTTCCTCAAGTCGAGGAACAAGCGGTGTCGTCTTCCATAAAGCTGTCGGAGAAAAGATCATAGGGACTCTAAAGGATCCTTCATCGGTTGACAGAAACCGATGTGTTAGTTGTACTAGCTAAACATCAGGTACGGTTCAGTATAGTGACAATTTGTTCCCGGTGTAGTCTTACATGTTCCTACAGATTTCAGAATATCTTAAAAATCCAAATAGGTATGGTCTTTTCATCAACACACATGTTTCTGATAGGCTTGATCCTCGTAGTTATGACAAAACGCTTCCACTTCTGCAAGTGTTCGAGTTCATCATTGTAACTGAGAGACTAGTTTACAAAAAAGTTTGATACCTATATGTCCCATCATCATATCATTGTCAGTTACAGTTTGGACCATTGCTCAAGTACGGGAACATGCACATCTGGCCTTCAACTTTGTCGATTGTGCATATGTTTGATAAGCAATACCTTCTACTCCATGACTCCAACTTATACATGATGGGTTCTTCCCTATCAGAAAGAAGACCCAGATCTACTTCAATAGATGTGCCACAACTTGACAATGCTGCCACTAATGACATATGATGCTCTGACAGGTTATGGCTGGTGTGTGCTGGGGTGCAGTTGAATGAGACAGATAGGTAAAGCAGGTAGCATTAATTTTATACTGTGCATGCATGGTGCTTGTATTATTATTCAGTATTATTATTTGGCATATAGGGCTATTCTTGAAAGTAAAGATTCTTGTTAAATGACAAGATTATCTCCTCAAAATCAAATGGCTTTCAAAACACACTGCTGACAAGTATACTGCAAAATGTGCATGGTTGCTAGGAATTTGTCCAGGTTGCATGGAGGAAACAATTGGATAACCATCTCAACTATTGGTTAACTGTTCTTGTTAAAATGTCAGCATATGTACTACACCATTCCAGTGCCGTGTCTACTCAATATGTGCACTCCTAAAGGTCATCCGAGACTTACATCAATATTTGTTAATGTCGACAAACAGGCAAACCAAAATGACTCTAGTTTTTATGCATTGACAAACACCTGGCGGATCTAGAAATCATGCTTTGGAAGCAAAAATCATTCCCTTGTTGCATGCAGCGCTTCAACAGTGCGATGAAGAGTGCTTTACAAATATATTTTGCTTACCACTCCCTATTACAAGCTGCACCTGTGAAAGGTGTTTCTCCTCAGGCACTGAGCCGTCTGTGCAACTGGCTTCGATAATCTATGGGCTGCACTTGCTGGCACTCATGCATTTATGTTCAAGCAGTTAATTTCGACACATTTTTTTTTGAAAATCCACCCGAGAAAAGTAGAGCTATCAAATATTATTTAAGAGTACTTTTTATTCATAAGTTATAACATCCAAAATGCCCCACCCCTTTTGGCGCATCCCCCACTCCCCCTTCACATAAGTGCTGGGGCCGCCTCTAAGTGTATATATACATACATGCATGTGCGTATATGAATACAGTTTTGAAGCAGATCGACCGGTTTTAAAGCGGGTCAGTTTCTGAATACGTTTGAAATCCGGTTGACCGGCTTTAAAATCGGTTAAACAGCTTTACAGCGGGCCGGCCGGCTTTAAAGCCGGTCGGGTTTTTAATCGGGTCGTAACATATATATGTGTGCAGTAAATATATAAGCGTACGTATGGTATACATATATAAGTATAACATGATTTACATTGCACGCAGAATTTTTCTTATAGCCTTATACCTTAATTCTTATTATATACCATATCGCTGGAACCTGTATTAGTAGTGCATGCAAGGTTCAGATCAGTTGGAGACATGTGGTAATTGCTTTTAAAAAGCCATTTACTGCGGCTACATAAAAATGGGTCATACACAAAGGTCAGAAGGCAAGGAACGGTTTTCTGCCAGTTGATATACCCGGACCACTTTTGGCAACCCGGACCATTTTAAAGTGGTCTGGGGTAGGGCCAGTTTTGGCAGCGAAAAGTGGTTAGCCCGAACCACTTTTTTGCTCGGACCAATTTTCGCGTGACAAGCTCCACCCTCGTCTAGGATGCGAGGTATTATCGTACATGTACATGTACCCGAGATAGGGAAACACCACAAGTGGTAATGGATTTCACCCCAGGGACGTGGCCTAATGAACTGGAGGTGTGGCAGAACGGATCTAGTTGACGTGTCAGACTTTAGCGTGGCGTATGCAACTCTAAGGCCGGCACACGCCCAACTAGAACGCATCCGCCGTATAATTCCGGGACAATGGGCCATCCGAGACACGGGACCAGTGCTGCCGCGATATGGTCTTTAGCCGATATCGCCTATATCGCGATATATCGCGATATGAGTAAAATATCGCGATATAATATCGCGATTTTTTTAAGTATATTAATCGAGCAATTATTAATCATTAACCACACCATTTTCATGCAAGTTGAGGCTGCGCTGTTGGGGTGGCGACACAAGAACAAACGCATAAAATGCTATATGGCGCGGGAGTGGGGAGGCCGGCGGAAGGGGGGGGGGGAGGGGGGGGGGGGGCGAAGAGACACTGTACCAATTGGTATACATATACCGGTATAAGGAAGTATCTAGCTATATCTTAACCTCGTCTGTACCTTTAGAAAAGGCTTGCTCCACGGCATGAGTTATAAACCAGAAAAAAAATCATGCATGAAGTCACTAGCTTACTCGACGGACCGGCTGGATAAATATAATTTCTTGTGGCACAAAAGCCACACAATATCACATGCAGGAAAATTAAGAATTTAAGAGAGGATTAAATTACTCCGTGATTGAACATGAATTATATGCTTTCCGATCACATAATGATTCCAAAATGATTTTATGGCTCCATTCATCTTCTTCATCGAAATAAAACAAAAAACGATATTATCTCTATATAACCGTGAACTGTTCCGTGACAATATAATACATGTCAGTATAATATGGTGAAAAAGAGGACTTATTATAACTGAGCGTTCGCGGTTACACGTTTAAATACTTACATGGGCGGCTGAATTTCGATGGGGGGCGGATAAATTACAGTATATATGTACGCAGCACCGCAGCTGAATTCGAATGTACGTGCATGTGTGGCCCAACACAAGCTGTATCTGCTGAATGACTGTTCGTATATTTCCGTCTTTCTCCGTCTATTCTTCCGTCTATCTCCGTATATCCATGTACGTTTGTATCGCGATATGACCAAAAGAATATCGCGATATATCGCATATCGCGATATATCGCGATATATCGCGGCAGCCCTGCACGGGACAACGCACATGCAGTGCAAAAAGTTTGTTATACGATACTGTATACTATAGCGTATATTTCGAATATACGCAGTACTTGCGTATTATAGTAAGTCAAGTGCAGTTTTTGGTATCCTAGCAAACCTTTGAATTTGATTAATCTTGCTCGCTTTGGTGAATCGCTCACTATTGTGATTTGGGTTTTGACCTACCGTAAAACCAGTCCTTCCACAGTGTTGCATGAGACAGCGCTTCCCACGAGTTAACTTCATACGTTACCTGATGAAGACGAGAACATAATACAATTTGGCGCCAATTAAAATGGTCATATGGACTTGTTAGTATACCGCAAACGTGTTTTGCCCCAGTTCTCGACGTAATCAAATGTGTACAAGAACAAAGAAAGCTATAGTTCCCCAAATGCTAACTTTACATGTGACCTGAAAAGAACGAGAACGTAATAACATCTGGCACCAATTGAAATGGTCATACTTACCTCTAGTGATGGACCTATAGACCCCTTGCCGCGAAGGATCAAGGCATATTTGTGGACGAAAATGTGTGCGTTTTTTTAGAAATTTGTGTATTTACGACAACGACGACGTAATCTAACACTATAATTGTACGCCCGTAACAACCCATAACCATTTCATTGGGTTCCAAGTATATGATTCGTGCTTAAACTGATGAATACAATTGATTAGGCCGTGATTTTTTACGAGTCTAAAATGTTTTTATTACATCATTCGTACGTAATGAAAACACGAGTTCTAAATAACGCACACATTTTGGGCTAAAACAATGTGGCCACTAGCCTAATCTTTTGAACCTTCGGGCCTTCCTGGGGTAACACGGCGACGTACTGGTGCCGACGTGCAGTATTTTGCCCAAGTTCTCGACCTAACCAAAATGAAATGCACACAAAAACGCGGCTGAACAGAAATAAAATAAAACGAAGGAGTGCTTAAGCAATGCCGTTGCGCAACTCAACTCTGCAGAATCGGCCGCTTGTGATAGCCGAATACCACCAATAAAGTGCATGAGTGGCTTACCGTATATTCTGCATCCATCAGATTGACGGGCTGCATCATTAAACGCACCCCCAAAAATAGCTAAGGTGCGCCACCTTTATTACATCAAGCTGCATGCAAGCTTAAAAACTCTTACGCGGGAAAAATTTGTTATCAAGTTCAATGCCAATGTCAGCATATTCTAATTGATGCACTATTCTATTCAATACAAAAATCAACTCATCTGCACATCTTGCAAATGATTCAGTTATGATAATGTACACTAACTCACAAACTTCAGTTTTCAAAATCTTGCACTAATAACTCGTATTACATCTTTCAACCCCTCGGGCCTAATATATCCCCTAGCAAAGTTCGTTTTACTCCCATTCGCGTTATTCTGCAGTTTATTAATATCTCTTGCACTGAGGATTGTTTTTTAAGTGAGGGGAGGGGGGGGGGGTATTACTTTTTTTTACATTTCATGCGGGTATATATTAAGTGGTGAGACAGACACATGCAGCGTTGCATCAGAGTCAATCCCATTTGGTTATAGCATCATTTTATGTACTCATTGTACATGTGGCTCCTAATAAATTTAATGTCAGTTCCTTACAGGCAACTAAATCTCTTACATGCACTTGAGAAAATGGAAAGCCAGTACTCCATGCTGGTTTGAATTAATACGCACGATTATATTGCTAATGTTGTCCTGAATGTGCGATAGCATGCAACAACCAAACACTACTGAATTTATGCGTGTATGGCCTTTGTTTAAAAGCTACACACAGCTCCACACTGTTGCACAGGAAAAACTTTCGGATTCACAGCCTTGGTTTTTGTTCGATGATCCCAGGTTGATAGGAGAAATCCCAGGTTGATAAGCTATTAACGAAATTCACAGTTGGCATTGATTTAGTCCTTATCAACCTGGGGATCATCGAACAAAAACCAGGTTGGGAATCCGAAAGTTTTTCCTGTACATTGTGTCCCTCTGGTATGACTAGCTACATGTCCCCTTAAATATCACATGGCCATACAGTTAAATTTCACATGCCATGCAGTCTGTACCGGCCTAGACATGCAGGACACACAGACACACATACATGCATGCATGTGCGCGTGCGCGTGCACACACACGCACACACATACATACACACACACATACACACCACCTGTTAGAAGTGGTTGGCATTCATATTACGTGCCTATAATTATTAATGCCACTATAGTACCGTGCAGAATCAAGATAAAAGCATTAATTATTCACGTCATGTTATTACGGGCACGTGTGCTTTTAACTTGGTTCTGCATGACATAAAAAATGAAATTATTATTTAATATCATTATTGTATATTTTGTACTGTGTGCTGTCATACTCGTTCAGTCTAGTGTGAAAAAAGTGTTGAAGAGTATGGGTACAAGTGATTTTGACTTCTTCAGCTCGTTGCTGGTGGCTTTCAAACAGGTGAGACCCAGCAATGTTTAGTTCCAGGGTGCATGCATGTATCATGGTGGTGATGTAGTTTTTACCATAGATTTTGCGGTTTATATATTATTAAAAAATCTAATGCAGAGACACACTAGCTGCTATGAAAATGAATAGTATTGATTTTATAATTATAATTATATATATAATTATAATATTATATATGTTGGGGCCTAACTCGATAATCAATTTGGTGGGTATACTATAATACATAGTCAAACCACACGTCTCATATGCAATTCGCACTGACCGACTGAGTCGCTGAGCGCTTCATAATTGACCATCATGCAAGTATAGGCATGATCAATCGCATCATAACTTCCTACACAGGAGCATGGTGGGGCTGGTGACCAAGATTGATGATCACGATTTGTTTAATCCTTCTGTTAAGCATCATGCAGTAAAGTTTCTATATACCGCCTCGTCTTCTTCATTGCCAACTGCTCCATGAGAAGATGCATAATTTTGACGAGATTCCATGTCAAATCCAATCAGCTACCTTCGGCAGTATGGTGTGTAACCTTTTTCATAAATCAAAATCAAGTAACTGATTCAACTACATGTACGAAGAAAAATCCTGAATCAATTTTCCAGGTTTATAGCAATTTGCAAATCATTTATTAGAAACATTAAATCGATTTTGGCGATTAGTGCACTTAGTCTACTATTTCCTTGGTTTTTCCAGGTTTTTTCGATTTGTCAATTGGCACAATAAATCATATAAAGTATATAGTCGTTTTACTGCATGCTTATCTGCTGCTTATGAGAACTTTAAATCAATAAAACAACAATCAGCAGTTACACGTGCCCTATAAGATAGTATCCACGGGACTGGGAACGAGGTGCATTCCTATGTTAGACGCCACACCAGCATACATGTAAGTGTTTCAAGCATTTATTCACCGAAAAACACGTTCGTATTTGTTCGCCGCTAACGACACACTATTTAGTATGGGACAAGTAACATCTTTTAGCTTACTGAGGTAAAAACGAAAATGTCTAGTTTTCTAAAAGAGTCGCTCCACCCCACAGCTTGCGCTCGAAAATGTTCCTTTCATGTACAAAAAACCTGAAAAACGTATGATTCCCACTCATCGCCGGCCGCGCCATTGACAGTTATTATCGATTGTTCGAACAGCATGACCCTCAATAATTCGATAAGTATTGAGCAGAACTAGCTAAAAACCTTATCTTAGAAGTCTAAACGCCGCTCCACGCATATGACAAAGCCGCCAATCAAGACGTATACAATATTCTAAGTTCAGAATGTCATGGCCGAACGCCTGGAAAAAGAGTACGTGTCGCGTTTGACTAATGCACAAGTGTGAACCTATTTAAATTGTTCTCTGACAACTTGTCCACACCTGACTGGTGATATCACCAAAGTGATCAGGGATTTATTATTGTGGTGCAATGCAAGATGAAAAACTCACCTTTCTAGATCATTTTGGAGTATATAAGGATTGCGTCAATTATCAAAACCTAATCCTAAATTAAATGCTATGAGCCATGTACATGTAAATCCCTGCATCATTTCTAAATATGCATCATTTCTAAATATGTGATATATAATTTGTTTCTCGTTAACTGCAGATTGGTATTCATAATCTTCCATATGATGGTAAGAAACAATTTTACGTTACCCTTATGCAATAAATAGAACACAAGCAATTCATTTGATTTCCTTTGTGCCTGCATTATTTCCTATGCTCTCTATAGTTGACAGTTTTGCAGACTATCTTCTAAATGGAAGATTTATGAGCACTTCCCAGCGTGACACGCCTTATTTTACTATGGCTCCTGAACACAATTATACAATACCCAGCAGTCGAGGTAAGCTCAAGTTAACGTATTAAAAGAGCTTTTAATGCGCTTATATACACGTGCTTTACTAAATCGTAAAGATGCTGCTTACACTGGTGGATAACCAATGGAAGCATGCAGACTGACATACGCACGGGTGTAATTTTGGTGGATAATATATGTATACAACTGCATATAACGGTAACGCGAGGATAAAACGCGGGGGCGTCTTTTTACCAAAGAACACGAAGACAAGCCAGAAGGCATAAAGACACATGAGGATGCAACAAAGAAACACAAAGACACTGAAAATGCACGCTACCTGGCAAATAACAATTTTCGATAACATTTGCACAAAGACACTCAACTACCCGTCTGTATTCAATTGGCATCCACAAAGACACTTCAATACCATCCAACGTTTACGAGTTGTCCGAGCGCCCGATTATTGATATCAATCATGATTTATTAATAATATTCATTGCAAATATAGTCTCGTACCCTGACCCACTTTACAGCAGTAAATGAACTACCTCATGACGTTTTTAAATGTATATCAATAACAATTAGGGTTCTGCGATAATGAAATACTAGCAGTAATGCAACGCATATCTGCTGCAAAACTGAATTTCTGAGATGGCTTCTTTCTGCTTTTTTTTGTGCAGTATGGAAAACGAAGGTTCTTTTGTAGATCTTATGTACTTATTAGCAGGTGGGGTATTTACAGCCTTCAAGAAGTTATGAAAGTGGGTATTTTGCTCTTTTTCGGATGAATTCATCCACCTGTAAAAGTATAAACAAATGTTAGTATAGGCCAGTCATAAACATAAATACATTTTGTACCTTTCAACTGATAGAAACAATCTTTGTATAAAAACTGATAGTATCCGAAAGTTTTCTGTTCCATCCCCCTCCCCTCCCCTCCCCTCCCCTCCCCTCCCCTCCCCTCCCCTCCCCTCCCCTCCCCTCCCCTCCCCTCCCCTCCCCTCCCCTCCCCTCCCCTCCCCTCCCCTCCCCTCCCCTCCCCTCCCCTCCCCTCCCCTCCCCTCCCCTCCCCTCCCCTCCCCTCCCCTCCCCTCCCCTCCCCTCCCCTCCCCTCCCCTCCCCTCCCCTCCCCTCCCCTCCCCTCCCCTCCCCTCCCCTCCCCTCCCCTCCCCTCCCCTCCCCTCCCCTCCCCTCCCCTCCCCTCCCCTCCCCTCCCCTCCCCTCCCCTCCCCTCCCCTCCCCTCCCCTCCCCTCCCCTCCCCTCCCCTCCCCTCCCCTCCCCTCCCCTCCCCTCCCCTCCCCTCCCCTCCCCTCCCCTCCCCTCCCCTCCCCTCCCCTCCCCTCCCCTCCCCTCCCCTCCCCTCCCCTCCCCTCCCCTCCCCTCCCCTCCCCTCCCCTCCCCTCCCCTCCCCTCCCCTCCCCTCCCCTCCCCTCCCCTCCCCTCCCCTCCCCTCCCCTCCCCTCCCCTCCCCTCCCCTCCCCTCCCCTCCCCTCCCCTCCCCTCCCCTCCCCTCCCCTCCCCTCCCTTCCTCTCCCCTCCATATTAGTGTCTCACTTATTTTGACCTTGTCGTTTGGGGGACCTTGCTGTTTTTGTATAGTACCAGGAACCCACTTGTTACCCTCTCTGTAGTTCTGAGCCCAAACTGTATCTCCTTCCTTGAATTCTTTGGAACATGTGGCAGCAACAATTTGTTGGCACCTTACTCCTTTTTCTACTCTATTTCTGATATCTGGTCTCATTAGGTCCAGCCGCTAGTGCAGTGTCATCTTCATCAGGAGCTACCAGGAGAAATCCAGTTTTTTTTTGTATTGTTGACCACCTTTTAACGATGCAAACAGTTCTTCAGGTCTTGGAAGAGGGTATTGGTCAACCTTGAGTTGTGGGTTGACTGTGACTTTGAAGTCTCCACAAATGTGAACAGGAACAACAGGTGCAGCCCAATTTGAATGTGGTATCTTTTCCAGAACTGCCAATGTTTGCAGTCGATCCAGGTCCTTACTGACAGCTTCTTTAAATGAATATGAATTGGTCATGTCCAGAAATTGTGGACATCGATGCATAACTCGGCGTACGATTGTGATTTAAAAAATCTAATTGCACCATTAAACTCACTAGGTACCTTAGAGATTTATCACGTTATTAAAACTGCTAATTTATTAAAATATATTATTGTTATTGTCTTTTAATAAATGCATTGTATGTCTGCATGGCAGGGAAGTTAGGAATAGGCATCGCTGTTACATAAAATCCTTCCAAACTACAGCTATCGTCGATTTTAGTGATCTAAGCATACGCATGCGCAACTCAAAACATTTAGTTGTACTCGTGCCCCTGCCATTGGATGCATTCTAGAGGTCACGTGATCTGTTATTTAACCATTTTGATCCATTGGGCGTAGCCTTTTGGCGGAGGGTCGGGTATCAAGCCTAGGCCTATACCAAGATTTGTACCCATCTGATAGTATTGTGGATATACAATGTAATAGCTCTACACTCGCTATCAATCTATACGCTAGTCTCGCTAGCCAGACATACAACATCGAACTTCAACTGGATAGGCTTGAAACCCCCATAACGCAAGTTCGAGCCCAATAGAACCGCTGCTGTGGAATAGCTACTACATAATATGATATATAGGTGTGACTACGAGACTCGCTCGTTAAGATGCATGGGCGATTCCGTCCCTATATTATTATATAATTTAATTATTATATGTATTGTATATCTATCTATCTGCATGTGCATCGCTCTGACGTTGACCACGATGGCTGGCTTGTTTTTGATAACATACTATAAGTTCTCGTGGAGGTGTGTTAAGGATATTGCCTTCCACTAGCTAAAGAATTAACATATGCATGGCGGCGGATATTCACAGCTGGACTCTCCACTGTGTCCTGGCCCTATTATACTGTTTAATGACTGTATATGGATCAATTGGCAGGCAAGGTCGCTCGCGCTCACTCCATAGCAGTCTCGTTCCCAGACCCAATATCTGCTACGAGGTTAAGTCCTGTACTCATTTCTATCCAGCTCTGCCGGAATTTTGGCTAGGGTATACAAGAAGGATGAACAGCCGTAAACGTATTCGGCAGTTGGCCTGAGATGTGTGTGTTTGTTATGCCGCGTGTTCTACTTTTTTATGATTGAGCGGCTGGAAGGAAATGCACATGCACTCACACCCAAATGCAAATACCATGCACGCAAATACACACACACACACACACACACACACACACATGTACATGCAAATACACACACACACATGTACATGCAAATACACACACACACATGTACATGCAAATACACACACACATACATGCACACACATGCACATGCAAATACACACACACAAATGTACATGCAAATACACACACACACACACATACACACACATGCACATGCAAATACACACACACACACACATACACACACATACACACACATACACACACACACATACACACACACATACACACACATACACACATACACACACTTGACACAGGACTTGCATGGGCATTCAGTTGAAGAAAAGATCACATACACATACATGCACCTGTCTATCTAATTAACTCCTACAAATACTAAAGCAATGGCACAAAAAAGGATGCCATGATGCAGCTCTGATCTGTCATCAATTAACAAATCGATGGCAGATGGCATGAAGGCAGCTGGTGATCATGACTCATACACAATGGCAAGGATGCTAGGTAGAACCTACATGTATGTACTAGTCCTGAGGGCCATGCATGTGAAACGTTTACATAACAGCCATAACTAATGACCACATGCCACCACCCTAATTAAATAGGTGACCACATAGATTTTGAGTCAGCTACATTCTCTGTTAGTACAGGTACATGTAATACCTTCTGAACTTTCCACATTTATCACACACATACACAACCAATACATAACCATATAAATATAAATGCCACACCACAACTGTTACATTACCTAATACATACATCTGCAGAGCCATGTACATATAGCTAGACCACATAAAGCCTTCCATTTGAGTTGTTGCTGAAGTTTTTCACCAGGTGCATGTTGGAAGGGTGGCTGGCACAGTCCATGAGATGCATAACTTTGTGTCCAGTCCCTGGTCCATACCAGGTGGTCATGTAGGTAAGCCTCCTCTCCTGGCAGACAACTGGTGACTGTCCTGTGTGTACAACCAAACCAAGGAGTTTTTCTAACCAAACTAATAAAGGTGGACACCACAGGATGTGACAATTGTAGCCACTTTAACAATTATTCTTTGGTCCTACATCTACATGTACATGCATGTAACACGTAGATCTAACTGTACCCTACATCAGAAACCTTTAAACTTAATTTGATTCATATCCCAATGGCTGCCTCTGGGATGTGCTATCAAATTCCTCATCTCTAGGGAGAAGGGCCTACATGTATTATCTTTTCCCAACTGTTCCACAAGGATATCTCCCATCCACCTTCACAAGGCACTCTCTCCTCTACCTCCACAAGGCTATCTCACAAGGCTACCTCCCTCCACCTTCACAAAACTACCTCCCTCTACCTTCACAAAACTACCTCCCTCCACCTTCACAAAACTACCTCCCTCCATCTTCACAAAACTACCTCCCTCCACCTTCACAAAACTACCTCCCTCCACCTTCACAAAACTACCTCCCTTCACCTTCACAAAACTACCTCCCTCCACCTTCACAAAACTACCTCCCTCCACCTTCACAAAACTACCTCCCTCCACCTTCACAAAACTACCTCCCTCCACCTTCACAAAACTACCTCCCTCCACCTTCACAAAACTACCTCCCTCCACCTTCACAAAACTACCTCCCTCCATCTTCGCAAAACTACCTCCCTCCACCTTCACAAGCCTACCTCCCTCCACCTTCACAAGGCTGTCACCCTTTCCACCTTCCCCATGTGGATATAGTAAAAAGTAGGTTGTTACCGCATATATTCCTCACGTGATATATCCTTATAAGGTTCGTCTCTGTGGAACGGTTTTTTTTTTTGCTGTATTGGTAGTTTTCATTCTGCAGAGATGAAAAAATATATAGACACGCACAGATACAGATACGTAAGTACTATTAGTTGCAACAAAAAAATAGAACAAAAATATGGCATCAGGTTTGCACGTAAGGACACGCCCATCTTTACAAATATTACTGAAGGTAGAACAGGTGCAAAAATGTGGCTTTGCTATAGGGATTACATCCACGAACTCCTTGTGGTAGAATTAGCAATACAGGTGAGTAAGCCGGAATCGAATCGTTTAAAACCAACGCAACCAAAACAAGCCGTTGTAGAATCCATGTACATGTACATATAGGTAGTTAAAACACTCCGAACATGATCGCGCCCTACAGCTATAGGGCTTAAAAAGAATGTTGGAGCAGCCGAGTAGGCCTACTAGCAAAAAAAAAAGGTCAATCGCATCTATATTGCCACCCATGCACACGCACAACAGTCGAAATCAGACGCACATGTGTAACAAGCTATCAAGTATCGAACGTTCGTTGCTAGGATTCATACCGTGGTCGGTGATTTGTGCCTTCTTGTTTGAAAACCTTCATCGCGGCAGGGCACGCACGCGGCGTTTGTCGATTTATTATTGAATATTGGTATTTACAAAGACATATGAACCTTAATGATAAAAGTGATCAGGGAAGCGAGGGTAAAGGGGTCATGAACGTTAGAATACGTCACACTCCAGCCCTAATGGTTTTCCTAACAGCAGTTAGTCTTTCCTTTTTGATATCTAGCTTGGATTTTCGTCAGGAAGCATAAATGTCTTGAAAAACCCTCATTTTAAAAATCAAAATCCATACATGTCTATGGAAACTCTGAAATTCTGATGAGGAAGCGTCAGGAAGAGGGCTAATTTTTTTGTTTAACGACAGAGGTATACCTTATGATCCTCTTCATCATAAAGTTCTTTTTCCTTGTCATGGGCATCTTTTCCTGAGTGACAGTGATCAAAAGAGTGTCATCCTCCATACATTTCAATGGACGCGTGCACGGTAATGAAACGGGAAAAACGTCATAACGCGTCAGGAATTAGTAATGAAGGCATGCAATTTCTGGCAATGTCTTGGTTTGCTAAATTTTGGTTCAGCATTTGTTTGAAGTACAATGTGGGCTTTGATATTCTTGCAATGATCCAATTCTTCCTTCAATACCAGTTCATACTTCTGGAGTAACGAGGTTAATATATCTTCTCTAACTGAATTGACTGCTACAATTTCTGCCCAGCCTAATTATTAATACTTGCAGCCAGTCTCGTCCAAATAGGTTATTGTGGCTTTTCCCAGCCAGTTACCGTGAATACTTTGGTTTGTTGATTAACAGTGACCTTGGCCATGACTTCACCTAATACAGCTATTAGATGCCCAGAATAGCTTTTCAGTTCGTTGTTGCTTTTCTGCAATTTTGGCCTGTTCAGTGTTTCTTTCCACGTCTTCTCATTTAGGATAGTAGTGATGGCTTAGCCAGTGTCTAGTTCCATATCTACTGGCCTTCCATTGATCTGCACTTCTACAATGATTGGTTTCACTGATTTGTGATTTGCCGTTGTACCGAATACATCACCAATTGTGACACCATGATGCACAATTGTGTTGGTCTGCTGTTCATTTCTTCTGTCTTCTTGAGGCTTGAAAAATCTTTTACTCCTTGATCTGCAAGCGCTGGCTATGTGTCCCTGCTTCTTGCATTTGAAACATTCTGCTTCGATGAACGAGCACTTCGATGGCTCATGTTTGACATTGCAGCGGTGGCAATCTTACCTTCCACTGCACGATTGAGCGTAAGATCCGCCTCCACTAGAAGGCGTTTCTGTGTCGCAGCGTTTCTCAGACCACAGACTAACCTGTCTCTAAGTGCTTGGTACAAGAACCGTCCAAAGTCACAAGTGCTTGCTAGATGTCGCAGCTTAGCCATGTAGTCTACCACCGATTCTCTGTCCGTTTCACTACTTTGATGGAATTTGAATCGCTCCGCGATTGTGATCACTTTGGGCTGAAAATGATGCTGCAATATACCTCTATTAATTCATCCCGCTTCTTTGTTGCGGGTTAATTTTTCTGGGGACAACAGATTTTCCAATGTTATAGGTCGATGCCCCGATCACTGTTTTAAAGCACGCCGCTTATTTCTTCGGATCCTTTACATCGTTCACCACCAGAAACTGTTGGAAACGGTCGATATATCTCCCCCACTCTTCTGTGGCTGGATCGAATGCTTCTATAATTCCGAGATATTCTTCACTCTTTAGCCGACTACACCAATTGTAGTGTATGCCGTTGTCGCAGAAAAATCTGTCGCCCGGAAATTGTGTCGCGGCGACAGTTTTTCCTCAGGAAATCATGCCGCTCACAATTAACTTAGCGACCGTATATCCTAAGAAAATTCTGTCGTCAGGAAATACTGTCACTCGACATGGATCGGTCCGAATACGACATACACGATACTGCTAGGCGTGTGCTAGCTTTCTGCTGTAACCAAACCTATATCCTCCTCTTTGTAATAATAACGAAACATTGAGCATCAGAATACCTAAGTGGTTGTATTCAGTGAAGCCGGAGAGCTGCTGCAATTGACTGCACCCTACAGACTCTGTATGTTAAATCGCTACATGTATACAGTTTCATACTCTCATCAAAGGAGGAAAACACATGCATGCAGGATTCATAGATTTATGTGCATGTAGTTATAAGTAGATACAGTTCTTGATGAAACTCTGGACTCAGATCCTGTTACAATAAGCGAGATGCACAGTTTCCATCAGCTGAAATTCTCTTTGTTGCTGCAGCATGCCCTTATCATTGCCTGCATGCATGTGAATATGTACAAATACTAGCATTTATTTCAAGATTGCTGTTCATTTCATAAGATTCTGCATGGATACAAGCTTGATTTCACATTGAACTCAATGTCGGGGTAAATGAGCATGTCTACCATATACCAAAAAGGGGGAGGGGGAATATTTGGTTGAATCTTGAATAGAAAAAGGATATGGAAAAGGTATATAGCATCAAGGTATTGTTCGGACTCAATTTCTTTGCTGTAACTGATGCTGAAGTGTTTGGCTTAACCACTCATCCAAACCACAACTCTGAGGATGATACTTATGTATGCACTTATCAGGTTACACTGTACTCCAGTGATTCTGCCACAATTCACCTTAGAAAGACAATTTCATTTTAACAAACACGTATACGTAATGCTGCTGCTGTTAAGATACATTGACAACAAATTCTTGACCTTGATCAGCTATCTTAAAACCTTGCAACATCAAATAGTGTAACAGAAACTCAAGCAGCAACTGTGATGGCAGGGGCTCAGGGCTGTAGTGGTAAAGGACTAATCAAATCAACATCATATGCATAGAATAGCATCAGTACATAAATATACCTGTTTGCTCTTTGGCACCTGTCACATGTTTGCAGAATTCTTTCACATCATCTACCATTCCACGCCAATAAACCCTCTCCACTATTTTGGACAGCGTCTTATCTTGTCCAAACTGAGTGACCACCAGTTTATTGTTAATCCTTCTGTCACAACCTATAACATATCATCAGTTAGCGCCGCAAGATATTCCGAAGTATATGTGTAGTTTCACTCCATGCACCTTCGTTATCGTGAAGTACTTCACGACAAAATCATTTTGCTTCTCTTTGAAAACAGTCCCTTTCGTTCTTATTACAAAGAGGATGATATAGGTTTGGTTACAGCAGAAAGCTAGCAGTAATGTCTGTCGTATTCCATGTCGAGCGACAGTATTTCCTGACGACAGAATTTCCTTAGGATATACGGTCGCTACGTTAATTGTGAGCGGCATAATTTCCTGAGGAAAAACTGTCGCCGCGACACAATTTCCGGGCGACAGATTTTCCTGTGACATGCACCGTTCCCAGTCACCAAAGTTATCTTCTAAGTTGAGCATATCACGTACAAGAACACAACAGCATACATAGTACACAATGCAACAAAAGGCTGGTGCTTGAGCGACTTGCTCTTAGCCTCTTAGCGGAGCCCGTATTGTCCATAACAATAACAGAGGATTTCGCACTGCAAAAAACAAAGAGTGAGATTTAATCTATTGAAGATTAAACCACAGTCAAAAACGATTTAATCTAATCAATTTACGATTGTGGTTTAATCTTCAATAGATTAAATCCACTCTTTGTTTTTAGCAGTGCGGTGAGAACCCACGTGTCACGTGAGAGTCATGTGAAATTTTTTTGGAGGGCAAATAATAATTGAGACGTATGGTAAATCGTGATGGATCGGCAGATTTCAAGCGAAAGGAGCGTTACAAATAAAAACTGGAGTCGGTGGGGCTGACACCAAGCGATGACCTTTTCATAAGGGTGATGGTCGTCGTTTCGGCGATGATACCAGGCCCGTAGCCAGGGGGGGTGCAATTGCACCCCCCCACTGGATGCAAGGTCCGCTTTGCAGGCTATGAATATTATTAGCTTTATTGTGCAATCTACACATGTATTTATAAGAACTGCCATGTGCACGATCGAGTGCATGTAAGAGCAATTCGGGCTATAGCTTGACCCTTTTTGCCCAAGGTCCACCTCGAAAAAGGATATATACTGATAAAATTGTGTGCATATACCCAGTATGGATAATTATATATATCACATAGAATTGAAGTCAGTTCTCAAGTACCCTCCCCCAACCATATGACCACAATGTTTGGTGCGAAGGAAATAACTCATTGGCCACAATGGTTTCAAAAGAGGTCTTGAATCCACTAACTAAAGATGAAGGTCGTGATATGTATCTACGCATGTAGTGTTCCGTTCCATCTGTGTAAAAGCTGACTGCAGCTGGTGACAAAGCTAGCATCTAACCGAAAGAATTTGCTGACTTTGGCACGGTGTCTGAGGTTTATGGCAAGGCAAGGCCCGGCAATAGCTATAGGCCTGTAGGGTGGTCCGGAGTGGGAAAATAATAAGGGCATGGAACTAACTAGTAACAGAGCCGAATAGTTTTTATACTGCATGTAGGGATGGTTATGGGAGGGTCTGGGAACTAGGAGCGCTATATAGCTGTAAGCTCCTCCATCACATCAGCTTTGCAACTTTTGCCAGGACTTGCAATTTTGTACTGAATTGCAAAATAGATGTGTGACTCTTCAATCCTACGGCATTGCATGGCCAGATTTCAGTACTACTTTGTAATAATGAAAACGTGGTACCAGCCTTCCTTTAACAAGTAGTAAATAGTACTATGTAATAACCACATTTGCTTTCATGTATGCGGCTGCCGTATGCTATGCACGTGATTGCAATTGTGCATTGCCCCAGGAGCTTTGCATAGAGCTTTTTTTTTTTTTTTTTTTTTATACAGTCAATTGCAAAAAAAATTTGCGACACTTCATGGCATTGGCCAAATTTACTACATGAGTCAAATAATAAAAATGTTGTACCAGCCTTCCTTTGTAGTAGTAAATAGGGCTATTCTGGCAGTGCAACTGAGAGGAAGACTTTACCACTGATATTAGCTTTCATACAGTAATGTACATCAGATTCTGTAGTGTGAGTTGCCTTGAATTGTGCATTGTCCCAGCAGCACCTTTGCTACTTAACCAATTTTTTGCAATTTTGTACTCAATTGCAAAAAATTTGTCACACTTCAATCCTCAGTATGGCATTGCATGGCCAGATTTTATGACCCAAATAATGAAAATGTGGTACCAGCCTTCCTTTACCAAGTAGTAAATAGGACTACATGTAGTAGAGGAAGACTATAACCGCATTTGCTTTCATGTACATCTGCATGTATGGTTAACTGCATATGCTATGCACGTGCATGTAGTTCTTGCACTGTGCATTGCCCCAGCAGCTTTGCATGCAGACTTTATTCAGTCAATTGCAAAAAAACAATCGCGACACTTATTCTATACCGCATTTGGCTAGATTTACTACATTGTATGAATCAAACTGATAATGAAAATGTGGTACCAGCCTTCCTTTGAGGCAGTAAATAGGACTGTGTAGTAGAGGAAGACTTTAACCATATTTACTTTTAATATTTGATACATCTGTAGCGTGAGCTGCCTTGAATTGTGCATTGTCCTGGGCAACTATTGCAAATTGTTATGTCTTGCATGCAATTTTGTATTCAAATGCAAAGGAATTCGCGACGCTCCATTCTTTCGGCATTTCCGCATTGGCCAGATTTCCTTAATACTTAGAACCACACACATACATGCATTGCTACATGTATTATCCTGGCTACACCACTGGTTGAGTCCACTTATAACATACTTTGCACCCCCCCAACACACAACCTGGCTACGGGCCTGGATACGTCGTTGTGGCAGCGTATAGAGTATGGCAATATATTTGGCTATTTTATCGATCGCTCGGGAACTTGAAGCCTACAACTAGTTTCAATCGGGCTTTGTGAGGACTATGTTTGTGGTGAGTTTCGGACAAGGCAATCAAATGTGCAGACCAGGCCCATGAAGCGTGGAGTAGGGCCTATTGCACGGTCATCTGGCTTGATCGTTGCCGACTGCACTAGTTTGCTTAGTTAAGCTTATTTTTTAAAGAATGCATGGTGTACATGTGTACAGACCATGGCCGTAGACAGCTTTAAAAGTTTGGGGGGGGGGGGCTATAATGACTGGGGGTGGGTGCGGGAGGTGGCGTGCCCCTCCTGCTAACAGAAAGGGGGTTTGGGGGAGCGCTGTAAGCTCCCCCTATGGGGTCTGGGGCGAAGCCCCAGCCGCTTTAATTTTTTCCTTATTTTTAGTTAGCAAAACCTATGCAGAAATTGACCAGGTTGCCGGTATACGGTATAGCAACGAATGCTTCTTGATCAAAGCGATGCGTTATTGCGTTTATTACATGATTTATAATCCCTTCCGTACGTTGTGCACCAAAAAGTCTAGGTACTTGAATAAATTGCGGCTGAGTACCGAAAATCCGTGACCCAATAAACCTTCAAAAATTGTGACACAATTTTTCGGAGACATTGCGAAGCGCGAAGAAGAGAGAAGCTTTACACTACGAGTAACACTAAATTTGGTAAAACTGCTGTACGATTTAGTTAGCACACTGGTGGACTTAGTTTTTAAGAGTGTTTCACAATTAATTTGCTCGATTATTTGTAAAGGGCATGCTCAAAGAAATACCTTCATCTTACAACGATAGAATTTAAAGTATGAATGAGAGCCGCGAACAAAAAGCTGTCCAAATTGAAAAGCTCTAGTAGAGATGGTTTTGTATGCTATCCGAATTTCACAAACATTGGCTGATGCGCAAGGCGGTATTTAGTTTGCAACAGCATTCGAACACAGATAACGATATAGCTTGAGGTAATCGCGTTAACTTTGTATTTATCATACACAGAGCACTCATTTATATACGTTTCCGTGCATACCTTTGCGTATCCACGTTGCACTGTTAAGTCTGTTGCTTTTTAAGAGATCACAAAACAGTGTTCCAATTAAAACGCATCCGTACTCTCGTCGGGCTTTCCTTCCACTTAAGAATTATGTTATGCTTCCTTAGTGTTACATGCCTTCTAAAAATGGTTAATATTGGTTGATGCGCAGGGTGTGTTTTGTTGGAAAATATAGAGGTTATGAATTTCATTACATTATATCTAGCATCCATGGCAACGTAAACGGTTCATCGCATTCCTTTGTAATTGTCTCAGCACAATGAAGACTACTAATGACTTGACGGCATACATTGATGGTTTTAAGGATGATATCAGTGGAAATAATACACTACTAGTCCCATTTGTCTTGAATGGTTTAGTGCTTTATGTGTTCAACAAGCTGAGTAACAGAAATGCAAATGAAGCTGCTGAAATACTAGCCTTATTGCAAGGAAGGCATAACATTAGCATTGATGCTTTAAAGAGATCAGTTCTACGTTTAACACCGGGTTTACGACAGATGCGGGGAAATCTTGATTATTTTGGGGATATTCATAAAATGAATAATTCCCTCCGTATGGAATTTTGTATTTTTTCTTGCAGCATTACATATATAAAGCATTTTGATACACAGTGCATATTTACGACTGCCCTAAAGTAAATGCCCATGTTTTATATAGGTTCGTATTGTCGGACAACTCCGCAAACATGCCACGGCAGGTGCACTTTTTTTCTGAGCAATCCCTGGTCGATCTAACTACTTTATTAGTTGAATATGTGTATAAGAATAACAAAAAGAATTGCTTCTTCACCTTCGCTTCTCCGTTTGTATTGTTTTGTAAGTATTTTCAGTCCTGTCAGCCGGTCGCGCGATATTGTGCCACGCCCATAAATGGAGATCTACCAATAAATGAAATAGTACTCCACGCGATGAGAGGTGGTTAGTTTCTATTGGCAATGCATAAAATACACATGCATGTCAACACCATTACACAGTTTTAAGAGTGCATACACGCTTTTACTCGTTCAATCAACTCTGGCTTGTTCCCAGTTTTATTTACATTGTGCTCAGTAAGATAAGTCTGAAGTTGAGGCTTGGACCATTTGAGCAGTGGTTTGCTCCAATCAAATGTAGTCTGTGACATCATCTGCGTCTTTTTTTGAGCCGGTTCGTCATTGCTGAGATCCTTGTACGAGTGACCCCTTCGTTTCTTCCCCTGAGCTGACCCACCAGGCACATCCTTAGATTGCCCAATAGCCTGGTAGGATGTACGTACTTGCCCAACAACAGGCAACTCAGCTAATCGAATTCTTCCTGCCACATGTTCATCGGTGAGGCGTACAACAACTGCTTCTGCAGAAACCTTCGCACGGCTGGCTATTCCCTCCTGCCAACAGCGAGCAATAAATTGCTGTACCCTGATGCTGAAAATAGGATGCATGGCCTTACGTACCTGGGCCCACCCAACTCGAAAATTACATTCAAATGTAGCTTGTGGTAAAGAGTCCGGAGTAGAGAATAAGGTTGACATATTAGCAATACAACCTGACAAAGAGAAATCCCTTGTGGCAAGGACTGTATCTGCATAGCGCATGGCTACACTTAAAGCATCTTTGGATTGGAAGGCACCACAGCATGCATGTTTCTTTAGGAACACTTCCGATTTGAAATGGTACTTGCATGTGTTACACTGGGGATATATTTTCCTCACCTCACCCAGCTTCATAGCAGCCTCTTCCTCCCTTTTCTCTCGCTTCTGTTCACTTGCACTCCTATTCCTCTTCCTCTTCTTATACCGATGTTGAGCTTTACTTAATACAGCCATGTCGCTACGCAAGTCACTGCTCGTGAGAACATTCACACCAGTAAAATTAACACCTGCTTGTTGAAAGGGGTTCACATCCATTGATGCTGGCTGGATTACAGGCAGAGTCACAGTTTTAGAAGGAATGTACTGTCCCAGGTTCCTAAATAAATTCAGTGTTGTGACCTGCTGCGCAATGCTACCAGTGGTAATGTATTCAGAGGCATAAAATCCAGCAATCCCTGAAATGGTCTTGGGAGTTGATGTGCGAAATGGAGCCTTGAAATCTGGCTTTAAGAGCAACACAGTTGTATTTTTTATCAGCTTTGATGCCAGAGCAGCAACAAGTTGCTTAGCAGTCGACACCTTCCTTCCACCACTGCCTTCACTAATGTATGCATTAACCCTGGCCTGTTGGTGTGAGAAGTGCGTGTCTCACACATCCTTCCCTGTTCCTGCTTCATTATGGTAGTATCCAGTGCACTCAAGGCCTGCAGCCCTAGCTACTAATGGTAAAAGCTGTGTGGTCACATTGCCCCCAAAGGTCTTGGCATTATCACTCTGCAGAATTACCTTTCTGACATGGGGAAAGTGCTGCCTTAGCACATGAAATGTGGCTTCAAGGCAAGACAAAGCAACTGAAGAATCAGCCTTCTCATCACCATCAACAATGCTATCAACAAAATGTAGACAAGATTCATTACTGGTTCCTGTTTCACTGACATCGTTTTTCTCTTTATTCCCATCATTAATTACTTCTTCATTCTCATCATCCGATGTCACTTCTTCATTCTCATCATCCAATGTCACTTCTTCATTCTCATCATCCAACATCACCCCCTCATTCTCATCATCCGATGTCACTTCTTCATTCTCATCATCCGATGTCACTTCTTCATTCTCATCATCCAACTTCACCCCCTCATTCTCATTATCCAAAGTCATTTCTTCATCATCCGTTACTTCTTCATCCATCATATCAGCACCATGCGTTTCTTTAACTTCATGTATGTGTTGATCTTCCACTGCACCATCATCCATGAATGAATGTGTGACATTGCCCTCTTCAGTGTTCCCATAATTCTTGGCACCTATGTAGGAGTGTTCACAACCAGTACTGTGCTGGTGCTTTATATATGCTGCTGCACCAAACCACAGCATACCTTTTTTGCCATAGCAGGCATCACCTCCTTCCCGAAATCCTTTGGAAAGAAACTTCTGCTTAAAGTCAAACACTACATACATAGTGTCTCCACCAAGGGTACTCCTCACAAGGTGCATAAGATGATGTTGCTGAGTTTTCTGCACTACATGTGCCATATAACGGAATGTACGGCGCTCACACTGGTGGATGGTAAGCAGTAAATCAGACAACAAAATGGTGTCAGTCTCCTCAAATCTGGCCATAGCAATGTGACGCAACTTATCATAAAATAGGTATGGACCACGGCAAGCACTGCACTCCAGAAAGCCAATTTTTTGGTGATCTGTCCTTGGCGCATGATCTTTAGCAAGATCAAGTGTGTAGGATGGAGTGTGAGAAGTAGCACCTATACCAGTATGAGCATGGATTTCAGCACAAGCATTTAGCTGGGCCTTGACTCTACCTATAAAAGCTTGCTGCTTAACAGGACTGTCAAAATTATCTGGACATTCAGCCATGGAGTGCAATTCATTGTACTGATGGAACTGTTGCTTTTCTAGAAGGGAGATGTTATGCTCTAACTGTTCCATAATACCAGCTGCCTCCCTTAATTCATATTGGGCCTTCACACCTTCCATTACATGTTGAGAGTAGCCATATGAGAGAAAGTCAAACACTACATTCCTCTGGTAGAGAAGCTCATCTGGCTGTGCACAGTCTGTCACTGACATTAGAATTTTGATTACCATATCCAATAGTGCAAAGTTGTCAGTGTGATAATTCCCCTTGACATAGTCAACACCAGCCCTTGCATCCTGCTTTATGCCACCACCTGTAATGTGCTGCACAATGTTACGGAATAGGGATTTACCAACCACATTTTGGCCAGCCTGTACTTCCACTGTCTCCAGGTACATGCGATACATTGTTGCAACATCATGCTTTAAAACAAGGGACTTCATAGCAGCAACATATTGCAGTTCACTAAATCGCTTGTCCTTGTGCTTATTGGCAGCCCATGCCAGCCGGGTCACATTTTCATCAGAGTAGACAAAATCCACCAGGCATTTAATGACACTGTCCTTGATACGAGAAAATGATTTGGGGTACTGCTGTAAGGAAAGACCATGGCGTTGGTACTCAGCATCTACTTGGGCCTGAAACTTAAGCTCAGCAACCAAGGTTTCCTTCATATTGAAATGCTGAAGCCAGAATTTGGTCGGCAAAGTACCAAAAGGAGCCAGAAGTTGCCTCGCTCCCAAAGTATGGAAAGATTTCTCATGCTTAATAGCTTCAATGATGTTTGTTGCAACAATGGAATGGGAACTTGATCCTACAGCAATTTCACCTCCAGCATTGGCATCTGCCTCATTTTGAACATGGGTGCCTGGTATACAAAATATTTTCTTTAATACCTTATCATCAGGTAGGTTCCAACCAGGGAGGAGCAACTTGACCCAACCCTTCACACCCTTCCAGAATATGGATTGAATCCTTCGGAAACCATCAGCAGTCAAATCTTCCTTAACTCTAGCAGCTTTTCGATGGTCAACACTTGGAATATGGCTTATGTCAGAACCGGCTTCAGTACCCAACAGACTCAGAACATGGCATATGAAATCCCGACTGCCATAATTGTGGTGTGATGTGCCTTTGTGTGGGATAGCAGTACCAGGAACATCTGCAGTGGCAGCACCAGGATCAGTACCAGGAACATCAGCAGCAGTTGTTGCACCACCAGAGATAGCAGCGGGAACAGTAGCTGGAACATCAGCAGTTATTGCTGCAGGAACAGTACTAGTGCCAGCAGGAACTGTTGTACCAGCGGGAACAGTAGCGATAGCAGGAAGAACAGTGGCGCTAGCAAAAACATCACTGGGACTAGTAGCGCTAGCAGGAACATCAGTGGGAGCAGTAGCGCTAGCAGAAACATCAGTGTGAACAGTAGCAGGTTCAACAAAAGTGCTGACATGAACAGCTGGAGCGCTATGACGACGATGTCTAGCAGCATTGGTTGGATACGCTTCTGGTCTCGGCCGTACATCAATTTGGGAAGGACGTCCGCGGGTTTTTCGTCGACAGCTGCAGCAATCATGGCAAACTCCGGACTTACATGTTCTGCAAGCTCCACTTCTATGTTTGCCCTTTTGCTCAGAGCATCCAGGCGGCATCCCAAATTGCAAGTGAAAAAAATGTTTTACTATTGCCGTTATTAAGTTACGCAAATTCATTGCCGACGATCAGCTCTCGGGGGAACTAAAAGATGCAGTGTCTTCTGAATGTAAACTTATTATGTGTCCTTTTCTCTTATATAAGCTTTAAATCTACTTGCTATACTAATGAAACATTCAAAAAGAAATGAAACCAAGTAGAAAAAAAGAGCACCTTGAATACTGTGGCCACTCGTTAAAACGATAATGAGCTGGCTTTGACACGTTACAGTACGACAAGCGTCTATGCCTGCAGATTCTTTATATTTCTCCCTTCATTAGTAATGATTGGAGTATCATATTAAATGTTTTGCTAAGAAAAAAACTCATAGGAGGGAATTATGAATATTTTATATTCCCCAAAATTTCCCCGCATCTGTCGTAAACGCTGTGTTAAATGAAACTTTGGTCAAAATGAAAAAAAACATTACAAGAGCTTGGAATGAAATTGTCAAGCTTCTGAGAGAGCAATTTGTATTTCCTGCAGCAGTACAATCACCTGAAAATAATCCACTTTCTGAATCTGAAGAAGTTGCATGTGATACCCAAACTCACAAAACTGCCTCAAAGGAGCTCAGACATGATTGCGAGAAATGTGAGACTCGAAGGAATGCTATACAGAAAATGCTTAATTCTAAAAAGTCAATGAAGGAGAGAATTAAAGTCCTTAGTGATGAAAAACTGAGATATCGTGGATTGAAGCAAGCGTTATGTCGAAAAACCAAAATAGAGAAGACCCTTAGTATAAAGATAAGAAACCTCAAGAAAGAAGTGGTCAGCAAAGATGCTACCATACAAAGGTTAAAGCACAAATGTCATTGCAGCCAGTCAAGCAGAAAAGTCCAAGCTGTTGAAACATTCAAAGGTTGCAATGAAGTCACGTCATAAGTCAGACAAGCTTTTGTATAAAGTTGATAAATGTAAAATGATGATGCAAAATGCTATGCTAAGGAAGGAGATCAAGGATCTTAAGGCTAAGATTGATGCACTTGAACTTGAACAGAATAGTTTACAGACAATAGACCAAAAATGTGTCACCACTAAATCTGATGCGAAAAGTTGTTTATACTTGTTTGGAATATCAAGTACCATTGACCAGCATAGGCCCTGTCGTAACAGCTGCTATTCAAGAACTTGGAGGTCAAATAATAGACCATCTTCCATATCCTTCCTCAATTAGTTATATTACCTACGAACTTGGCATTATCAGTGATCTTGAAGTGGGAGAAATAATTTACACCAATGATAACATCACACTCTCTTGGGATTCTACCACAGTTGATGGAAATCATATTAATGAAACACGCATTACTATTCCAGGAACATCACCTACATCATATGTGCTGAAACTTAATACTCTACCAGGAGGTCAAACAATAGACTATATGTATCTGAAATCAGTGATTGCATTAATGGTATAGCTGCCATTTTTGCCAATTACCAAACCTTGATCTTGTCCATGCAAAGTCTACCATTACTAAACACTTCAAGAACACTCTTACGGACAGAGTATCTGTGAATCACTGTGTAGTAGAAAGCCTACAATTGGCCTTAGATACTGATCTTCTAGAGTTAAAGTGTAACATTCATCCATTAGATGGAATAGCCAAAAAGTGTGTTGATACTCTAAAACTGTATGATGCTGAGCGAAATGTTACAAGTGACACATTTGGTAAAGATGCATGTGCCATAAAATTTATATATGGGATGACCAAAATGAGATTTAAACAATGGAAAGGAGATCAGGCTGGATTCAAAGAATTTATGCGTCAAGAATACATTAGGCCAGGTATGATTGTGCGTTATGTTGGAAACCGATATCATGTCATGTTTCATCTTGCAGCTGTTTTCTTTCATCTGAAAGAGAAACTGTTAAAATATTTAGACAATACTTGTCGTTGCGCAACAGGTTTTCGTTCAGCATTACAGAAAGACCTGAAAAATGAACAGATCTTGCTGCAGTTGCAAGCACTAGGCTTGATGGAAAAATTAGTTACCGGCCCATGGATGCAGCAGCTGTAGGTTACAACAAACATCTCAAGAACCTTGATAGCGTATTGTACATCAGAACCTGTTTGCAAAACTTTAAAAAGCTGAAGGATACACCCTTGCTAACATTAGAGACAAGATCTGATATGTTTGATATGCCATTAGATCCTTTTGACACAGTACTTCAAAGGTTGCAAAATAGTGGTTGTAGTGAGCCAGAGAAGGAATGTCTCAAGGATATTCTTTTGAGGTTAATCACTTGTATAGTAGAAGTGATTGAAAGGCAGTTGAATGAATACCTTGAAGGAAGATTATCCAACCTTTCTCCTGAATTATCTGCCCAATGCAGCTCAGCGCCAGTGCATAACATGTTTGCAGAGCGCACTTTAGCTCTGTCTGACTTTCATCTCCGAAGAGCATCAAATGTCCAAATCGGATTTGTTGATGGTATTGTAAAAAGTAAAATCAATGGTACTATGGCATGGCGTTCTTCTAAAAGTCAAACAGAGCAAGACACAGTTATTGCATTTTCTATCAGACAGGCTCAAAGGGCAAAATTGTTGTGCAAACAACACAAAGCACATATTGCTAACATTCAACAGAAGCGTCAGGTAGAAAAAAACCAAACGAAAGATGCTAGTTTCAGAAGGAAACTTGAGAAAAAATTCAAGCTCATTTTTAAAGGAGAGTCTGATTTGTATAATGAGTTTCCTGATCTAACTGATCTAACTAGAGATCAAGCAAATACAATATCAAAAGCTCTTTCAAGCCCATGCACCTTAAATGACCTATACTTTGCACACATGTGGTTTATTGATGGCCAAAATGTTATGTATAATGGTCATATAATTTCAGTTAAGACCTCAGGAAAGTATAAAATTTCAAAAGTGACTGCTACTTACTGAAGAAGGAGAACAAGTTAATATGACTTTGTGGGCGTTATTAGTGGATTTGGTCACTGGTGACCTTTGTATGAATGCAATTGACAATTAGGCACATAATATATGATAGAAGTGTGTACCAGAGAGTTTCAAGTGATTATTTATAATTCTTCTGTAGATACTGTATCTACAGAAGAATTATAAAAAATCAATTACATCTAAAGTAAGCGTAACCGTCACAGTTTTTATTTTCAGTTCCCAATCAAACCGCGTACATTAGCGGTCACGCATAAAATTGTCTTCGACGCTTTATAACTTCGTTTTCTGAATACCTAAATTTGTGAGTAAAGTATCGTTGTGCAGCATTTATTGCCCTCATTAACATGATGTAATTGTTGTATTATTATATCTATTTTGAAAAATTTGTTTAAGTAAGAGAAAAACTCTATTTTTGGCTGGGAGGAAGAATTCGAACACGGGCGGTGATGTAAAATCAGTAACTGCATCACTTTCTCAATCATCATCACATTCTTGGCTCATTTCAGTATTCACCACGCTGCTTATAAGCGCAGGATCACATCTAAATGAGGAACCGCTACTACATAGAGAATCCACTGTACTTGGACTTCCACTCTGACCGCTGCTGCTGCTGTTGCTGCAGCTAGTGCTAGTGCATGGCAAATCATGCTATATAGATCGCGATGGTTTGACGATGCGCTACCTTGCTTCTTAAAGAACTTCAAGAGTGACATAGTACGGTTACGTATGCGATTAAACTATACATGCACATGTACAGGTACTCACGATCGACCGAATTACAGCTGTATGTAATTAATTGTAATTATACGAGAATATTTTCTCTCAAGGAAAATTTGGAGGGGGGGTGGGGCTCAAGCCCCCCCCCCCCCCCCAAGCCCCCCACACCCCCCCCCCCTTGTCTACGGCCTTGCAGACCTATCTGTAATCGATAAGCTAGGTCCATACATGTAGCAAGCGGGCTTATAGCAATCGATCGGCATTAGATATCTTTGTCCTCCGTCATATAGGCCTGTAGCTTTTGTTGGCAGTAGCCAAAGGCAAAGCAGGGCAGCACGACAGCTGCTAAGACAAAAGCAGATCCAGCTATTGGTGCAGATATACAGACATGGGGGCTGCATCCCTATACCTCCTATACTGATGATTTCTGTCTCTGTTGCAAGTCCTGCGTGAACTAGCAAACGACCCTCTACAGCTGAAGCAGAGATAATATAAAGCACACCTCTTCTTTTCTTCTTTGCCTCGCTTTCGTCTGCCGCGCTTTCACTGCCATCATTTTGATCAAATACTTCCTCTAGTCTCTTGCATGCCATCCTTGAAAGTGAATCGTGAAGGGACATGGCCACTTCACTGGGTTCGTCAACAGGCTTGCCTACAATAAAAACAAATGACTCCCTCACTCAATTGTGACTTCCACACTTCTAACTAACATGACACAAAATGGTCGCTACAGATTCGCGAGTACTTCAAAGGCCAATCCTCTCTACGAACCGCTTGAATCCACCTTCTTAGTCTGCCTTCATTTGTGAATGGAAACCGATAGAAACCCAGGCCCAAACGCTGACCACAACGATTTCTACAGCCAAAAGCACAACAACTCAATACCCTTTCACCTATACGTTGCCCTCCACATCAATTATTCATCGTTTTAGGTCACGCGTTTCCAGGGAAACGACTTCTCACCGAAATCATCTATAGTGCGCATGCTCTCTAGGTTAAATACAATGGTTATCCCAGATGACCATATATCTCACATTTCCCACACTGGATCCTTATAATCAGGTTGGGTTATAAAACCATGGAATTCAGATACCTTTGTCATTTAGAAATGAATATTTATTTTTTAAAAGTCAATCGGTATGTGATATAAATTATGTTTCAATTATAATAGTTGTATGAAAAAAATTATGAATGTGGATGCGAATGTGGATGTATAGTTTTATGGCATCGTTTTTTTTTAAATGGGATATAATTTTCTGTATATAATTTTATCCTTTCACACACTTGAATTATTGCCTCAAGTACATAAGTTGTATTATATAAGTTTCCAACTAGTTTTATGTTTTTATATCATCATGCCTCTTTTGAATAAGTCACAAAACTGTCAGGGTATAGCTATTCACTAATTAGATTCATCCTTAACACTAATTATACAGGGTATAAATATTTTGAAATAAATTTCAAATGGATGCATTTTTTTAGAGCATCATTTCTGTACAATGGGGAGGAAACAATCATGGATTTATGACATACAGACCTATACATGACATGGTAAATTTAATTCTATGCATCTAATTCACAATATCATGATTAGTGGATGACATGAATTTATCAGGTGGCAATTTCATTTTTTGTAATGACAGTTCTCTTTCTTTTATCCGTGTTTGAAAATCAGATTCTGAGAGATCATTTGCTGAAGCTATGAAAAGTGGATATCTTGAACACAAAATTATTAAATGTCTTATCATTGGAGCAGCAGGAGTTGGAAAAACTGCTATAAAGCACCTGTTATTAGATGAAGAACCCCCTAAGGATCGTAAGAGCACTGGAGTACTGGACCCAATTCGTACAGTCTCGATAACCAAGGCGTATGATCAAAATGGTTCATTGTTTGATGTGAAAAATGATAATGATGACATGAATATGATTGCTGATATCATCAAATCAGGAAAGATTCCAAAGGAAAACATTTCAGTGGTGTCAGAAAATCATGCTGAGCTGAACTGGGATGAAACTACACAAATGCAAAAGAATGTTGGCTCCAGTACACTTACACCAGCTGATCAACATACAGAACCTGAGGGTGTTGCAGAAGTATCTCATTGTGAATTCATAGATGCCATTAATAATTCTAAAGGTATGTAATTTATGCAAAGTCATAAATAATCAATGGTTCATTTAACTATCCACTGTTTTACTCACACTGCACACTTCAACATCAGCTAGAATACCTGGCTAAGACCAAATAGAGCAAACATCAAATCTAAAATCAAAACAAACAGGCATTTATTATTGCTATATGCGATTGTGTCTATGAAAAGGCACATAACGTAAATAATGCAATTATATACAATGAGTGTCAATAGTGACGTGTGCAGTTGAAATGCATGCATGATTTGAAATTCATACCATTGTTACTCTATGATGGACAGTCCAATTTCAAGTATTATAACAAGGTTGTAGAGGATCTAGGAATCTCTTAGAATATTAAATCATTTGAAAGCTTTTTTTTTGATGCAATCCTATATGGAAATTTACTAGCTTCACATAAAACAACTGAATAACATTTTTGCTATTATTTTAACTATTAATAATTTTTAGGCATGCAATTTTTCTGAGTCATGCAAAAATGAACCTTGTCTTTTGCATAACCCACTTAAATGCATCCTTTAACCACAACAGTTCTGTTATATAGCCACATTGTTCATTTACTGCGACTAATCCACCTCGCCAGTGTAAAGTTAAGGCAAAACTATCTCAAATAGCGCTTGACCTTAATTTGCCATTATCATATTTAAATAACTAATGCATTCTAATATTATGCATTGGAATTCATTGTAATGTAGTGCAAATTACTAATTCATAAAACATTTATGGAGCAATATGATTTAAGTATGTATGAATCCATTCCATCTACAATATTGTACCAAATACTTTATACACAATTTCTGATCAAGGCATTGTGCCACTTAATAATATACATGTTTGGTTACGTGTTCATGTGAAATTTTATGAGTACTATTTCTTCAAAGGTGGTGAAAGGCTTTTGTCCAAAAGTTGGATTCATTTCATAGACAGTGGAGGACAACCAGAGTTCCATGATCTGCTTCCACTTTTTATCCAAAACACAGCTGTTGTGATATTTGTACTAAAACTGTCTGAAAGTCTGCATGATAAACCACGAGTAGAATATTTTGATTCATCAGGTCGCATTGGAGATCCCTGTGAGTCATATTTGACAAATAAAGAAATCCTGGAGCATACAATCAACACTTTTGAAAGGTCAAGTAGCCAAGGGGTAAAATTGATTATTATTGGAACGCACAAAGATCATCAACAAAAGCTAGAAATTGAAGATTTAAAGAAATGCTTGGAGCACAACAAAAGTGTAGTTATATTTGGAAGAGAACCAATTGCTTTAATAAATTGCTTAGCTGAACATGATCCACAAAGGGAAGGAGTAATTAAGAACATTAAAGAAAGCATAAAGGATGCTGCCAACAACATTGAAAACCAAAAAATCCCCCTTGCATGGCTTGTGCTGAAGACTGAACTCAAGAAGGCAAGCATGTCAAAGGATGGAATTCTTAATCTTGATGAGTGTAAGATGATTGCTAGTAAGATCTCTTTGTTTAAAGCAAACCGTGATCAATTTGGTGAAGCTTTACAACATCTTGCAGACCAAAATATATTCCTTTACTACCCAGAAATACTTCCAGATGTTGTATTTTGTGATCCACAAGTGCTTCTTACTGGGGTCACAAGTATTGTGCAATGTCATTATACGTTAAAGAACTCAAAAAACCCTGTTAGTGGAGATATGATACAGTTTGTGAATAATGGTTATATTTCCATCAGTATTCTTACATATATCAACAAAAATACAAAGTTTATGAAGCCAGAATTTCTTTTAAAACTATTGTCTGGATTAAACATAATTTCAGCCATTGATACTAATTATTATTTAATGCCTGCATTATTGCCATATGAGGAAAACCCTGCTCTGAGAGTGGAAGATATTCCTGGCAAAGAATCTATCCCTGCATTGTGCATCACCTTCAGTGGTGGCTGTGCACCAACTGGATTGTTCAGCTCATTAATAAACAGGCTACTACAATCAAGTCATTGGAAACTCAGAAAGAAGGCTGGAACACCTGTCTGCTGTTTTCGCAACAGTGTTGCCTTTGTCTATGACTTGGAGAGTATTGTTACCTTGATGAACTACTTCTCACATTTTAGGGTAGTTGTCCAGACCCCTTATAAAAATACCTGTAAAAAAATCATTGAAGAAATTCTGCAGTCCATTAATGCATGGAGAAAGGTTCGGCTACATCCTACACGTGCAATTGATTGTCCTTTTCATGAAGACCAAAGCCATGTAGCATTTTGGCATTCAAACCCTAAAGAATGTTGTGAATGTTCGATTGATAATACCAAAAGTGGGCCTTTACCTGGTAAATATCAGATCTGGAAGAATGGTAAGTTTTTTTTATTGCATACATTATCTATACATGTATACACATATATAACATAACTGAAACAATACAAATATATATCAACATGAAAATATCAATTACTAAAGTAAGAAATGTATCATTACACATTCAGGGAAGGTATGTTCAGGGGCACGTGCCCCCCTCCCCCCCCCCCCCTTTTGGACGACTCATTAATATTCATGAGTGTAGGATCTGGGGGTGCGGGGGTGCACTAGAGGCACGTGCCCCCCAATCCGGACGACTCATTAAATATTCATGAGTATTTTTTGCGTGCCGCGTGCGATTTATAACCGCACGAAACGTTGCCTCGGTTAACTACAGCGCGGATACATGTACATATACACGGGAAGGGCCAATTATAAAGTATGATACAAATATATTTGCAAACGTGCGTATTGAAAAGTAGCGGAGATCAGTATACAAGTAAATCAAAAACATCTCTATCGAGAAAGTGATTGGTGGGATGTAGGATTGGTGGTGCAAAAAGCAAGGAAACAAGGTACGGGATCCTACAACTCACAGTCCTGAATTTACAAATGAAGATGCCTATTTGCAAATGTAGGACTGTTATAATTGTAGGATCCTACCAAACCTCACTTTAACATACTGTACCTTGTTTCCTTGCTTTTTGCACCACCAATCCTACATCCCATGATCCCACCAATCACTTTCTCGATAGAGAAGTTTTAGATTTACTTGTTCCCCTAATTTTTTTTCTCTGCCAGGAGTGTTCAATATATAATATATGGCTTAGTGTATTCCTTGCAATCTATAGGACTCTTATAGATTCCTCTTATGTGTAATCTGAGTATACAGGCCTCTCAGGTAAATAAAGGCAAGGGAGCACGCGCGTACATGTACGTTGCTTAGTTTCAAATTACCATCTAATGGCAGCTGCTGCGTATACATGTATATGAACAATACACGTAGCAAGGGCGGATCCAGCGAGGGGGTCATGAGGGTCCGGACCCCCCCCCCCCCCCCCCCCCCCTCAGGACCCATGATGAATATAATTACTATTAATACCCCAGTCACGTGCGCATAAAGGTGCTCGGTGTATTGTTCCTCGACGACGCGTCGTTGGAATCGTTGCTTTGCATTCTTCGTATATCATATAGGCGTCGGAAGGTAAATTACGAAATTAACCTGGGTTGGGGGGGGGGGGGGGGGGGGGGGGGGGGGGGCGGAGCCGGCTAATTCAACTTCATACAATGACATCGTTCGTACACACGACAGTGACATAGAGCGATATACTATCTCTGGTGACGCGTAAAATTGCATGCGTCGCCTATGTGATTCCCGCGATTTTTCTATGACTCACTTGACCAGCATTTATACGTGCCAAGAGCTAGGTGGTTTTCAAACTGCAGGCTATATAGGTCCGCTGAAGATTTATGCAGCTGATGTACAGGGGACGAAATAGAATACTGTTCATTGCTTGAAGTAGGTTATCTGAGTATGATGCAAATATTAAGTGGCTCAAGTATCGAGTAACTAAGCCTTACTTAGTCTAAGCGCACGTACAACTGTACAAGTATGACGAAAGTGACAGATTAAACACACCCATTTAAAATCCACATAACTCATAAGCCTGGGAAATAGAACAAGTTCAACTGAGTGCAAGTGATCCATGCAATCTCTCTATGGAATAACATGCACACAAAATATTGCGCGCGCCCCTCCACTCATCTATTATTCATGTCGGACCCCCCCCCTCGCCGAATTCCTGGATCCGCCACTGCGTAGCTGTAGATAAGCGTGTAGGAAATAGCAATCTATGGACTAGTTCAGTTTTAGGTGTAGTCTAAAGGGACAACTATTGCTTCTTTTGTTGTTTGGCAGCGTATCACCATCGCGATTTGTCGGAATCGAGTGACTCGTGCAGCTGTCGAGGTGGCCGGAAGGTATGCCAACGGGTTTCTATTAGTCCGATCCACTCATTGAACTGTGTAGAATCTGTTTTGGGGTTGGGGTTGGAAGGAATAAGTACTTGAAGCATACTGGCAGAAAAGAACAGTACCGGGTCCAATGTTCAGGCTTCTATCTTAACCGCTTTAGTCGATTCACTAAACCCCAATCGGCAAAGACATATATAGTAGATCGTTGTAGCTTTAATTTGAACCAAAAGATACAGGTAGAGGTACTTGATTACTGGTCCGGCAAATAAACACAATAATTCAACCAGATACAACACACTCGCACGCCACGCACATTGTAGCTTTATCCTGCAATGTCTAACAGTTCACTGTCGTCTTTGAAATGATGGCCGTCAACACAGCTCGATCACTGTGAGGAATAGTAGGAATTAGAAGTCAAGCGTTTCATTAAAACAATTTAATTCAATTATTGCCGAAAAAGCCTTGCCTTAATCACTCTGAGCTCTTTTTATTTTATCGATAGGCCTACATTTGTTTTTCGGATATCTTAAACTCAGTAGCGAAGCTCACGGTATATGTGCACATCTGTTATGTTTGTGATAGATTATATTATATTATATAGGCAACACTTCGTTATCGTTTTAAAACGCTCGATCGAAAACCACGCCCACCTAAGCCAATTCGAAGCCCTAAAAAGATTTAAAAGATTGGTGCATCGCATCGCATATAAAAGCTGAGCTATATAATTTTTTTGGCCCACAAATTTTAGTAGTTATATTATAAAGGTACGAACGCTATAACTGGTACTTTGGCAGTTGCTGCAACTAATATGCGAAAAAATACATGCATTGCACACGTATAAACAATGTAGCTACAATTTAACAAGCCTGCTTTTTGCGTATTTTTCGGACCTTTTACAAGGCAAAACGCGTTGGCTTCTGGGGCTCCTCCCCGGGCCCCGATGGGGAGCTTACAGCGCTCTCTCATACCCCCTAGCTGGGCGGGAGGGGTGCCCCCCTCCTGCACCCTCCCCGGGGAGGCGCCTCTAACTCTGGCCCCCCCCCCCCCCCCCCCCCCCCCCCCCCTTTCCAAATTCCTGGATCCGCCCCTGATGTTGCCTTCTAAGGTGGCAAGATTTATACATTCGCACTTCGGTATGTGATGGTGAGACCTTCGACACATAATTGCCGATCGAAAAAGGAAAAAGCAGAGTGCAATGTGTGGAATAAACCTATATTAGGCACTGCGGAATTTTTTTTAAAATGCTCAAACGATCATAATATTATTATCGTTAAAAAGAGCAAAAAAAGCTGCGTTTAACAGTACTTTATGCGTCACCATAGCATATTTAGCACCGGAGATATGTAGCGCCGAAGTGACAACATTTTTAGTACAGCGGTCAATGCGTAATCGCCATAAAAACTGACGGTTGAGGAACAATAAAGCATAACCTTGCCATTCCGTAAGATATTAATTCCAAACATTGCATATAAGTGGTTCTGACTTTGTTAAGACTTATAGACTAAAATTCATCACATGTATATTTTCAAATTGTGAACAAAAAGCTGACTAGCATGCATACACTTGAGCACAATATCATTTAGCATTGAAGAATATTATTTTCATTGGCCACAAACACTAAATCACCAATTAAATAGTCCATGAGCATGTCAATGACCATCAATTCGTTATTCTTCAGATTCATCCATCATTCAATATTTTACTTTTAGTTTTGGTAACTTGCATGCATGCTTTAAGAGTTATCTGGCTGTGAATGATTATAGTTACATGCTTATAGCCTCCTAAGATGACTATACATCTTGCAAAATATATACACTATGACAATTCCACAGGAGCAGCAAACCTTCATTTCAGTCCAGAGTATTTGCTAATTTAACTCCTCTGCAAGGTGCATGTAAATGTCACCAACGTACTATACGATGGGCAGCTACACTTGAAAACCATAGTAGAACGTATTTTAATGTTGACATGCATCAACATTGTTGATTATATATGCATGTATATAATTATATTATACTTTTATATTGCTGCAATCTATGTCAAATTTTCTGATTCGTTTAACGAATTCCCCGTCATATCACGCGCTTTTGGCTTAGGCTCGTGGCTCTTGTTCCAGAATGGTCCATCTGGGATGCCAAGCTGCATTGGTTCTGATTTCTGAAAAGAACCTGTGGCGTTTGACGCGGATAGCTGGCTATCTGTAGTACGTACACCCTCAGTGACGTCACGTAATCAAATACATTTACTGAAGAATCCTAATATTAAATACCATTTCTTAAATTTTAAGCTTTTCTGCCTTTATAGCAATGTTTAGTATGGTTAGCAAATGTCCAATAAATTATAAAAAATTATATGGTTACTTTAGGGACCTCTGAATAGTATGACATGATTTTCATCTCTTAAGTCGAATCAATTCGGCCGTAATTATGCCAAGTAGCACTCATATCAAAAACCTTATAAAAACAATCCTAACTTCACTACAAATTGGAGTTAAGAGTTCAAACATTCTATATATAAAGCTACTATAATGAGCTATCTGTGCAACAAAAAAGAGCTCTTAAGTCGAACTATTTGTTGAGTTGTGTAGTAATTGTAATTGATTATAAATTGCCCTCTCATGTGATGCCTCTCCTTATGGAATCGGAGTAGTGTTATCACAATTGCAGGATGATGGGTCAGACAGATCAATAGCGTATGCATCACGGTCTTTGGCACCTGCAGAGAAGAACTATTCACAAATAGAAAAGGAAGGTTTGGCTGTAGTATGGGGTGTTAAGAAGTTTCACCAGTTCCTCTTTGGTAGACAGTTTGTTGTGTACTCAGATCACAAACCACTCCAGTTTCTCTTCAGTGAGACAAAACCAGGGCCAACGATGGCCTCTTCCAGGATACAAAGATGGGCACTAACTCTGAGTGCGTATAACTACCAGATGGTGTTCAGACCAGGCAAGAATCAAGGCAATGCTGATGGGCTAAGCAGATTGCCTTTAGCGGAGGCCCCTGAAGAGGTCCCTACACCTGGGGATACAATACTCATGCTGCAGGCCTTTTCTGACATGAGCTCGGTGGTTACAGCTACATCTATTCGACAGTGGACAGACAAAGACCCGGTGCTCTCGGTGGTCAGGAGAATGGTGCTTCATGGCTGGAGAACACAGTCAAACGAACAATTCAAGCCTTACGAATGCAGGAAAAGTGAACTTAGTGTGGAAGATGGTTGTATCCTTTGGGGAAGTCGTGTAGTGGTACCTCCACCTGGAAGAGTACCAATAATCAAGATTCTACACGATGGCCATCCAGGGGTATCTCGAATGAAATCTCTGGTTAGGAGTGTGGTGTGGTGGCCAGGACTTGACGCTGAACTCGAAGCAAAGGTGAAATCATGTGAGGCTTGCCAAGTAAATAGTAGGTCCCCACCTAAGTCCCCACTGCATCCTTGGGAGTGGCCTACAAAACCCTGGTCTCGCATTCATGTGGACTTTTGTGGCCCTTTTCTGGGTAAAATCATTTTTGTCATGGTGGATGCTCACTCCAAATGGTTGGAGGCTGCTGTTGTTTCCTCCACATCTTCCCAGCAGGCCATACGAGTGCTCCGACAAGTATTCTCATGTCATGGTCTCCCAGAGGTGTTGGTGTCTGACAACGGCACGGCCTTCACCAGTACGGAGTTCCAAACCTTTGTTCAACGTAATGGATTCAGACACATTAGAAGTGCTCCCTACCACCCAGCCACTAATGGATTGGCTGAACGAGCAGTGCAAACTGTGAAAAATGCCTTAAGGAAGACATCAGGGGATATTGACACATGCATGCTTATCTCGGTTCCTTTTCCAGTACAGGTTAACACCCCATTCTACCACAAGAAGATCACCTGCTGAGCTGTTGTTGGGGAGGAAACCGCGCTCGCACTTGGATTTCATTTTCCCATCTGTGGAACATCACGTGACTAAAAATCAAGAAAGACAGAAGGAGAATCATGACGTGCACACAAGACAACGCTCATTTCAGGTGGGTGAAGAAGTGTATGTCCTAAACCACAGAGGGATGCCAAAATGGATACCAGGAAAAGTTACTGCTGTACGGGGTCCATTGACACTGGTTGTAACGTTGGATGATGGCACAGAAAGCCGTTATCATGTTGACCATGTCAAGGAGCGGATTACCGGGGGTAAGAGGGACTCTGGAACATTTCAGCAGCCAGAATTGGACCCTCTGCCAACCATTGTCACAATGGCAGACAGACAAGCTGAATTACTGCAGGCACCAGCCCCTCCCATCGCGGAAGTCGAGCCGGATACTGACCCTTTAGAAGAAGAGGCTCCTCCAGTGGCCGACCTTGAAGCTGTCCCTCATCTGCCCAGACGCTCTACTCGTCCTCACCGACCCCTGGAGCGTTATGGCTTATGAGGGGAGAAGTGTAGTAATTGTAATTGATTATTAACAGCAGACTATGGGGCTGCAATAGAACCTTCTAGACTAACAGGCACGTGAGGCAGACTCTTTTATGCGCTGGAATTGTAAGTACGAGTCAGTTGGCAACCCGGAGTTAGATAGCTGGACTATTGAGGCTCTACCCGTCACTCCCACTCTTCTGGACTTGGCCATTCCGCGTATGGTGTTGTATATGCTGTACTTGTATAACTGTGTGTGTGTTGAGTTATTACAAGTTGTAAGCCAAAAACCTTAACCTGAAGATACCTTAATGTTTTGACCCTGAAAAGTCAGTGTCGGATAGGAATTCCGACATTTTTAGTGATCCAAACCCAAAAGTTATGTTCTAAGTTATAAAAAATGATGTTTCTGTATATCCTGGTGTATACTACCATTTGATGTATCGGTCCAAAGATGTTCAGTAACTGGCGCATCGTAGAAGGTACCCTGCGCTTCGTCAAATCTTAATGAAACTTCGTAGAAAGATAGAACTATGAATTATCTGAAAGGGAATCAGAGTACTTACCATTGAGGGGACGCAGCGTTTTGGAGTCAAAAATCGTGGTCAGAAAACTATATTCGATTAGAACAACACTTTATAAATACGATGCTTGTTTTAAAACTTAAAAACTAGTCTGGTCTATTGCTCACGCATTCGGCAGTTGTTCTGAATGCATAGTAAGCCACAATGAAGCACAATGAAGCTACCAGATCGTTTTTACCAAATGGTGTCAATAAATATTTTTAAAATTGCAAACAGAAAAATTTTCTTCTGACGACTAGGATTTTACGGTCTAAAATCAAGGATCCGCAGTGCCTACCTATATGTATATTTGTTGTATGTTGGCGCATGCGCGGGGGCACTCTTTGGAATAAAGTGATTTCAGGCCGATACTATTACATAATGTCAGAAGTGGCTACGGATAATTCATGGCTGGATTTCATTTGCTACCACCGGGAGCTTTTGACTTCAAGAACCCTGACGATTGGAGTCGTTGGAAACTCCGTTTTCAACAATTTCGTGTTGCGTCAGGCCTAAATGACCAGTCAGAGTCCAAACAGGTTAGCATGCTTAGTTTAGGGTACGCCCAACCTGCGCCCAACTAGCTGGGCTAGCTTAGGTTCAGCAGTACGTACGGTTGTATATGTTAATAAGTTGCTATAATTGGGAAAGGCCGGGGGGGGGGGGGGGTAAAGTAAAGAGGAACCCTATATTCCTTCGGGGAGGAGGCAGAAGCTGTCCTCCTCTCAACCAATATCAAGCCTTCCGAGAGGGAATCCTACAGTAAAGTCCTTGAGAAACTCGACGGGTACTTTCGAGTCCGACACAACTTCATTTTCGAGCGGGCGTGGTTCAATCGAAGAGATCAGTCAGAAGGAGAGTCATGTGACCAATATATCACTGAGCTGTACACACTGGCTGATAGATGCTCATAGGAGCACTGACAGCAGAAATGATTCGTGACCGCCTCGTCGTAGGAATTCGTGACAAAGTGCTATCCGAAAAGCTCCAGCTGCACCCGAACTTACTTTGGAGCAAGCAAAAATAATGATTCATCAGAAAGATGCGATACACGAGCATCAGCAGGTACTAAAGAGGGTACATGAGAGTGAGAGTACCCTGGATGGACTGAGGAGTCAAGGGGCAAGATTCAAGCCAGCAGAGCGTAAACAGAGACAGCAGAGTGAAGGGGAAAAATTTGAACCTGGGCAAGAAATGTATTCGTCAAGCAAAACAGGAAACTGGAAGCAGTCAAAACAATGTATGAGATGCGGGAAAGAGCAGCATTCTTGGTGTTCTTGTCCTGCTATTGATGTCACCTGTTACCGATGTAACTGCAAGGGACATTTTGGTTCACAATGTCGATTCAGGACAGTATCTGAGGTGCAAGAAGAGTCCATTCTGGACACAGCCTTTATCGACGCACTCTCACAAACTACAGCTGAGTCTTGGAGAGTGAAGTTGAGAGTATCCGGTCAGGTCATGGAGTTCAAAGTAGACACGGGAGCCGAAGTAACAGCCATTTCTGAGACAGCATTCAGAGCAATGAGGAAACAAACTTTGAAGACACCCACAAAAAATCTATATGGCCCTGCACACTCTGCTTTACATGTGTTAGATCAGTTTGAAGGAGAACTATCCCATCAGGGTAAAACAACTAAGCAGAACATTTATGTCATAAAAGGACTAAGGAGTGATCTCCTGGGATTCCCGGCCATCATGGCTCTGGAGTTAATGGCAAGGGTCGGTGAAGCAGTGGTGAACACTGAGAAGGTTGACATTGTAGCAAGGTACCCAAAATTATTCCAGGGCCTGGGAAACTTGGGAGAACCATATGATATCCAACTCAAGCCAGATCCACAGCCGCATGCACTGTTTACTGCACGCAACATCCCGCTACCACTGCGTGGAAAAGTCCAGCAAGAGCTAGATCGAATGGAATCATTGGGGATCATTTCAAGGGTTGATGCTCCAACTTCATGGTGCGCGGGCATGGTTGTGGCTTCAAAGAAAAATGGGGACATTCGAATATATGTGGACTTCCAACCATTAAATCGGTGAGTTCTTAGAGAAGTACACCCCCTTCCGAAGGTTGATGAAACCCTAGAACAGCTGTCTGGAGCAAAGGTCTTTAGTAAACTTGATGCCAATATGGGGTTTTGGCAAATTCCACTAACAGAAAGATCTAAACTTCTAACTACATTCATCACCCCATTTGGGAGGTATTATTTTCACAAACTTCCCTTCGGGATATGCTGCGCACCAGAACATTTTCAAAGGCGAATGAGCCGAATTCTTTTGGGTTTAAACGGGATACCCTGCCAAATGGACAATGTACTAGTTTTTGGTAAAGACAAGGAGGAACATGATGTTTGCCTTTCTTCAGCACTGAACAGAATCCAAGATGCTGGTGTCACCTTGAACAAGGAGAAATGTGAATTTGCGAAAGCTGAGCTGATCCTTCTGGGGCACCTTATAGACCAGCATGGCATCCGGCCAGATCCGGTGAAAACATTGGCAATACGGAGTATGAGTTTACCTAGCAACATTGAGAAGATTCTTGGGTATGGTGAACCAGCTGGGAAAATTCTCACCTCAGTTGGCACAGATGACACAGCCTCTTCCATAACTGCTCAGCAAGAACCTTGCATGGCAATGGGGCCAAGCTCAAGAAGCAGCCTTTGTGCAGGTGAAAGAAGAACTCTGCAAGCCTACTGTTCTAGTATTTTACTCTCCAAGCACGCCAACCAAATTATCTGCAGATGCCTCTTCTCATGGCCTAGGTGAAGCCTATTGCATACGCATAAAGGTCTATGTCAGAAATGGAGAAGCACTATGCGCAAATCGAGAAGGAGGCACTAGCTGCAGTGTGGGCCTGTGACAAGTTTGCCAGCTATATTATTGGACTCAAGTTATTAATAGAAACCGATCACAAGCCCTTGGTGCCACTCCTTGGAACCAAACAACTTGACAGTTTACCACCAAGGATCCTTAGATTCTGGCTGAGACTGGCTCGATTTGACTATACCATCCAGCATGTCCCAGGCAAACTGTTGTCTACTCCTGATGCACTCTCACGTGCACCTGGCCCCAGTGCAAAGACCGAGATACAACTGGAAGAAGAAGCTGAACATCTTATGGACTTATGCATCAATCACCTCCCAGCCAGCCGCGAACGGTTGTGTCAATACTCTGATGCTTAGTTAGCAGATCCAGTGTGCACAGTGATAATGGAATATTGTCGAAATGGTTGGCCGGAGAGACACGAAATTGAACCATCACTGAAGTCATATTGGAAAGTCCAAGGGGAGCTAACCATTCATGATAGTTTTATACACTTTCAGAAACATATTGTGGTACCTGCATCACTCCAACGAGAAACTCTTCTGAAACTTCACCAAGGGCACCAGGGCCTCCAAAGATGCCGATTGAGAGCACAATACTCTGTATGGTGGCCAGGCATATCACAACAAATAAAGAAGCTGATAGAACAGTGCTCAGTGTGTGTAAAGAACTACGCACCTCGATGTGAACCTCTGATGCCCACACCTCTCCCAGTCTTCCCCTGGCAAAAGGTTGCAATGGATCTATTTACACTCGATGGGTTTTGCTACTTGATTATCGTTGATTATTTTTCAAGATATCTGGAAGTTATTAAGCTTCGGACAACTACCAGCAGTAGTATTATTGAGGCGGTAAAAGCTGTGTTCTCTAGACATGGCATTCCAGAGACTGTCCTCAGTGACAATGGGCCGCAATTTTCTTCTATGGAGTTTGCTAAATTTGCAGCAGATTACAGTTTCTGGCATACTACTAGCAGTCCACATTTCCCCCAAAGCAATGGCCTAGCTGAACGTACAGTACAAACTGTTAAGAACCTTCTAAAGGGGTCATCTGATCCATACTTGGCTCTTCTCTCATACCGCTAAACACCATTTCCTTGGTGTAACCTGTCCCCAGCACAACTCCTTGTGGGAAGGCAGCTATGAACAACCCTACCACAGGTCCCTGATCAGATGAACCCTGAGTGGCCCTACCTGAAGGAATTTCGAGTGCAGGATCGAGAATTGAAGCTCCAACAAATAGCGAACTTTGACAGATGTCATAGGGCGCACCTACTTCCCTATATCCCAGATGGGACGGACGTGTGAATCACTACTGACAGAGCAGATCGTATACCAGGGATTGTAGTGGGAAAAGCAGCAACACCTCGTTCATACCTAGTTGAGACAGAGAGTGGGGCAGTTCGGCGTAATAGACGTCACCTCAATGTTGTGCCAAGTCCAGTGGAGCAGACAGAAGAACAGCCAGCTGTTCCACAACAGCAAGACCAGGGGAAAAAATGGCCACCCAAGCTGTCCAAGTCCCCCACGTCGAATCATGACCAGATCGCAAACAGGAACTGTGATCCGACCACCTGATAGATTTTGATCCATATCCCTTTCTGAGATGTGGAATAAACCTATATGTATATTTGTTGTATGTTGGCGCATGCGCATGCAGAGGGGGGCACTCTTTGGAATAAGGTGATTTCAGGCCGATACTATTACACAATGAAGATGGTGTAGGATTCTTCTCTCTTGATTAGGACCCACGGTAGTGGGTCCTATGTAGGATTGGCTTCGTGGGCGTGGTTTTCGATCAAGCGTTATAAAACGGTCACGAAGCGCTGCCTTTACTCGCCAGTTCACATATAATCCATCGCAAACATGACAGATATGCAAAAATAACGTGAGCTTTGCTAAACAGTGCCGTTTACTTGGAGTGACAAGCCAGTACCAAAATTCCGCCATTTAATTTTTGTACATCTTCGTCTAACATTCATCACGTATAACTTGCGACTGGAACGTCGTAAGAAGAAGAGATTAGCTTCAAAAAGTAGCATTTTATTTCCAAACGTGCCCTTTCATACAAATAAGACCTACAGTTGTTAGCTGGTGATGAAATGCCGTGAAATGACCCAAGCAGGTGCAATTCATTATCGGTGAAAATTCTCGGTTGCCTAGCAGTATGCGATATGACGACACACACGCGTCTGCTACGCACAATTAATTAAAACGTACGCAGCTGCAGAGACGTTTACAGCAGCGGTTCTAGTTCAGCAAAGGTGACCAAGCCAAAGAAAACGGCTCGTTAACAAGGAGAACTCTGAGTTTAATGTCTATTGTCCTGAATGTCTACCCGGGGGTACAATTGTATACCCGGGTGGACAGCAAAAATAGTTATTGCCGTTCGGTCACGGAAGGCATTTAACGGTACTGGCTTATAATGCAAGTCTTTACAGGATTGGGCCGAGATAAGAAAGGCTTAAATCCTTTTGGTACATGTGCAACGAGCTGTGCTAGCGGACCTATCCATTACGCTCCGTGCAGATCGGTCGGAGCGTAATGGATAGGTCCGCTTACACCGGTCATTTTACGAGTACCGAAAGGATTTAAACCTTATTTATCTCGGCTCATCCTGAAAGGACTTGTTCTGTAAGCCAGTACCCTTAAATGCAGCATATCCCTTCCGTGACCAAACGGCAAAAACTTTTTTTGCTGTCCACCCGGGTGTCCAATTGTAGGCCTACCCCCGGGTGGACATTCAGGACAGTAGACATTAAGAAGATCAAAGGTAGGCTTTTCAATAAAATTAAAAAGAGGCCTATACACTCCGATACTAATAAGAGGAATCTAAGCATTGCAACGAATACATTAAGCCATATATTATATTAACTGAACACTCCTGGCAGAGAAAAAAATTAGGGGAACAAGTTAATCAAAAACTTCTCTATCGAGAAAGTGATTGGTGGTATGTAGGATCAGTGGTGCAAAAAGCAAGGAACAAGTTACAGTATGTTAAATTGAGGTGTTTGGTAGGTATAACAGTCCTACATTTGCAAATAGGCTTCATCATTTGCAAATTCAGGACTGTGAGTTGTAGGATCCTACCATACCTCAATTTAACATACTGTACCTTGTTTCCGTGCTTTTTGCCCCACCAATCACTTTCTCGATAGAGAAGTTTTTGATTAACTTGTGGAAAGTAGATAGCCTAGACGTTTGTACATGTACATGGCAGTGGCACGAGCCCCCATGCCTATAAGCGTGCAAATTATGAGTTTCCAGAATTACTGTGACAAACACTGCAAACCTTCATCAGTAGGAAGTTAGCTGCTCTACGTGGTGCATATTTGAATCACAGGTGATTTGTAAATTTACCCAATTTACTATGCAACTAAAGCTTACGTATTAGATGACGGATGATTCTGAAGAAGGAATTGGTTGTATACATTTATCAGTTTACAGTTCCAGTGGACTATTTATTTAGTGTTCACGGATGAAATGAATGCTATAAATGATGTTCTGCTCAGTTGATTGTATGCATGACATGCCTGTCAGTTGTTTCACAATTTGAAATAAGGAATATGATGAATATTTTCAATAAGCCTTTTTAAAATCTTACCTATATCAGAACCACTTTTATGCAATGTTTGGAATTATATTAATATGCTACGGAATGGCTAGGTGATGCTTTGTTATTCCACAACCGTCAATTTAAACATAGATTAATAACCTTACGGAACGGGATTGGAAACGCAATACATTGCCAATCGATTATCATAGTTTCGCTCGCGGGTATGACATAATTATAATCGATAGGCAGGCTATAAACTCTTTCCCAAGAACACCATTTATATACTCATAATAGAGCAGCACACAATACCTAGAACCAGGCAGAGCCAATTTCGGGATAGATATATAGAGCGAAGGGTTGCCGACAGAGAGGCAGGCTTGACCTGCTAACCTTAGACAAAGCCCTCCTCTTTCAACACATTATAAGGATACTTCCCATGCCCTATCTAAGCTACATAAACCCATGTGTAACACAATGCTACATCCCATAAAGTGTTTTGAATAGACCCCTTGTTAAGAAGAAGTACACTTGTGGGATAGAGGGAGCTGTATCTGTTTTCGCGTGTGTGATTTGGAGTTTTGAAATACAGAGATTTGACCGTCGCATAAAGTATAGCGGGCTGTATTATGGCCTACACGACGATTGTAAAGAACCCGATTCTAATTAGGAGAAAGAAAACTTATCCATTTGCCAACTCCCCCAGTTTTCCCACATTTTCCACATTCCCAAAATTCCCCCACAGTCTCTAAAATGGCACTGATGTATCTGGCTATTCCAGCATCAGGTACACCATCAGAGCGAACTAAACTAGTACTAGGATCCTACAACTCACAGTCCCGAATTTGCAAACAAAGAAGCGTATTTGCAAATGTAGGACTGTTATAGTTGTAGGATCCTACCAAACCTCACTTTAATTAACATACTGTACCTTGTTTCCTTGCTTTTGCACCATCAATCCTACATACCACCAATCATTTCTGGATAGTGGAGTTTTTGATTTACTTGTTCCCCTAATTTTTTTTTCTCTGCCAGGAGTGTTCAGACAATATAATATATGGCTTAGTGTATTCGTTGCAATGCTTAGATTCTATTTATTAGTATCGGTTAATCTGAGTATATAGGCCTCTTTTAAATTTTATTGATAGGCCTACCTTTGTTCTTCGGATATCTTAAACTCAGTGTTCTCTTTGTTAACGAGCCGTTTATATTGGCTTTGTCACCTTTGCTGAAGTAGAACCGCCTGCTGTAAATGTGTCGTTAATTCTGTGTAGCCTGGCAACAGTAAATTAGGGCGCGTGTGTGGCGTCATATTGCATACTGCTACGCAACCGAGCGTTTTCATCGATAAAGAATTGCACCTGCTTGGGTCATTTCACGGCATTTCATCACCAGCTAACAACTGTAGGTTTTATTTGTGATGAAAGGGCGCGTTTAGAAATAAAGTGCTACTTTTTGAAGCTAATCTCGTCTTCATACGACGTTCCTGTCCTAGTTATAAGTGATGAACGGAAGATGGAGGAGGAGAAGAAAAACTAAATGGCGGAATTTTGGTACCGACTTGTCACTCCACGTAAACGGCACTGTTTAGCAAAGCTCACGTTATATGTGCATATCTGTTATGTTTGTGATGGATTATATGCGAGATGCCGAGTAAAGGCAACGCTTTGTTACCGTTTTAAAACGCTCGATCAAAAACCACGCCCACGAACGCCAATCCGAAGCCAATTCTACATAGGACCCACGGTAGGGGGTCCTAATATCTGACACCAGGAGATGTTCTTCCAGGAAATTCTACAGCCATCGGTTATACTCATCCATAAAGACGACGACGACTATGGAGAAAAAACCGTCTTGGAACGAGAACTACGAGCATTTTTGTTCTCTTAAAGCAACTCCGAACGTCTGACAACTGGTAAAAATGATTGTCTTTGCCTTCTGGTATACAAAGAACTAAACTATCCGTTTCTCGTAACGCGAGTTATATACGCGGGTGAGGTTTTTTTTTTTAATGACTTTATGATACGGCTCAAATCCTATATGAGAGTTACTGCCGTAACTCTTGAAAATTGCATACGCGCAGCACCTCAAAAAACAGGGCCCCTTTTTACATAGTACCAGCTTATTTTCCCATTAGAATTCAGGTTGCCAAACTTCTGGCTTTAAAGACAGCATGAATTTTATTAAAACGGTGCTGTTATAATCAGTTATTGCTGATAAAGTACAGTTCTTTTCAACTGTGAACAAAGACGGAGAGAAAGTATAAGATAGTGCATACCTGGGCTGCGGCTGGGCATCGCTGGGATTACCCTCGGAATTTTTATGCCAGTCTCGCATGCCATGACGTAATAAATGAGATTTTTACATCACGGCACTCGAGACTACCCCTTTACTCGCTCTCTCCCATCGTTCCGCACAGATGTATGATGCTCGGTTCTGAAAAAAACCGTTCTCGGTTTGAGCCATACCACTGCCCAGTTGTTATTCCTCTTCAGCCAATCTTTACAACAGTCATGTGGACACCCAGGATTCTCTCACCCCTGAGTCGGTAGGCAATTCTGCCCTCTTGCAGACGGTAAGATTGAAGACCAACGGTTCAGTAACCTTTTTCACAGTGCAACCTTGACTGACAAGGCTCGTCTTTTGTGCATTTTTTCCCCTCATACCTTTGCTGTCTGTCTTCCAAATGGCACCTAAGCTGTTGTTGAGTATCCCGGTTGTTCCAGGTCAAAGTTGCCCTCACTGTGGTGTTGAATGACTTTGGCCATCATGCCCTTAGTTGTAAGCATGGAGGGGATGTGGTTTCATGGCAAATAAACTACAGTACGTTTTCTTGGACTTCTGCCAACATGCTTGTCTATAGGTCCACATCTGGAGATGGGCTGCTGATCTGGTTACACCAATCCACAATTCTGCCCTGCAGATGTTCTTGTCCCTAACTGGGACCTTGGCAATCCTGCTGCCTTTGACTTCTACATCATGTCCATGCTACATTCAAGTAAGTGCCATGCTTTAAGCGAGCATGACGGCAGTTTTGGCAGCCCTTGTGGCTGAGAACAGAAATAATACTAACAATGACAAAAAGTGTGAGGAACTGTCCGAACTGAGTTGGGTCTGCATCCCACATGTGATCGAGACCAATGGGTGTTGGGGTGCTGCAGCAGTGGCAGACCAACCCAAGTCCAGGACTCCCTGAAGTATACAGCCACCAAGACTTAAACTTAGGGATAGCCTACAGTTACTGCAGACCCATTCTGTCCAGGTTAAATTGACTGTAAGGCCTGGTCCTGTATTGTGCTTCTCTTTTAGGTTTCCTAGGTTTTCTGCATTATTTTTATAGGCTTAATATTAAAAATCACTCTTCTAATGACGCCAAATGTAATGAACTGAATTGGGTCTGTGTACCGTTAGTAGTGGAGTCATATGGAGCCTGGGAAAGAGGCTTTGGAGTTTTATATCACAACTTGCTTCTTGACTAGCCACTTGCTCATCCAAGGCAAAGTCAGTGGTTTTTACTGAACTCTACAGGCGGCTGAACCTAATGCAATTGCCATCCATTCCTGTAGTATACACATGTAGGTCAAAGTGATGTAGGGTAGATATAGTTAGCATTTTGTGTACGTTGTGTGTAGTGTAGTTGTATGTTTATACATGTATATCAGTGTATATGTGTATGTCCATGTATCCTGTATTGTTAAAATGGATTTAATAATTATTATCTTTTTAAAAATAATCATAGATATATTGTGCATAATAAGAATGGTAAGTGCATCTGTGCAATTATGAGGGATAGGTTTTTGCCATTTTTCTAACCATCTCATTTGATGTAGCAGGCAAGGCAGGTACAGAGAAAGTTGTCCACAGTTTGAGATAGTCCTTTGAAAATAACTGGGAGAGTGGAAACGTTGCAGTTTTCAAGGTGGATATGTCAAATGCGTTCAATAGGGTATCCATACAGGCTGTCCTTGATGAGTGTGGTCTCTTTATTCCTGAATTGATGCCCTGGGTGTCATGGTGCTATGATTCACACTCCATTCTGTGGCACCCCAAGGGTACAATCAGCTCACAGTCAGGTGTGCAGCAAGGGGACCCGCTGGGCCCAATGCTGTCTGCCCTTGTTCTTCGGAAGTTTGTTTCTTGTATAGAAGCAGACGATGGTTGCTTTGACCTAAGTCTTAATTTGTGGTATCTGGATGATGGCATGCTTGCAGGTGAGAGGTCAGCAGTAGTGTGTGCCCTGCATTTGATTGAAGAGCTGGGGCCAACTCCCATTCCATCCTTCCTAATTTGGAGATCCTGGGGTCACCAATTGGGGACTTCATATACTGTTCTTGATTCTTTGCTGAAAAATGCAGCCATTTTAGGGATTTTGCTGAGAGCCTTAACTGATGTCTCTGCTGTTGACCTCCACATTGCCATTTCACTTCTCCGCATGTGTGGTGGTTATTGCAAGTTTGCGCATCTAGCTAGAACTACACCTACAAGCCACTGCTCTGACTCCTTAAAGCTTTTCGATGAAGAGGTGCGACTTTGCTTTGCTTCTTGCCTAGCAGTAGATGTGCCTGACACTAAGTGGCATCAAGCTCAACTTTGCCCTAAGCTAGGTGGGCTAGGCCTTAATTCGCTCCCTCTCTCTTCGCTCATTATATGTGCTGCTTTTGTCTTTTCATTAGTAGCCTCAGACTTAGGGAGCCCAGACAATATTCATCTACAGCATGCTTTTCCCACTTTAATGCCCAGGTTTCTCCACAGGATTCTCTTACTGTAGAGGCAGTGCTTAACACTCCCCCTCAACAGACACCCACATGTTCCAAGCTCTAGTTTCTTCTGCTTCACCAGCCAAAAAAGCTCGCATGTTGTCAGTAATAACTGCCCCCCATGCAAGTTCTTGGGTCTCTGCCATCCCCTCTGTAGGTTTTAACATGCACCTAGATTCAGAAAAGTGCCAAGTGACTATCAGATGGTGGCGAGGCCTCAACACATCAACCACTTCTTCTTGCCCCTACTGCCCTGGAGCCGTACTTGACCATCTTGGTCACCGTGCAACCTCGTGCCAGCATGGTGGAGATTTGGTCACCCGCCACAACCACCTTAGAGTCACCAAACTCTGCCACCAAGCTCACCTGCCTGTAAGGATTGACGTGGTATATGGCCTATCTGGAGATCATATCAACACATGTCCAGCTGATGTGTTGGTACAGAGTTGGGATAGAGGCAAGCCTGCTGCCTTTGATATAACGGTCACTGCACCACTCACTCCAGCCACTCTAAGAGATGCCAATACTTCCTCAGGGGCAGCAGCCCATGCTGCAGAATGTAGAAAACATTCCACCAATGATGCCCACTGGCTGTATAGACCTTTGGGCATTGGGGGAAGGAGGCCCAAAACGTGTTTTCACTCCTAGCATCTTTACTGTCCATCCACCAAGAACCACCCCAAATCTGTTGCCCTGTTTGACATCTACAGCAGAATGAATATTTGTTTAGTTAGATCAATACCCAGGGCCATCATGGGCAAGGTAGTAGTTCTTTAGGACATTTGTGTGTGGTGTAGTGTCGTGTAATTAGTTTTTTTGATCTTCTGAGTGGTGTATGTCAATTAGTACATGTGATATCATTATTATTAATAATGTTTATTTCTATTGTTGGTTGTAGTGTGTTAATACAGTAATATATGTGTTATAAATGAAATAAATAATAACGCACACATTAATTAATTGTACTCGTTTTTGAACTCAGCTTATATGCATTTTTGTACTTAGCTCATACACTGCTTTGATCTTGCATTTTCTACTTTTAAAAATAACTTGCCACCTATGTAGTTCCAAGATGGCCCAACCATATGTTATTTGCGTGATAGTTCCTGTCTACCTCAACTTAATACACACACATTATACATATCCATGCTCTGAATGAATGTATTGCAATATCAATTTCAAGTATTGTATATATCTCCATCAGGTCCCATTCGATCTGGTCCATCAAATAAGGATTCATTTACAGAATTTTCAGCAACACCCACAAGTAAGTTCAATTTCAAAACCGTGTGGATTTAAACATGGGTGGAAAGAATTTATGTGCACATTGACTCTCTAAATATATATATTAAAAAATGCTCTTTTTCATAAAGCATTAAATGGCTATCTGAATTATTGTCTTAATAGACCTTTGTTTTTCCACATATTCATCAGTATTAGCTTATACAGGTAACTTCCTCCCATTAACAATCTTTTCTATGATTATCGGTCCAGCCTTTTATAAGATAGCTCAGATAGTGTGTAAGTAAATGGATCTTTTTTTCTGTCTTGTAACACGTTACTGAATGATCTATCTTTTAAATCGATCTGTTTGTATAGTAGTCCAACCATTTCAGTTATTGAAGACTTCAATAGGGTCAACTGTTGGTAAGGGTTTTAGCTCATCGATAATTAAATACCTCTTGTCAATAATAAACTTACCGTTTCTTACTGAATGTTAATGGATTCCTTCGCGGCACGTGAGTATCAGGGGCTTGCGCCAGTCTGCGGAGCCAACGCCACCCTGGTTCCCTCCTCCCATTACACTGACATGCCACACCTACAAGTGTTTGGCAAGTGTTGGGCTCACTCCCCTCCCGCCGTTGTGCCTGGAACCCGGACTCAGTGTGGGCGTGTAGCCACACCTATATCTGGAATGGCACGTGACAGGCATGGTAAAGGCTTGGGGGAGCCAGGGTAGACCCTGGAATGCCCAGAGGGGCAGCCCTCCTAGGGCTGACCCAACCCCAAGCCAGTTGGAATTTAGAATTAATGGTGTGGGGAGAGTAGATGTGCCTATTATTTGGCTAATTGCTAGGGAAAAAGGCTGCGTATTTAGATAACCATCCATGCTAATTCTTGTGCAACAAATGAAGGGGGCTGGGCTACAAGCAGTAGAGTCCAGATGTGCAGTTGGTATGCGGAGCTCGCCAAATCCTGGACTCCTCACACAAAGCCACCCCATTCTCCGTATTCCACAACCCATTTTTAAAAGTTCAAATTTTGATCAATTTAACCAGATCACAAAAAACGAAAACCAAAAGTTATAATCACCACTCCCCCCCCCGGGGAGCTCTTGGGAATCTGACCACAGGGACAACAGTGAATTGAGGGAAGAACATACCGATCCATTAGGCCCAAGACATGAAACTCTCATTTAGACAACTTATATATGTCTCTGTCCCTGCACACAACGGTCATATTTCCTCCTACACTTAAGAACTAGGCTCACCAAAGGGGTTGACTGAGCCAGGGCACCTAGCCTTATAGACAATCCACTATAACAATTAGGTTTGGTTAAAATAAAAGATGCCGCCGCAGTGCTTAGCTATATGGGGCAGCAAGACCACCCAGCCCTCAGTTCTCACCTCCAATCAGTGAAGGGTTGAGAGCCAGGTTTGTTGGTGCAATTCGGTTGCGAGCAGGAAACAATGATGAGCCCTACCAGAGTCAGAAATAACATCTCCATATTGACCAGACAAATGTCCAGTCAAAGAAACATTGACTGGACATTTTGCTAAAATGGGCTGTGAAATTATTATTGGGAGTACTGCAACATTATGCTTCTATAGTAATACCATCGCAGGCTCACTATTTAGTTATATCCGCTTTGCAGATGAATTCCGCAAGAGGTAGATTGTCAGCGATAATGCGAGCATGGGCCCTCATCACAGCGGAAATGGTGTAGCTTGTCAACCATAGCCACCTCTGCAGTGCGAAAGCACTTGGTTTATGGTTGTTTAGTCGCCTAATAACACACTCCGTTTTCCCGACGACATCACGTAGTGAACAAAGTTATCACTCATGCAAGTAGATATGAGAATGAACGGTCAAATTGTCCTCGCAAGACCGTAATCGGTCAGTCATTACCATAAAATGACCAATGACCGCATGTTGTTGCGGACTCTGCCTACTCCGGTATATGTGTATGTTATTATAGAGCCAGCAACAACCCATACTTACATGTATGGAGCAAGCAACAACCCATAAAAATTTTGTTCAAGTATATGCTCGTGCATACAATAAAGCTGCCCGTGATTATTCGCCTTTCAAACGTGGCTGAATAGCATAAACCATATACTATTTAATTATTATGATTATTATTGTTTAGTAGCTGTATGCCACACATACACTCCACTATTGCACGCATTAAATCAGCAAGTATACACACGAACAATTGCAACGTACACTGCTCTCCCAACCAGGAACATGGCGGAGCCTATCTGGTCTGACTGACGCCAGGAAGTCCTGCTAGACTGAGGACATGAGATCGTAGGTGCACACCCTCACAGGATGTACAAATATGATGTCCCCCGACCTGGAAGGCTGCAGACTGGTGGAACTGAGAGCCCCCGACCAACTGGGAAGACCGTGACATGTGGAGCTGAGAGCCCCCCGACCAGGAAGGCCGCAGATAATGGAGCTGAGAGCCCCCGACCAACTGCGCTGACCGTGACGCCACTCAACTCTCGAACCCCCACGCAGCAAGGGGTTCTCAGGGGCACTAAGGCCACCCATGGCTGTCCCGCACCCAGACCACACCCACTCAACCCCCCACAAAATGCGGTCAAACTCAGATGGATGGACCGGAGAAGATCCACCATCTCAATAAACCCCCTGTCCAAATCCATTCTGCAACCATTGCTGGGGCTGGCTGAACGCTTTCCCATCTGAAAATGCCTGAACCAGCCCCCCGTTTGCTGCATAACTATCACTGCATGTCCAACGGTATAATGTCGTGGTGGGGTTCCGAACCCCCGACCGTCTGAGCCAACTGGTGCAGGTGGAGCTGAGAGATCACGACCTGAGGGGCCGCAGATTGGTGGAGCAGAGTGCCCCCGACCACCTGGGGTAACAGGTGCAGGTGGAGCCGAGGGCTGCTGGCCTGAGGGACCACAGGTTGGTGGAGCTGAGAGCCCCTGACCAACTGGGCTGCCGACCTGAGGGACCGCAGGTTGGTGGAGCTGAGAGCCCCCGACCAACTGGGCTAACAGGTGCAGGTGGAGCCGAGGGCTGCCGACCTGAGGGACCACAGGTTGGTGGAGCTGAGAGCCCCCCAGCTGGCCGACCAACTGGGCTGCTGACCTGAGGGGCCGCAGGTTGGTGGAGCTGAGAGCCCCCGACCAACTGGGCTGCCGACCTGAGGGACTGCAGGTTGGTGGAGCTGAAAGCCCCCAACCATCTGGGTAGACAGTGACACATGATGCTTGGAGCGCAATTGCAGACACCATATGTAGAGGGACTGGAAACGAACCACGTGCACCATAGACATAGCCGGTAATTTTAACATGCACGATGCACGCAAGCACGCACCACACCTAAGTAGACCAAAAAAAAAGAGGGGGGGGGGGGGGTCAGATTTTGTACTTTGACTACAGGTCTTGAATGCCACAAGGTAACCAACTACCCTTTTTCAAATTCAACACAGGCAGCTTATCGATAATCGACCTTAGATTCAATAAGCGCTGCTAGATTCGGTGTAACCTATTCTTTTTTTATTTTTATAATTGACAAACAGCACTGTTTTTTCATTTGTGGGGGAGAATCCGCTGACCTAGACGAGCTATTATCATCTTATTTGGGGTACATTCTTCATATAGCCTATTGTGCGCCCATTGCTTTAGTTTTGGCGCATAGCGTTCTTGTAGCCCCCGCAGTCACATTTATTATACCCTTACTTTGTGAGGGAGCCACGCCATACCGACTGGTTTTGGCACATTATTTTGACAGTGTAGTGCCAATTGCGCACCCACCGCATGCTCCTAGAGGCCAAACACGTCCCATCTGCCCAGGAAATCCCACAAAAGTGACGGCTGCAAGAACATTTTGCTCAGAAGCTAACCACCCAAAAGTCCTAAAGACCTAGAAAAACACCTATTAAGTCTTAAGCTTGCACCTCATACACATATTCGTCAACTTACTTCTATTATGAATTATCCATAATATCATAGCTCTGGTCACTTATTACTTAATTTCGTAATTTAATTTGTTTAGGCAACGGAACCTCTCAATCGTTGCGCGCGTTGATTGGTGTTGATTGGCTGTGTTCCTAATCAGTATACATCTATACATTATCTCTGGCGATGGACCCTGACGGCCCACCCTGCTCGGTGTGTCTGCCCATATCAGATACGGCCGAACCACACTCAATTCCTCTGCCGATGGCGGCACTCCTAGCCCTTCACACGAGGAAAAACGTTAATTATTAAGGCCAACCCATAGATGTTATACGGAAGGGATTGGAAACGGATCACGTGCTGCAATACATTGCATTGGATAGCTTCGGGCTATCAGTGTAGTATTAATCAACACCTTAGTGACCACGATACTGGAACTTTTTCGAAGAGCAAAGATATTTGTCTAGTTTTAGGCTTTCTTTGGTGTTATGTTACTTGCTTGAGAGGTATGGATATTAAGAAATGCGTGTTTCTGACTGTAAATGTATTCAGACCAGTGTTGCTGCATGCGATATATCGCGAAAGACGATGTATCGCGATTAAATGTTTATATCGCGAAAGGCGATGTATCGCGATAAATCTTTAGCCATATCGCGAAATAAACGTGTACGGACGTAGACAAAGATATACAGAAATAAAATTTAGAAACGAGCAGAGAATAAGCATACATTTAGGTATATCAATGAAAATAATTTACTGTTACATTTAAACCAGTTCAGTTTGAATTTTGCCTTAAAAATATACATTTGCCAATGCAACCTTTCATGCAAGATGCCATGCCCCCACGGGCGCAACCGTTTCTTCTTAAGGAAAATACCGCACAAGTACTTGCTTGCTGGTTTAGCTATATTGATTCCTCCACCACAACAATGGAACATATATTCTGAAATTCATTTCTGCTCACAGGCTGCTTGGGAACATTGCGCAAGCTATCATGTAGCTAAAAAAACAATTGATTTTTATGTGCCATCCAAAGCCTCCCAATGGCTCCCATACAGTAGTTTTGAAGGATTTGCGATCAACGCTCATGAAATCGTCTGTGGTAGCAATTACATTTAGCGTAAGTACACGAACATATCATTCTTGGTAACCATAACTATTCACCCCAACAATTAATAACCAAGCGATAATTGATCATGAATAATTTAATGTATCGCGATATTTATATCTCGATTAAATGCTCATATCGCGATATATCGCAATATAGACGATTAAGGATGAAGGTTATCTCGCGGCAACACTGATTCAGACGCGAGTTTTCATTAGACCGACATTCCGTTTGTTAGCGATACCTTTGTGGGCGTACAGGTAACGATAGCTTAGTCGCTTTGGCTATGTTTGTGCATAATCAAGGAGATCTTACTACGACAAATCGACCTCTGTGGGTTTTGTCTCTAATGCACTTTATACACTAATAAAAAAGTCGCCGATAACCATTTGGACATGTGTGTGGTTGTGGGCATACAGCGCGTGTTGAGGCCTATTTTTCCATTATTTTATTCCATTTTCTGGTTGTGTACTGATTCATATAAACGACCTGGTGTGTGGACAACTTACTTCCACACTAAGTACTCATTTTTTTTTCTCGTTGGAACTCAGGTGTGAATGACGATTGTGACTCTCAAGTACGAAGAATTACGAATGGAAATCTTGATGTACAGCGTCCAATAGAATAGTCTTTCTGTCTAGATATAGGAAAGTGCATGTGTTCGACTCTTTGTATAAGTAAGTTACCAACAACAGTTACAGCATCGCAATCCATTGATTCCGCCATTTTATTTCCTACTACATTGATGGAACCTGTTAATTTGTGTTAAAACGTCCCGTTTCCAATCCCATATCTATGGCCAACCAAATTAAACGTGTAAGTCGCTTCGCATGCCGTACAGCACACGCATAAACTCCTTCCTACCTGAGGTCTCAGACGCGGGTGGAGCCTGGGATGGAGGCGAGCGCGCTAGCTTCCCGATCTCGGAGCTCAAATTCAACACCATGCGTTCAGGCGAACCATCCTTTCATCCATGCCACCTGCATGCTGCTGCTTCCTTGGTATCAGCCAACTCGGGATGAATATTAGCCATTAATATTTCAGCGACCAACGTCAGGCTGTCGAAAATAACTAAACCGCCACCAGCACCGCACTCGCAGGCTGTCACGCGATGACTAAACGCGCATGCGGGTTAACATAGGGCTCTGCGGTCCATTAACCTCAGTTAACAAACGTTAACCTTTATGTAACGATTACCGCTAAGGAAGAGGGCGTGTCCAAAAGCTATGAGTCACTCCCATCTTTTCTAACATGCAACAATCAATAAGAAGCTGACTGGTACCGATAATATTCAGTAAGAAATTATCTCTTACTGAACGGTAATGAATAAGAATGTGTCTTACCGGGTGCTTAACGGTATCGGATAACCGGTAAGGGGTAAGGACAAAGCTTATCGGTAGTTGACCCTAGACTTCAAACGAATACCAATATACAGTCATGGTCACCAGGGCTGCTCTAGGCCGGCTAGAGGTGCCGGCCTGACAGGCTAAATTATTGGAAATTATAATTTTTTTAAAAATGTCAAACAATTATTCCGTAACGCTGCGCTGTCGATCAACTTAGCTCTTTGTCGGTTTCAATGATTCCACAGCGGCTCAAAACCTGTTTTATTTCAAACCCGATATAATCCCGAGTCACTTGTGAGATTCACGCCTTTGCGGAGTACTAACACCTGCTGTCTCAGTGTCTGGTCTCATTTAAAGGGTCCCTTACATGCTTCGAAGGAGAAAGGGTACGCAGTAAAGCTTGGTGCGATTATTGTCACATCCAGAGAATGCTCCACTCTTTCTAGATACATTGAACGGCATCACATGGACCAAATGAAATCTCAGTAGGCAAACAAGAAAAGCCCAGTTTAACATCCAAGCTGTAAATCGCAGCTAGAGCAGACATGTCAAATCCCGTCTCTCACAAAAGTAGAGCATGGCGAAGCCATAAAACTTCCTTCAAGACAGCTACCTAAATTGTGCAATATAACTGAAGCCTCTACTTTTCACGTATTGTATTGGTTGCATCAGATGATTAATAACTAATAGACATACTGCTAGTGTAGTAAGTGCATGTTGCTATTTTACTATTACACCTTACTTTAATCTGAACAAGAAGTGATCTTGGCTTGTACATGTACAACTAATGTACTTATATTCGTATTGATACATCGAGGGAGTGTAGTCTGGCCTAACAAGTCGGCTGCAGCCCTGGTCATGATATCTATAAATATCATGCTTCTGATTAGAAAGACTCATTTACATGTATGACTGAATAGTAGTAGACAGTATATACCTGAATAATCTTTTCATGGTTAATGAATTGTCCTGTATAAATTTAATCAGCTGCTTTGCTACATGTAGCTCTATAAGTTAACGATTGTACTGAAAAGTACGCATGGACTAATTGGGGGCTATGTGCACTAAGGGAGGAGAATTAGTCTCGTTTCCAGACTCAGCATTAATAGCGGTGATGTAATCACGAATGTATATTGCAAATGCATATCAGGCTGGAGCTAGCGCGTGACTAAACTTGGGTCTTTTTGTGGTGTAACAAATGTTTCGTTAATGCAATTAAATTTGTATCGTTTATTGTGACTGGATATTGACCCGGACCGGGCGAATCCAGGCTCCCAACCCGTCAAAACCACCAACACGACCCTATTGGTAGTTCGTACGTGAACGCTACCGCTTATATCCGCTCTCGTTCCATTTTTCCTAGGAAAATTGCATCTTTCCGGAGGATTGGCTAAATAAATGCCTTGGAATGTTAAAAGTAGTATAACCATCTTTTTCTACACTCTCCTGTTTGATACATGGTTTTGTTGGAGAGAAGATACAATAGTGATTTGAAGTAAATCATAAGCAGTTTAACTACCCAGTTGGTGCATCACAACTGCAGCATTCGTAAATTAAAGATCAAGGCAGTACAGAAATTGACTATTGAGGTTCAGTGAAACGTCAAAGAATGGGGCGATCTGCGGAAAATACAACAGAGGGGATGCACTGTTGTGTCTAAAGTCGCCAAAAACAAGTTTGATGATATAGTTGTCTCATCAGAAATCATAAAGGGAGAGAAAGAAAACTTATGATGATTGCACAAAACTATTTCTGGCCATGCAGGATTAACTGTAAGGGCACAAAAAAAAATGGCATCTTAAACAGAGAAGGCTAAGGCATGACAAAATGAGAAATATGCTTTACTAACTGAGGATTGCAGCATATGGAAATCAATTGCTTTTTTTGTGTGTGCGTCCTTGATTTAAAAGATCACAAGAGTTTCATCAAGCACATCTACTTCCATGATACATGCACAACTCAATAATCATCAATTGCACTCATTAGATATATGTAAGAAGTGGGGAAACATTTAATTGTCTAAAGCATTAATATTTACCTGTCGCTGAGGAAGTAAAAGATGGATTGCATATATATAACTAACTTTAACAATCTTTTTGAAACTGTATTGCGTGCCGTCATGCACCCATATATTTGCAGAGACTCATGCATAATGTATGATTTCTTCATTCATCTACTTTGTACCAGTATTAACTATGTTATCACATTCAAGTACTGTTATATAACAATATTAACACACGTAATGCAGTCAAGCTCTGCATGTAGTTGTAACTTCACTCTCAACACATGCATGAAGTTCAGTGAAGTTTGAAAAGATTAACGAATATATTGAAATGGATATCCATGCGGGCTTTGATTGATATCGATTTGTACAGTATAGAGTGCCCATATATTGCCATATCTGATATAATTGATGCCTTCTGCTTGAGTTATCTAATTATTAGAACAATTATGAACTGTGCATGAAACGTAGCTTATTTGTGGTCTAAGTATATGATGCCCTTTTAAGTGTCTTCAAGTATGATCCCTGCAAGACCACTAGTGTCAAGTACCTCACAGAACAAATGTCAAACTTGATGTTGACTCGATGTCATTCAGCTCTCCGCCCTACATGCTCCGGTCAAATGTTATAATTGTAATGAACTCCAAGACGTCAGCCGGTGCTTGTGTTCTAGCTAGTGTTCTACAACTGCAATCAGCCTGGACATGTAGCAAGAAATTTTCAGCTAAAATAGACTGGGGATGATCACTTCAATGGCCACAGGCCATACTACTCGTGTCTAGAGGTCGAAGATAAGGGCGGGTACATGAACAATAACAGCCCCCGAGAAAATTTTTTCGAACATTGAATATCTGGTTTTGATACCTTTTTCACACGTTTAATAAAATTATGCAGCACTAAAATTAGAGCATCAATAGGGCTGTTTAAGTACAACGTGCATGGACTGATACAACTACAGAACGGTATGACTTTTGAATACACAAATTGCATTCTGACAACTCTGTAGTCCAAGGCTATCATTAGGCTGAATCGGTTCGCTTCTAACGCCTCTCCTACATTTATTCCTAGTCGATAGACGCTGTTAATTAGTTCACCTCTAGTTTTTAGAAAGGTTATCCGTGTTGAGGTATTAGGTTCCTCTCTGTAGCTACGCCTATATATATTCACTCTTAATAGTTGTCATTCGTCGGTATTGCTAAGGCTTTGTCGTACAAAGTTAATCACATTCATACCATCGTACTGCTTAATTAACTATACTATCCAATGTTTAAACGTCAAACTACAGTCCCACCTCATACAAAATTTAAGTGCAGGATACGTACATGTAGCCATTGGTGTAGAGTGCATGAAACACATGCAGCTGTACGCATATCTGCGTATATGCCGCGTGTTTCATGTGCAATAATGAAGTCATACGTTACATAAGCACAGGGTTGCCGTGGTTAAGATTATCGTGGTTACAGCGTTTAACCGCGGTTAAATATCACTGTTATAAGTCACATATTCTCAGGTATTCAGCAATCGTGGGAAAAGCACAAAAAAAGCCAATTTTAGACCCCTTACCAAGCTAGTGATCACGTACATGTACACTGAGGCAGTTCCTTGCTATTCAGAACTAGCAGCTACTTGATTAACTTTGGTTGGTTTTAATGCAATAAGTGCAACGAGTGCATGGGTTTTGCATGGTATATATAGCGAATAAAAGTCGGTTAAGCTATACCATGGATATCATCACATTCAATCCCATAACGTCCAGTTTTATAGAGAAGTTAACAGAACTGTGCATGCAGTCTCCTAGCTTCATATGCTAAGACGAGGCAAATAAGTAACACAGACACCTTAGTGATAATTCCAAGGATGTTAACTTTTCTATTTGTATAGTTAAAAACGATAGTCAACAGAAGGATAATACAATACATGAAAAATAGAAAAAAAGTAGAAAAGCTTCATTGCCGAATAGAAAGCAAAAAAGCATTAGCGTCACTATTTATGTTACATACGTGGGGACGAGATCAGATGCAGCAATTAACCGACGATAAATTTGTAATTATTGCATTTACGGGCAGTAATTGGAACTAGCCATGCAACAGATCTCCCTCTTGATCAGACAGATGTCATGAGTCAGCACCATCTACAAATCAAAGCTAGTTTGCTTAGTACTTTTCACAACGAGTTTGTTTCCTGCATCAATCTCTCTAAGCTGATCAATATCGCCATGATTGCATCATCGCACTTTAATAGTTACTAGTATTTTCAAGGTGAAATGGAGGTTGCGTGGCCGGTGGTGCGTAAACTTCATCTGTGGTTCTATTCATTTGGCATCAAGTGCGATGTGTAGGTAGACCTCAGCGTGGCCATGCTAAGGTCGGGACACACCCAACTAGGTATGTGGTTATTTGTTGAATGTGATTGGTGTGATGGGGGTAGCAGTGGTTGTGTGCTGGTGGTATCTGGTGTGATGAGAGTAGCTGTGCTTGTATGCTGGTTGTATCTGGTGTGATGTAGTAGCAGTGGTTGTGTGCTGGTGGTATCTGGTGTGATGGGGGTAGCTGGGTTGTGGTTGTGTGCTGAGGGCATATGATGTGATGGGGATAGCTGTGGTTGGGTGCTGTGGTATCTGGTGTAATGAAGGTAGCTGTGGATGTGTGCTGGTTGTATCTGCATGGTGTAATGTGAGTAGCTGTGGTTGAATGCTAGTGGCATCTGGTGTGATGGGAGTAGCTGCATGTGGTTGTGTGCTGGTGGCATCTGGTGTTATGGGAGTAGCTGTAGTTGTGTAGGAGTGTGTCTGGTGTGATGTGTACATTTAGGTAGTTGTGGCCAGGTTGTCCAAGAGCAGAAAACCTGAATAACCTAGGTATTCGGCTGGCAATTTTTCAAAACCTATTCGCAAAAATCGATTATGTTTTATCAAGTATTCGAAAAAATTGATTTTCAGATCCAGAAAACCTGAAAAATCGATTACTGTTTTAAAAGTATTTGAAAAAAAAATCAATTTTCATTAATTAGGGGAGGTTACACACCATACCTTCGCGCCTAAGTAAGCGCATATTTAAGAACTCCAAGCTTGCATGTAGGTTAACTGCATGCAAGGTTATATAATTATCCACTGCATGCCGGTTTATATGCGGAGTCCTTTTGTAATGTGATCACCGCACTGCATTCATACTCCATAAAATATTGCATACTTTAACCGCGGCGAAGGTTATAAATAACCGCCGTTAACCGTAACCGCGGTACGAAATTAACCGTGATATATCGCAGCAACACTGTAAAGCATATCTGCGTATACCGCGTTTAATCATTTTAATCCAGCAAAACTTTCCTTAACAATATTTTCCTTCCCGAAGCCGCTATGTGTTGGAGATTATGATTGTAATAATGTAATAGTGTGTATGATGTAATTGTGAGATTGTTATTAATTTCAAGAACGAGAGCTAAGCGAAGGAGACACTCGAACCTGTGTAGCGGAATCTCTTATATGGTGCCGAAACCCGGGAACTGCAATAGAACATAGGTTTGAGTGTGTAACAGGACAGAACAAAACCTCGTTAGAAAGAAGCGTATCCGTGGTGGGCATCGTGCTTCGACTACTCGAATTATCGCCCAGGCTGTCCTAATTCTCAACTCCGAGGAACGCAATGCTGCTAGATTGAGACAGATTGAGACAGCGCCACGCGAGAAACTTGGCGTTCTGGAGAAACTAGACGCAGAAATAATTGATCTGATGTTGACAGAAGAAGCGCTAGCTGAAGAGATTAAACAAGCTGATGCGTTTAAAGAGAAAATCCAAGTAATGTTGCTTGAGTTAGAAGCAGCTCTTGCAACTGGTCATGGACGCGTTAGTACGGTTACTTCACACGGTAGAGCCTCGATAAGCCCTTCACCAATGGAGGTGGACGCTGAACGGCAAGAATTTAGACAGGAAGTAACAGAAGTAGGCTTACATGCTGGTCTAACTTGCAACCCAACATCTCTTTCATCAGTTGTATCACCGAGAGTACGGAAGAGTTCTCATACGACATTCGGACCAAAGGTCAAGTTACCAAAGCTTACCTTGAAAAGGTTCACGGGGGAGATAACAGCGTGGTCTACCTTTTAGGAGTCCTTTAAATCTTCCATCCACCAAAACACCGGCCTTTCTAACATTGACAAGTTTAATTACTTGAGTTCGTTGTTGGAATCAACTGCAGCAGATGCAATATCAGGATTAGCGATCACATCCAACAACTATGAAGAAGCCATTTCTGTCCTGAAGCGAAGATTTGGAAAAAAAACAGCTCATCATATGGATGCTTTCCTCAATCTGGAAACAGTAACATCATTGCATAACCTCAAGGGTCTTCATATATTATGCGACTACATAGAATCTCATATCTCATGTAAGAAGTCTTGGATCACTTGTTGTATCATCTGCCTCATATGGAAGCCTATTGTCCTCAATTCTGATGAATAAGTTACCACATGAGCTTCGAGTCATTGTAAGTAGGAAGGTGAATGATGAAGACTGGGAGTTCACTGAAGTCATGGAAACGATTCAAAAGGAGATAGAAGCCAGTTATGAAGAAGCAGTACAAAGACATTCCCACCGCAGCTTCACTGTTATCAGGAGATGCTGTTCAAGGGCCCACATGTGCTTATGGTAGCCAGCCTCACTCCTCCAACTCTTGCAGATCAGTTGTTGACGTTGAAGCTCGGAACCAGATCCTTTTCAGGGATGGTAGATGCTTCTGATGCCTGAAGAAACATCACATGAGTAGAAACTGCCGCTCATCACTGAAATGCTCGAACTGCCATGGATGACATCATGTGAGTATCTGCTTCTATGGTCTCAAGGTAGGAATGGCAAGGGAGCAACGAAGTTTCAATTTTCCAGCAGAGCAAGCATCACTGGGCTTTAGTGCACCTATCCCAGGAAGCAATGCAACAGCTCCCAGAGCTCCTACATTGTCAATGTATGTGGATTGTAGGACTCCTGTACTTCTAAAAACTGCAAAGGCGACTCTTCACCACCCAGATAATCCTTCACTAATGCTGGAAGCGAGAATCATTTTGGACAGTGGGAGCCAGAGATCATATATCACCTACAAGCTTAAGGTCCATGATCTATCCCTACCAGTGGAACAGAGAGAGACTATGAGCATTAAGACATTTGGAGCTGCAAAAGAGAGATTGCAGACATGTGAAGTAGTGAGAGTGGTAGTGAAGTTCAAGAATGGGTGTAGCAGGGAATTAACTTTACTCACAGTGCCTACTATATGTGAACCACTTGTTGGGACAGCCCATAAGGGAATCCAAGCGAAGGTTTCCTCACTTGGCAGGTATAGAGTTGGTCGACCCAGATTGCAATGCCGATCAAGGACTATTCTCTATGGATCAGACCTGTACTGGACATTAGTGACAGGCAGGGTGAGACGTGGCATGAGTGGACCAACAGCACTAGAAACTAGGCTTGGCTGGGTATTGTCAGGGCCTGTGCACGGTTCACCAGTCCAAGTATCATGTACGAATCTCACTTCCTCCCATGTATTGAAACAGGAAGCATCATGCGTAAGGCACCATGATTTAGAGCGGCTTGATTTGCAGTTGAAACGATTCTGGGATTTGGAAAGACTTGGAATTGGAGAAGCTGAACCTTTACTAACGTACAAAATGTAATAGATAAAAATTTTGCTTTAGCCTGGCTACAACTTTTTCTGTAATATCGCCCAGAAAATCAATGATATCATTTGAGTATGTTGCATTTTAGCACATTTCCTTAAATGCTCAGCTAAAACAGTGTCCCCAGCATCACACCTAAATTTTAGCAGGGCTTGGTAATTACCACCATTAAGGTCTGTGTCATAGGCCTGGGCTACTAAACTTTGACCTTGGCCGACATAGCAAGGGGGGAACAGGGGGGTTGGGGCAATTGTTACCAGGCACCGACCTAAGGGGGGGGGGGGGGGGGCAAAACGCCTAGATGTTTGGTATAAATAGCATAATTGCAATGCGTACCGAATTATAAGCCGAGGAAAGGTTTATACCTGTACTAATTATACCTACAAAGAAACAGCACTCCTTGTCCCTCCGTATTCATATTAGGCCAAGGGGGGAGGGGGATCATTAATGACTGCAGGCCATGGGTGATGATTTCAACAGTTCTTGGATTCAAAAATCTAGCACAACATAAACCATCCCTAACAGCTAACAACCCTGTCTGTCCAAGAGGAAATGGGAGATGCTAGATCAGAACATCGTCCGCTAGCACCTGCAGTATATGTTCCAAAGACTAGTAATGCCTGAACAATTTGCATGTACTACAGGGAGCTAAACAAGAGGGCAAGGAAAGACATGCAGCCTTGTGGGGGGCCTGCATATTCTCAAAATTGCATGGATCTGCAAATAAGGTTATGGCATGCAACTTCCACTGCAAGAAGAAGAACATTTGAAGACAGCCTTTCGTCCAGTCCCAGGCATGGGACTGAATGAGAATTGTAGGATGCCCTTCATTGTTACTGGTGCTAAGGGTATAGTTTATGACTGTCTCATGTTCCCAAACTGACGAATGTCAAAAATTAACAGCAGCCGTCGAGCAACACTAGTTAGCCGCCTGGTTAACCACTGTACTTGACCGCGGATTAACTAACTTCTAAAACGTCGACTGGACATTTGGTTTTGAAATTAGATCGTATGAATTGATTTACGGTATTTCAAATAAAAAATTGAGGCTAAGCTCATTATATCAGACACAATACATTTTTGCGCAAACCACCGCAACAACTGTTGCCCTGTTTTACCACGTATGCGTCAATTAGCGCCATTAGGGCTGGAAACACCTTGTACTTTATAAATCGTACTGCTCAGTTTTGCTCTTATAAAATCGGCAGCGCTGGAGTGGTAAGGACAAGAACGACTTGGTATATCTTTCTACGAATCATACAACATCTTTCAGTACGAAAAGCCAATGTCAAACCATGAATAGTTATCACCTACGGCACGTTATCTACATGAACAGGTACATGTACATGATGATGTAGTAACCTCGTTTGGCGTGGCCCGCCCTTCGCGTTGTGTGAAGGGCGGGCCATCTCCAACTAGTAGTAACCATGTAACCCCGACATGGGTGTAAGCTGGATGCCGACGTGTGGTTTTAAGCTCTAAAACATAAACAAAAGAAAGTGCTGAAAAGCCGGCCATGCACAAAATATGGACATCTTTCAAACCGACACAACAAAAGACTGTCCACAGCTTCATTCACAGCTGTTCTGCAACTGTTACTATTTGTATGTCCATCGACATGTTGCAAATGCATGAGCATCCATCCTTCATCCTTACATCATAGAAAATGGTGTGCTCATTGACAAATCTAACAGGTTGTGTCCATCCCTCCGCCAAGGTAACAAAGCAAGGTTGAAGCTCAGACTCTACTGATATGTTAAAAGCGCTGATAATAGCACTGAACACACTGTTTATTCGTTTAGAAAATACAACATAGACCTTTGTTTCAATATGTACTCAAAATACTAATGCTATGGGTTTTAATAGCGTTGATTGCTTATTGTCCTTCATATTACTGGTGCTCAAAACTACAGGAAATACATGGGGCTATGCTCGGTTTTTGGAATAATAACTGGTTTCCAAGTTAATGAGTACTTGTGCAGGCTATGTAGGCGCCCACTTCGTTTCAGGCTGGGGAAAAAGGGCAATAATACTTACAGTATACGGCGATGCTGAAGACGTTAAAACAGCACAACGATCCTTTCCAATGGTGGCAGGTGGGGTGATTGTTATAAATGTCCCAGCGGTGTCCGGTTGTCTCATACCCAGACCTAAATGTACACAATGAGGAAAATAGCTGTTTACAGTATGCCGTAGTAAGCGTTGATCATCGTTACGTACATTTGGTTCTGGTATGAGACTAGCCCTCTAACCTGACCATGAAGTAATTAATGTGTTGGGTCTGTTACAATTAGTGCGTTATTAAGACGTACAGTATATCTCATAGTCCCTATACGACACGGCGCCTCTTCCTCCCCTCCCCGTCATCAACTATTCAAGTTGAATTCCTCCCCGAAATCCAGCATTAGCTCCATGCCACTTTGAGATGCAAGCAGTTTTGCTGGCACGTACAGTACAACTGTACATGCATTCAAATTTGTGTATATAATGTCATTCCCGAAAACTAATTAATCTGCTTTTTGCCACATCCAAAATGGTCAGTTAAATGTATACAGCTTCATAAATATACTTGTAGAGATTGTTAGGAAATTGGCAATAACTTCTGATGACAATGCAACAACTTTCTGACTCAAAATGTGCATCACTGTGATATAATTACAGCATCATTAATGCATATTTTTACGTTGCATCAGCACTACAAATTGAATAACATTTTGTTCAAACTGTGCATTTCAAACTTCTCTCTGTTTAACTGCAGGTTTCACAGTTAAAAACATATTAACTGGTATAAACAATCTTACTGATTGGAAGACACTGGCATTCAAACTGGATATCTCCTGGCCTAAAATAGACGAGATTGGAATAAATAATCGCCATATTGTACAACACTGCAAACAAGATCTTGTTCAGCATTGGTATGAATCAGATACATCGTGTTGCTGGGAGAAGCTTATTGCTGCACTCAAATCAATGGATTTGAATAAAATGGCTATACAAGTAATATGTGATTTCTGTCCAACAAATCAAGGTTAGTTTTTTAATTCTTAAACACATGTATGTAATTATATAGGACAGTTTCCGCGATAATGTCCGATGTTTTATAACCTTTAAAAATGTTTCTTGTTTGAATCGCTATATCTTCCGAACGCTACAAGCTATCGGCTTTCTATTTTCAACATTTCATACTACACCTATTCTCTATCATAGATTACATTTTGGAGTCTTGCACTCTCTCCACGCCAGTATTGCTACGTTTGATACCTGACACAGGTTCAAACCCACCATAACTTTACAGGTACAGTAGGAGTATCAAATCACTTCAATATCAGTTTGTAGGTACACAGGTCCTATACCTATCGATGTGTACTGTTCATAAATTTTTATGCCATCCTAACGGAGATACAGTTGAACAACCTATTTGCACTTTTTCCCCTCAGGGGTGTTAAGGCAGCCTGCGCGTGTCTCGTACCCAGACCGTACATATTTAACCTTTCATAAAGTGTAAAAGCCAAATAGCATGTTGCATTGCGGTCAAACATGGCCTAAGAATGCTATGTATATATGTCCACCTAATAGTGTTGCTCAATTGTTCAGGTTTACTTGCAAGCGTACGTATTGGTAACAATTAGCCATCGAGCGATAGTGGCGGTGATAAAGCAATGCATGGATCAAGCAATAAATGCCATATTATGTTAGAGGCCTACACGCTGGACAAAGTTACGCTTAGGTTGTGTAAGATGTACTTCAGCCTTCGTAGCAATCCTGCTTAGTATCTATTCAAAATGGCGGCGTATTTATATTTACAATAAACACGACTATATTTAGCGAACCAAGTACGTTCCAATCACATCCTAAGCGTAGATGAGCAATAGAAATGTTCCACGCGAATTGTAAACTTGCGCAATTTCGAAATTGCGTTGCGCAATTTGAAAATTTCGAAATTGGGTACCGATTTCGAAACTGTCCTCCGATTTTATAATTGCCACCCAATTTCGAAATTGTGCTGCACAATTTCGAAATCGCGTAACTTCAATACGCATGCGCACTTTCATAACTGTGTGTAAAGTCACCTTCGTCGAGTATGGACCAGTGCGATCAGAAGCAGCTTTTTGACAGATTTTGCATTGAACAGTTCAAGGACAGGGATGATAAAACGAGCAAGACTATTTTCTAGAAAGAAAGGACAGCGAATTGTGAATGTCATCAAGAAGGATCCATCGGCAGTAACTTACAGCTCACAATTCAAATTCTGGGTAAAGAAAAAAACGCTTTGAACTGATTCATCAACCTGCACTAGGAGTTAAAGACGTGCTGTGTCTCCCAGCCAAATATCAGGTAACGTGACGAAGCACACCACTCACGCGTGCCACATATGCCACACACTTACATATCTACGTGTTGAATTAGCAGAACACTAATGACACAACGGTTATGGCCAAATGGAGATGTGTAGCGTTTATAGATGAGATCTTTGATATAATTGAAAAAGTTCACTGCAGGCAAAAGGGACACATCGATAGTAAGAAGACCATACAGGAGGTAAAATGTATTGTGTATGCTATGTGATTTTTAAACTGGTCTCTACATTAAAGATATCAAAGTTATATATTTATGCATTCCAAGATCTGCTGTGGGCAAGTTTGTACAACTGTCTCTTGTGTCATGCAAGAAAACCACATGCAGTCAATCCGTGCTCCACTGAGACCAATTATTTCATCAGGCTTTATAACAAGAGGCCAGGTTAGATAATGGTATATTTTTCACAAATTATTTCCAGATTGATCTCAATGATATGAGGCACAGGCCTGATGGATCCTTTAAGTGGATTGGTCATTATATGGACCTGGGCAAAATTTCATGTGCTATTCCATTAGTGCGAAAATCAGAAGCTGAAGTTGCCGTTGCACTATCAAACCAGGTGTTTGCTGTCTTAGGTATACCCCCAAAGATCTTTCTGATAATGGATGGGAGTTTGTGAATGAGATCATTCACAGCATAGTTAAAGAATAACCAGGGGAAGTGATGGTTGTAAACGGCCAACCAAGAAATCCTAAATGCCAGGGTCTCATTGAGCAAGGCAATGGCATGGTAGAGAATTGAAGCTACTTGGGTGTCGTCTCTATGCACATGAAGGGGATAGTCAACCTGTGTGGTCTGAGTGGCTGCCATTTATCCAATGTAAGTCAGTATAAAATGCCAAAAGCAGTCAGGGGATCTGTTTGCGATTGCAACAGCTACAGCACTTTGCAATGGTGAACTAACCTCATCAAAGATTTGGGATCGGAGTGCAATGCGGATCCACCTAGTAAAGTGTTTTGAGAGCCGGTTGATGATGCCATTTACAGGCAAGCTGGAACCTAACATTATGATGGAAGACATAGAAGTTATTTCAAAATTGGGTGGCAATTTTAAAATCGGAGGACAGTTTCGAAATCGGTACGCAATTTCAAAATTTTCAAATTGCGCAACGCAATTTCTAAATTTTCAAATTGCGCAACGCAATTTCGAAATTTTCAAATTGCGCAATGCAATTTCGAAATTTTCAAATTGCGCAACGCAATTTCGAATTTGCGCAAATTTACAATTCGCGCGGAACAGAAACATCGTGTAACATACCAGGCACAAAAGTCCTCTTATCCGCCCTCGTCTTCATCAGCGCCGTTTTGCTTTTCACAAACGACCCTCTTAAGGCGATAAAATATGACGTCACTGAACTTTCCCGCTCGACAGCTGCAACTTTTATATTGTCAAGCCAAAACTTCTACGCATCATATACTAAATCTAAGCGCTAGAATACCCTAGCATGACAATTGGTACGAATGCTTTACAAAAATATCTTCCGTACGATCGCAATGCTTGAATAAACAGTGATTTGCACTATGTCATAATGATGTAATAATGAACATACTTGTCGACATATCGTCAACATCATGTAAATATGTTTTCTTGTGTAGGCTGCCTTAACATCCCTGAGCCGCTCGATTCGTGCCAATAATATAACAAATGCCTTCCCATACATTGAGCGGGACGCGATTTGCCAAAATCATTTGCGCGAATCGAGCGGGAAAATATGGACGTAATTTTTTCACTTGTATCTCCGTAACGGATGGCACTAAAATTAACGAACAGTACAAATCGATAGGTATAGGACCTCTGTACCTACAAACAGAATTTGAAGCGATTTGATTACTTCTACCTAAAGTTATGGCGGGTTTGAACCCAGTCGGGTATCGAACGTTGCAATACTGGCGTGGAGCAGGTGCGTGACTCCAAAAATGTAACTTATGATAGAGAAATGGTGTAGCATGAACTGTTGAAAATAGGAAGTCGATATCGTTTAGCGTTCGGAAAATATAGCGATTCAAAAACGAAGCATTTTTATTTTTATACATATCAGACAGTGTCCAGCAAAATCGGGCTTGTGGGGTTATAATTTTATCACTATAAAAATTGCATGTTACACTACACAGCACATCATTGCAACTGTACAAACTTTTCCTTTCAAGTTTCGTACACTTGTTTCCACATCATCTCTGTATGTTCTTATCTATTTTGATGCTCTAATTATTTTCCACGACGTCAATACAAAGATCGCTAACACAACAGGCTAAAATTCCTCATTTCTCCACGTAGGAGTATTGAAAACGCGTCAAAATCGGGTTGTACATAGAGATGTCCTGTAGCTATTGATTTGTTCTGTTCGATAATTTCTATATCATCCATTACGAAGATACAGGTGAGCAAACTACGGGCACGTATTCCCGCTTGATCGAGCGCGAAAACGTGACGTCCTTTGGCTGGGAGGAACAGATTAATACAACTCCCATATTAATTCGAAGCAAAGCAAAAACACGTGAAATGTTATTTTAGCAGGGGGTACCATCCCCAACACCCCCTTTTTGATCCATTGTATCTTTTTTAATGTTGAAAAATCCTTATTTAAGGATGTCGTTATCCTTAGATAAGGATCATCTTTTACATTGCATATTTTTGCTAACCAAGTAAGATAAAATAAATGCTATTGGTCAATAGTATACTGATTAGCCTCCATAACAAACTTTAAATGATGTCAATATGATCAATGTCCATGTGGTAAAACAGGAAGGAAGTGGCAAATCGTTATTTAAGGATGGACACCATCTTTAAACAAGGATCACAACAGTAGAGATTATTGACCATAAAAACCACTATAGTTTTAAAACTCTTGATTTTCTCTGGTAGCCAGTTGATCCAGCTATACTCACAACCTGATTCGTCAGAGAAATAACTTGTGGTTAATAAGTTATGCTTATTTACACCATAACACTTAAAATTTAATATCAAGTATTAGTACAATGACGTGCACTGATGTAGATGCTATAGCTTCTGCTCAAACGCCAGTATGGACGTACCCTAGCCTCACTGAAACCACGTACACTGTATGTGGTTGTTCTGCAGCCGCTCCATCGAACGGTGTACTTTCTAGTCCTATCATTGAGTACAGTACCATGTACAAGGGGGAGGGGGGGGGAGATCGATCTAGCAAGCGTTGACAATTGGCATACGATATGTGTTCGAGCTTAGTGGAGCTTAGCCCCAATTAATTAGACTCGAGGGGACCACGCCATTGCCTAAGCCTACTGTTGCAAATGCTATCACTGTCATTTGACGAATCACGAAGTTCGAGAGCTGCCGCTTTGGTCAAGCTTTCGAGTGTATGCAATCGCTTCAATCGGTACGTGAGCGTAGATTGTTGAAACCGTGGATATTGTTCCACAGATCAATCTGACAGTCTACATTCTACTCCAAGAGCTACCAGAAACCTGTCCTTCCTAGCCATACGTTGCTTTGAGTAAATTTGCTCCCTACTATATCGCCAGCAGCAAATGGCGGTTTCGCCGTATTTACACTGTAAATACCGGTTTTGAGCAAGTCAAACCTGTTTTTATCGCTGCAGTATCGCTGACCTGCATGATCTTGAATCTAGTGAATCACTATTATAAAACAAAGTATCAAGTGTAGATCATTCTTTTAGAAAGTGGTCATCATCCTTATTTAAGGATTGCCATCCTTAAATAAGGATTGCGGGAGATTAAACATTAACCTTTAATCTGCATGAAACGATTCTGAATTCAGGATCGGTAAAATCCTGGATTCAGGATGGTGATTTCTGCCGTTTATAACAACCATTGCAGTGAAAATTAAAATCATTAAAACCTAAAAGCTGTTTGTTTCAACAATGGTGCATTCTATAGCATGGAATAATTTTTATCATCTAGAAAGCTGCCCAAACTTCGAGGATGCATAAGCACGTTCGTTGCTCCCGCGTACATAAATTAAATGATTAGCAATTTATAGTTTTTAATGCTTACAAAGAGCATTAAACATATCAATTTTACTCATTTTTGGTGGTAGCACCTCCAGACTCTTGGTACAAGTTGTATTTTTATCAAACTTGTACACAAAATAATAGAAAAGGGTAATTAATTATCACTGTCCGAGCATCCGCCCCTTCTTTTTATGTCCCAACGGTACTGGTGATAGCATTTATACCAATGCCAGGCATTTCTACATCACTCTCAATGACAGAAATGCTTTTTTATTTTTATTTTGCAGAGGCTAACCATCGTACCACCCACTCTGACTCGCTTCGCTTAGTCCGCCTTGAGTTAATTCGATGCTCATACCTCCTGTGTCCCATATTGTTTAATTTGCTTATAAATACTAGGCTCTCCTTACAGATCTTAGTAACAGTTTCTATCTTGAAAGTAAGCTTCCTGCTCTTTCCTCAACCTTATACCCGACTATGATGGTAACCGCGGCATTATTTGCGAACGAAAAAGTAAACTAAGCCAAAACATCGTTTTTTGTAAAAGAAATAAAGATTTGAATAATTAAAATGGATAGCGCTGTTTAGATGTTTGGGACAGTTTCGGAGAAAATGATACTTCGCATGTATAAAACATGTTATACAAATCATTTGCATTTGGATCATTATAACTTCCCAACAGTTAACGCTATCAACTTCATATTTTAAATACTAGCTTCATACCACACCATGGTAAAATGCATTCAGGTGTCTTGCACTTGCTCCATGCCAGTATTGCAACGTCCGATACCCCACCAGGTTCAAGCTCGCCATAACTTTTGGTAGGAGTAATCAAATTGCTTCAAATACGGTTTGTAGATATAGAGGTCCCTTAGCTACTGGATTCTGTTCGGTAATCTATTTGCCATCCGTTACGGAGACACAGGTGAACAAATTACGTCCACATTTTCGCGCTCGATTCGCGCCAATGATTTGGGCAAATTGCGTAATTTTATATTTACCTTACTTGTATTGTGAGCAATCTGCTATATCATACCCTTATTATATTTCGATCAAATTATCCTCATTCCTGCATTCTTTTGTAAACACATGCACATTTGTTTGTGTGTATACATGCACTTGATATTGTGGAAGTAATAAACTCATTTCAGAAACTCACTTAGACATTTATGCATCTAATACTTGCCAGCAGCCTTTTTATTGTCACATGACTTAGTTTGTCTTCCTGCTACTACATATGTGCTACCTACTCCACAATAGTTGGCACAGCAGTAGCTAGTGCTGCGTGCTCCCTAGCTGAATTTTGTTTCAATAAAATTTACCATAGTTTTGGCTCATATAGTTATTCAACAAAAAATAAAACTGATCTATGACATTACTATTATTCGTTTTTACTGCAATTGGTAAGGATTGTGACATGCAGACTATAATCATGCTGTGTTATGCAAAATCCTTTGTGCGCTGGCCATGCGGCTCCTTTATGTAGGATTCAGCAGTGGAAGGAGCATGGCTAGGTTGCTGAGTGTTGTTGTAAATGGTGGAAAGGGGGGTTGGACACCTACATTCACTAGTAGTAGTCGTAGGTCCCTAAGAAGGATTTGGTGTTGAATGCCAGTGATGGAGTTAGGAAAGAGCTTGATTTGTTGGTGTAGCAAGCCATGGCTTGCATTGTGGGCATGTTTTAAAACAAAGTGAGGAGGGAAATCACTTGGCTATTGAAGGAAACAGAGCAGGCTCAATCCCATGAAACTTTGTGTAGTCTCACGTCTGCTCTTTGCCAAACATTCTAAAAAACATTGAGCACACTGCTAAACTTTCCATGCACACCATGCATTTGTTCACATGATTATGAAAGAAAAGAATTTAATTTTAATTGTCATCCAAGGATGAGCTGATCAAAATGTATGAACTGATAAAAGCACGACACAAACACTGCAAATTGCAAAGCAAATCCTCGTGTGCGTGCTGAAGATCTACATGTACGTGTATTTAAGCACAGATTCAGCAATTATGACATAATTTCAAACACATTTCAATGAAGAAATGTGACATTTTAATACAACAAACTACCTTACTTGAAACTTACCTCACATGCATGTGTGTTCTTAGTATGTTTACTTGATTTGATTAACAAAGCTTCTCTGTACACACGCGATCGCACACAAAACAGCATCATTGTGGCTTAATTCACAAAACACTACATGTAAGAGTCTTCTATCAACTGTACTTTTATTATGATATGCACTTACATAATAAAAAGTGCTCAGAAATACTTTATGTAGAAGTTACAAGACCTTTTCCCTTCCAATCCTCTAATGGATATCGCATGATTATGTAAATTCAATAAAAATACAAATGCACACAGTGTTACCTTTTGACTGTGGCATATGGCAGACTATTGATGTAAACTGGTATCACAAGCAATGTTAAAAAATAAAGTATCCAAAATGTTTGATCACTAACATCGGAACTCAATTACCACATTAGCATGAATGGCTGAATTCATATGATGAATAAACAGCCACTAATCTTAGCCACATCGGTTTGAAGTGAATTTACATCATACTTTTTACCTCGTTTGGCCTGGAGTGCCTATTAGAGGCAGACCTTCAAAGAAACAAATTAATGATTGTCACGTGCATAGTATGCTGATGTACACACACACACACACACACTTCAGAAACTACATGTATTCTGCCCAGGTGCAAAAGCAATTGTAGGTTGTAAAGGCAATTTGGAATGGTCTTGGAAACAAAAACTGAGCATTTACTTTAGCACAAACCATTTAATTAAAATATTTCTACTGATACATTTCTACTGATACTTTGACATTGAACAATCAAATGTGTTGTATCAGGTAGATTTACTGTATATATCATAAATGCTGCAAGCAGATTTTTAAAGCCAGTAAGCTTAAAAATGTATATACCTGTTCTATGAGATTTTGATGTATTTATATAGTTATATGGAAGTTTCCGCGAAAATTTCGTATGTTTTATAATATTATTAACACCGCGTCCGCGAGTAAAGTGTGTAAATTTAGGCCGTTATTGGGGGAAGTAAAAAAAAATAAAAGGTCTGCTGATGAGTATTTATCTGTTATTTATATTTTGCATTTTGTGAGAGATCATTCAGCTTGCTCGATGCAACAAATGCGGCAAAGTAAAAGTGGTCCATGCCGATGAAAACATATTTCATCATCATACAAAACGGCAACAATCACATTGTATACGCCAAGTTTAACTCTTAAACGTTCGAATGCTGTTTCAATCATATGCAAATATATTTCTTTTACTGCGTGTATGTGTTCTATCGTGTCTATAGAACTATATTTTACCGCGTGCGGTTTAAATTTGCTGCTTTTCACGCTGCATTGCGAGTCTGCATATACGTGTAATTTATATTTTCAAGGAAACCAAGAGCTGCATTGATATAGATGGCTCATGCATGCTTTTGAATTTATAGTCAAGAAAGGGATGGGTGCAAAGTGATAAAATGATAAGTATAGTACCGCACTAGTTCATTTCAACTATGTGCATCAAAACTGTGATACTTGCAGCTCTTATAAATTATATTGTGAACATAGTGTAAAACGTTACTCTACTTATTTTATAACCAGTACCTATGATTCTATTGCTAGCGGATCTTTCAGGTTTTTAGTTTCCCCTCAATTCCGACCCACTTTACTCACAGACACGGTATTAATAAATCGTGTTATAACGTTTGAATCGCTTGAACAAACCACATGCTCTTTTTCCCGCTCGATTCGCGCCAATGATTTGGGCAAATCGCGTCCCGCTCAATAATACCACAAGCTCTTCTGTACCAATCGTTATGAACGGCATATATATAAATATAATTATATAATAATAATAACTATTATTATAAATTAATATCTCTCAACAATCGACTGGGGTTTTACTCCAATCGATTCGATTGTTAAGCGTGGTATAATCAGTGATGCCGCGGCCAGCTTTTTACAATCCGGTCATGTTCACGGCTGGCCGTTTGGATATAAACGGTCAGGTTCACGGTCAAAGATGGACCGTATGATTTCAATACGGTCACGTACACGGCTGGCCATCAGCCGTCAAAATTTTATACAGTTACGGACGGTCAGTAATTATGCTTGGCATGCGCATATCAATAGAAATCAGATTTCTGAGAAAGAGAACAGATTCAACCGTGGCTGGATCCATCCTCCATCTTCACAATGCGTTTCAACTGGGGGAGAACTCGCTCGCACGTGGAATCTATGCGATAACACCTTTTTCGCAAACAGAGCATAATCTTGGCATGTCTCGTCCCTAGACCCACATTCGGCAGCAGCGGATGGATTACATCACCGCTACGCGAAAAGTGGCAAATTGCGAATGCAATATCAGGCTGGGGACGAGACTATGTCATGGCGGGGGGACAACTTAAAATGGTTCCATAACAGTAAACCACATGTTGGTGACAGTCGGGTGTGCTGCAGCCTGCAGACTTCACCGCGCCATAGATAATACAGTACAGGTAGCTTATCCTCAAAGGTTTTAGCTTTCTTAGAAAGACGACATTTGCCACGCAGGGAAAAAAAAGAAGACACTGCACGCGACGCTGATGACGCTTAATGGACCGTCAAAAGTTCTGACGGCCATGGACGGCCAGCAAATAAAATTGACGGCCAATTTTTTTTCATGGTTCAATCACGTGATCGGTAAGCTTCCCGGTCACGGTCGGCCGTCAAACATCGTCAAATGAATATGGTCACGAACGGTCCTTGCTGGCCGCAGCATCACTGGGTATAATGTTATGAATATTAATTACTTGGGGGGGGGGGTGGCCACCCCCTAACCCTCAGCGCCTCATCAAGTGGACAAAGCACATATGCTTTCTCTGTAAAGTTTTTTTATGTAAGTATATTTTTTATTCACAGGCAGCTGGGTCTTGGAGGGGGGGGGGGGGACCAGACTGCCTAGGCATTTGGGTCCGGGATAATTAATTTTTAGCATCCAGGCATATGGGTCCCCCCAGACCCAAAATGGTGGGTACCCACATGCCTGTGACACCGGTGTCAGAGCAGATTCTGTCCCCCCGCAGATTTTGTCCCCCCGGACATAATCTGCTAGCTGGAATTGTCCCCCAAGGACATAATCCGCTAGCAGATATTGTCCCCCTACCGCAGAAATTGTCCCCCCTCTCCCCCTACCCCCTTCAGTAGGTGATCATGAACGATACTCCAATACGTATAGCCTTTGCTGTACATTGTAGGTGTCAACAGTGGGTGATCGATGCTCCGCCTTTGCTAATACGTATAGCCAGTGCTTGCCAGGGAGTGAGATCGGAAGGCCCCCTCCCCCCCATAAGCTTACAGCTCCGCCCGCTTTTTGCATCGGGCCAGAAACATACCATTCTTTAAAGTTTTTCGTATCGGGCCCGAAAGGTACGTATCGGGACCTACGTTAGTAGGATCTCCACTATACAGGTACAATGTATAAAACTAGTACTTCCCCCACCCAGTCCCGCAGTTCTATCAATCGATCTCCCCACCAGACTTCTTGGCCCTCTGGCTCTGCCCTTCTAAGTTGTACGTGGTGCGTTTTGCAGCTGCTGGCTTTCAGTATAGTCATGAAGACGGCTGGGCACAACAGCCCCTTGACTTGTCTATAAGTTATACTATAGGACATGTACTATTATAGTGGAGATCAAGTCACTTAATTGTGCAATTTCCGTTTACCGGCCTAGCTTCAAATGGTTCTATAAGACCGTCAAAGCCTATTTCTGTCGGCTATAGGACATATTGGCCATGAGTCGGCCCGTGACAGCTAGACCAAAATGACTTTAGGACCAAATTAGGCATGCAGAGCCTGGGATATATATCGGTCAGACGGGCCATGCACACGAAGCTGCGCTAATAAACACAAAGGTGGAGGGGGGGGGGGGGGCATATTCTGCGGAGGAGGGACAAAATCCGCTAGCAGAATGTGTCCCCCCGGACAGAATCAGCTAGCGGATTCTGTCCGGGGGGACAGAATCTGCTAGCAGATTTTATCTGGGGGGACATAATCCGCTAGCAGATTCTGTCCGGGGGGACATAATCCGCTAGCAGATTCTGTCCGGGGGGAAAATAATTGGGGAGGACAAAATCCGCTATGACACCGGTTCTAAACCGAATTTGAAGCAATTTGATTACTCCTACAGAAAGGTATGTTGGGTTTGAACCTGGTGGGGTATCAAACATTGCAATGCTGGCATGGAGCAAGTGCAAAACACCAAAACATATTTTACATAGAGCAATGATGTAGTATGAAGTGTTGAAAATAGGAACTTTATAGCCTTTACCGTTCAGAAGATGCAACGATTCAAACGTTATAACACGATGTTATTAAACATAGGACATTTTCGCTGAAACTGTCCCATATATACATGTATATAAATATTGCATCCAATTCAAATCGCTATATCTTCCTAAATGTTTGCTCTGTTGACTTCCTATTTTCAACACTTCATACTACATCATTTCTCTACGGTAAAATATATATTGGGTCCTTTGCATCTGCTCCGTGCCAGTAACGCAATGTTCGATACCCCCACCGGGTTCAAACGCGCCATAACTTTCGGTAGGAGTAATCAAATCGCTCAAATTCGGTTTGTAGGTAGAATAGGTAGAGAGGTCTTTCCCTATCTATAGGTCTGTGCGTTTATTTGTATGCCATGCATTACGGAGATACAGTTGAACAAACTACGTCCACGTTTTCCTGCTTGATTCATGCCCATATGATAATCACCGACGCCACATACATACAGCGGGACGCAATTTGCAAATCATTGGGCCAGGCTCGGTGTTCAGCTATATCTCCGTAACGGATGGCATAAAAATTAACGAACAGAAAAATCCAATAACCAAGTGACCTATCTATCATCAAGCCGAATCTGAAGTGACTTCATTACTAGCATTACTAGCTGCATGCATGTATCGTTCAAAGTCTTCAGCTGTGTCGACCCTGTACATGAGAACCAATGCTAGGGCCATATTAGCTAGGTTTTCCACAGTTTATTGACTCCTAGTGTCTTAAGATTTATCTTGCTTACGTATTCAAAGTAATTGTTTATGGTTCATAATCATTACTATAATTATAATTTTTTCTATTATTTAAACAGGAATTTATGAAGTGCATATACAGTATCTTATAACCTACACTTATAGTGATTATAGAAATGAAGCCGACCTAGCCAGTAAAGCCCTAGCGTTGGCCCTGACCAGGGTAATGCTCAATCTTCCATATAGCCCTGACACTGCTGAAAACTTGGGACAGCCAGTTCGAGTGGCTAATCGTGTGGCGAGTCTGTCAAGACACCTGCCCGCTTCTTCTCCCCAGCAACCATACGTCTCCACTGTTAAGGGAATACAAACTCATCCCAAGCGGTTGCATTTATCATCATTAGCTGCATGCTTGCGGAGTTCAGCAGCCGACGCAGCGGACCCAGCCATCACACTCGCTTCGTTCAAAGTAGAAGTGTTTAGCGGTGATGTAATGGTGAAGTCCAAAGCTGCTGGTTTGCCAAATTCCCAATTATGTACCAGGATATCTGCGGGGCGAGTACGGCTTCCCTCTACGTCTAAACCACTGCCTGCCTCGATTTGACCTGCAATACAGGCCAGCGTACACGATTCCCAGAAGGTGTCACGCAAAGAATTGTGCCTGATGATTGAGTCGCCTCCACCTTTACAAGTAAGAGTGTGGTGACCCATGGAGTCAAGGGCGTGCAAAGGACAGAATGAACAGCTGGAGTTTTGAGAGGTGTCCATTCCAAGCCACCATTTTAATGCCACATGAAATTCAGGAGACTCTAGGTGTAAGTTCTGCTGGAGATTTGGCATTACCGAAAGCCAAGCCGAGGCAAGAGGAGAGGACACTGAGAGGAGCCAAGCATGGTTAGCCGGTGATGAAGAATGGTCAAAGAGAACCTTGAGCTGATGGTCTTCAATCTTAGATGACAAGTGCCTTTGGCAGGGAGGAGCATCAAGAATATCCTGTAAACAAATAGCCTCAGTGTCTGCAATGAAGCTGTAGGAGTCTGGGGACCCTTATGTAAGGATATAATTACGTAACATTAATTGTATCGTATATACCAAGAAGCGGCTCTTGGCGGGACGCTTCGTAGAGCAGGAGGGAAAGAACGATCCTTTTCCTCGGACCCCTTCGTAAAGAATGTTAACGAAACCTATTGGACGATTTAGAAATGTATGAATGCTAAAGGACTATTTAAGCATACAGTTGTGTGTATGTAGAGGATCGTGCGCCTACCTATAAAGGTTATATACCCTATACGGCCAGGGTTATAGCGCAAGCCGCATATCGTCGCGCTCTACCAAGGACAGTCAAGGCGGAACCTTCACATTTTGGTGGTAGCGGTGGGATTTGGCAGTCGTACGAAAGACGACGAAACCCAAAAAGCTTGTAAGCGCTTTATGTCAGCACGTTCAGTACTTTTGTTCAGAATAGAGACGACGATGGTGGAGGAGGCAGCAACGATGAACGACGTCCTAAGGTGGCGGCAGCCCTGTCGGACACTTTGCCTAGGGCGGTACTGCTAGGACAAGACGTGCCTGAATTGAACCAGCTGTTGGGTGGGTGTATGGCTAGAGAGCCTCACGACACAACAGGCAAAGAGGAGGTACTGATGGACGAGATGAGGAAGCGGAGGAAACTGGAGGAGAAACTTCAGGAACAGGGCCAGGAGATGAAGATGGAGCAGCAGGTTCAGAACGAGGCGGAAGCAGCAACACAGGTCCAGGACGACGCGGAGAGGCCGAAGCGGGTAACAGAACTGGAGGCTGTTCAGGAAGATGCTGAGACTGAGAGGCAGAATCAGGTCCAAGACTTGGCAACGGTACTACCAGAAGACCCGTGGAAGGATGGCCTGGATGATGAGCTGCTGGAAGGAGGACGAGTACGTCGACGGATGTCCAAAGCGCAGAAACGCCAGGAATGGAGGAAATTTTGGCAGCACGGCAAAGGAGAAGGAACACAGAATCTCAACTTTGAGCTACCGCGTCAACTCCAGCACACTGACGAGAGCTTAGCTAAAATACTGCAGCTGGTGAAAGACGGACATCCGGAGAAGGACTCCCTTGTATCTCGCGGAAGACAGAGACAGTCAGGACTGGAGGCAGAGGGGAAGAGGAAGAAACAATTGGTCCCTCCTAAGAAATGCAGAGAGGCAGTTCTCAGGATGGCCCACAAAATTCCGATGGCAGGACTGGGGAAACTCTTCATCCGCGTGGGCCTCCCCAAGGTGAAATACCGGCGGCTGGTAAAGCTGCATGAACGGCAAGCAGAGCTATTATCGCGACAAGCCAGCTTGTCACCGGAGGAAGGGTAGAGGAGTGTAAGGGTCTGGGGACCCTTATGTAAGGATATAATTACGTAACATTAATTGTATCGTATATACCCAAGAAGCGGCTCTTGGCGGGACGCTACAGCAGGAGGGAAAGAACGATCCTTTTCCTCGGATCATTTGCTATGAATGTAATTAGGTACCTGGATGTTTGTAAAATGCTTCTAACATGTACAACAGGCCAAATGGTGCACTGCACTGCACATACACCAATAGGGGAAACCATGCATCTACTCTGATAAACATAACAGGATCCTTGATTCTCAAAATCCACAATGGTAGCTCACTAAAAAGGCACAACAGAATTGTAATGACTTTTTAAAAAACTCTGTACATACCTTAACAGCACGAAAAATCATTTTCTATGGAATTAAAGCACACTCTGACTTAACAACAAAGCAGAGCACACACGAACTTCAATCATCAGCCTTCAAATCATCTGGGGGGTAGCTGGAGGCATTTAGCATTAACCCTGTACATTATGTTTTTTAAGGGCTTTGCAGAGCCTTTTTAAAAAAACCCACATTTGATCATTCAGTTTTGGTGTACATGTCATGATATAAGATTTGCCTTTTTAGTTTTTCCCCCACCCCCACCCCACCCCCGCCTTGTTAAATTCTTAGACCAGGGGATGCTTCCATATAAATGACACCTTAAACCTGTTTTTTTTTTTTTAAAGCACTTTGAAAACGTATAGATCTTTGTTAGTTTCAGAAAAAGATTAAAGGATCACTTTATAAGCTCTATGATGATTGGAGAAAAGCAGTAATAGAACCAATAGAAATGCAGGGATAGTTAACCAATAGAAATTCAGGGATTTTTAACCAATAGAAATGCAGGGGTAGTTGACCAATAGAAAAGCAGGGATAGTTGACCAATAGAATGCAGCATTTGGAGACCAATTAAAAGTGAAGTTCCTATGTGTGCACATGACTGTGAAGGATGCTTCGAGCAGCAAGAGCCCATTGACTGACAATAGAGCAAAGAGCTGCAACAGTAAGGTTCTACTATGAGAGTGGAAAAAATGCCTACCTCACAGTAAGCAAGTTCAGGAGGGACTACCCAGCCTACACAACTTTTTGCCGAAGCACTGTGCTTAGGTTGGTATCTAAATTTGAGGAGCATGGGACCATGAAAAACAGACTTAAGCAGCATTGTGGAAGGAAGAAGTCTGTTAGAGTGCAAGCCAACATTAACATCCATGCTCAGTGCATACAGAGGAATCCCCATGTCAGTACACGGCGCACTCAAGCTCACACAAGGCTCAAGAGGTCAAGCACACAGAAGGTGTTGAAGCACACACTCACATAACGAAACAGTACTGATACTTAGCACATGCACAATGTCAGTGGGAACTTAGGTAAGTGGCTCACAACGTCCCTCTCTTAAACCAATAATCTTTCCAATAATCTAAAGTTCCTACAGAATGAGTCATTTAACACAAAAACAAGGTTTTTCTAATAAACACCCGAGCTAAAATACAAGCTAAAAGGGTCACAACAACTGCCAAAGACATGCACCAAACTTTCATTCGAACTTCTAAAACCTATAGTTGCGGATACTTTTAAATGAAATCACTCCTTCACATCTCAACAGGAGTCTCCTAAAGCTCCTACCAAGCAACGGCACATATTACGATGTAAGTTAACAGCTAGGCTCAAAACATTATGCTCACTTAAGACGTACAGCTGACTTCCCAAACATTTTAAACCTTACTGGAGGTCATAAGCTACACCTTAAAAAGTAAAGAGTTAACATATAACTTGGAACTAGCTTAGAGGCTCACATCACAATGCAAGTACAACTCTCTTAAAACAGCAAACTTTTTACTTTTAGTGCAATAACAAACAAAGAAGCCTATACTATTACATTTTGAATTAAAGCACTCCCTCATTTATAACATATAGCTTTTCCTAGGAGTCTCTTAAAGCAATGATTCTACCTCTAATTCGACACACAATTGCTCACAATGTGGCGAAATAACACCACTCACAAACCCACTTGCAACATTAAAGCAATTCTTCAGATCACAACAGGTATCTCCGAAAGATGAGAGCCTACCCATGCTTTAAACAACAGCACCATTTGTGATCTGGTAACTAGCTATAAGACTCATAACTTTATTAAGCATAACTTATCTTAAAAAACAGCACTCTTCCCATGAAATCAATCCAAAACATAGCCGGCTTGACAAATGAGCTGATGGTCTAAAATAAAAGCATTGGCTCCTAGCATTAAAAATGATGACTCACCTAAATACATGTACGAGAGAGCCCTTCCCTAAATTCGAATCAGTACACAGAACTAGCGTACATGTAGGTGAGCACTGAAAAAAGATCAATGGACTCATCTCTGTACTCAATATCATCTAATGGGTTACAACATTAGACAGCTAAGCACACCCTCACAAGTAGTAACTCTTAATGCAGGGAGTCTATTTCCAGATGCAGCAGTTAGCACATATTATGATGCAGGAAAAAATAGCTATAAAAAAGCAACTTGTTGCAAGCAAACCTGTCCTAAAATCCCAACTTAGACCAAGGAACTAAAATGACACCACTCTTAAATCCAAGCATTGGAAACCTAGCTGATATTTGTAATAAAATGAAAGCACTCCCCCAAATCACAGCAGGCTCATCTGAGTTATCTGATCCATGATGCAAAGCACACCCTTCTTTAATACAGCTGGTATATTTTTAAGCAGAGACTATGTCATTTGTACCTAGAACCATACTTTTAATAACACACAGATAAAAGCTCACATCCATTTTAAAGCACATCTCATTTATCACAGTTGTTTACATACCTCAACAGCATCCACAATCATTAATTTACTGGGGAAGTATTAAAAACATATAAAGCACATAACAAACTTCCCCCCCCCCCCCCCCCCCCCCCAAAAAAAAATTTTTTTTAAAAATTAAAAAAATTGGTCCACTATGACCTGGGAACATGCAACAATGAGCATTACCCGGTTCTATTAAAATGGCAGTTTCCTATGAAATAAATAAGAGAGTAATACATATGAAACAACAAACTAACTAGTAAGCTACAAGGCTCAATCACAAACACACCTCTCTAAAAACACATACTTCAACAGCATGCACAATCATTTTGTGTGCAAATACATTACTGGATGGTATGAAACTAATGGACACCCTCAGGAGTACCGATACTTAGCACATGCACTCTCTTAATTCAGTCATCTTTCCAGTAATCTCAAGTTCCTACAGGTGTAATTTGTAGCTTTAACAAACATTTTCAAGAACACAAAGCTTTCTAGGCGCACATTACACTTGAGTCTCTTAAAGCAGAGACTACTCTTATAACGTGGCACCACACGTACATCCAACCATCTAAAACCTAGCTGTAAGCTTGCTATACTGCAACAGGAGTCTTCTAAGGCTGATACATAAGCAGCAGCACATATCATAAACTGGGAACTACATGTAGCTAACAGCAAGGCCCAAAACATGATGCTCACTTTAAGACATACAGTGATTGTGATCTGCTAAGAAACTCATAGCTTTATGAATTGAAATTAAAGCTCAAACTCTCTAACGGCACTATTTGCGTGATATTATCTAAAACATAGTCAAGGCTTTACATATCAGCTGATACTCTAAAATGAAAGCATTGGCCCCTAACATAAAAACATGACTCATTTAAATACTAAAGCACATTATGATCTGGAAACTACCCAATCCTTACTGGTCAACATTAGACAGTTAAGCACTCCCTCACAAGAGTCTATATGCAAAGGCCACAGTTAACACAGCTAGAAAGGCTCCGAACATGATGCAAGCACACCTCACCTAAAACAGCTGTCTTCAAAATTCAACTAATCCCAATTTAGGCACACCCTGATCTGGGAACTAGCTAACAGGCTCGCAATGGGATACAGTGACACTGCTCTTAAATCCAATCATCTGTCCGGTGGCTTGTAACATTAGCTGGCGATTTTTAACAAAAGCACCCCCTCATATCACAACTGTCTGTTTTAAAAAAAAAAGAGCCATCCATACACAACAGCAACATAAAAGATCTGGGGTGAACATTGAAAGTAACGCACACCTTCTCTTTAGAAAAACAAACTTTGCTGGAGGCTTGCAACATTAGCTTTGAATAAAGTCTAACTTAACTACGAGAATTTATTAAAGAGATCGGTGGTCTACTCAGAAATAAGGCTCGTACCCACTTTTCTTGAAAACTGCAACCTTTGCTATCATCTAAACCTGCAGGTGTATTTTTAAGCAGAGACTACCTTTAACCTTAATAACACTCACAGCTAGAAGCTCACGTTACATTATAAATTGAAAGCACCCCCTTATTAGATTTACAAAGCAAATACCTAGCTTAACAGCATGCACAATTAATCACTTTACTGGATGGAGGCTTGAATGCTCTCTGACCCTTCACATATGTATGACATGAGGCTTTCCTTACAGTATTAAAATTTAAATGGCACTTCACATAACACAAGAGTATCCTTTAATCCGGCACAGGCATGCAGAACCCTTACGTAGCATTGGTTTTGCTCCACGGGATCTTAGCTACGTAGTAATCTCTTTACATTTGATTTTTGCGTGTGTAGTAGCACACGTGTGCGTCTCCGTTTCCTAACTCACAGAATTGCATTGCATGTCAAATTCTTATCAGCCCGTAGTAGTGTCTGTCTGTACGATTGTGCTAATTGGTGCGCACCACATTGGATGTAAACATGTAATTAGCTCGTAACACCCACGTAGGAGGTGGGGCATTGCTTTTTAAAAAAGATCCGCCTCCGAATTGTATCACGTGATTGAGACTGTTTATTTAATCACGAAATAAGTAGTGGGACGAGGTCGTGTGCGCAAGCGTACGCGAAGAAAAGTAAGTAGTGGGTCGTAGTTTTAGTTGTGAATGTGAAAAAAATCCAAAATTTTGAACGAAACTTCACAATCGATATGTGAACACATACAAACTTTCAAATTCAGTTAATTTGTTGTGCTTATTAAAATTAATTAGCATGATTAATAAAATAGATGTAAAAAAATTTGAGGAAACTGACCAACTTGGTTTCAAAATATGAGATTTTTTTCTTACTTTTATCAAAAGTTATTCTCGTTCAAAAGCGTTGCGTTCATTCGTGGACACCCTGTATAATCCAAATAAACTGTGGCACTCCCTAGCTTGAAACTGATAGGGTGCAACTGTACTGTGTATCATAGAAGGTGCTTTTTGGACCCAATAATCTATTGCAAGAACTAGAATGTCACCCACAAACAGAAAACTCAGTGTAATGATAACCACAAATCTTATTCGACACAGAGGCTGTTGATGGAGACCTCAACATGGGCAGCGGTAGAGGAGATGGTGATGCAGAAGATGGAAAAGTAAACAGAACAATATCTATACAAAAGATAAGAGAAAAACAAGAAGGAAGTGAAGGCACTGCAGTAACACATGATTTCTCAAATGTGCCTGCAGACCCTATTGGTAGGTCTAGGATGATGCATGTGACCATTTTATCAATAAAAGGTATAATGTAAAGCATTTTGTAAAATATATATAAAACCACTTTGCAACTCTAAACCGATCAAATTCCCCTTGACCAGGAATTGAGGCAGTGGATGGGAATCCAAATGTGGTTAGTGGAGGAGGAGGAGGTGACAATGCAGAAAATGGAGTAGTAAACAGAACAAATTTTGTACACGATAGAAGAGAATGGGGAGTAGAAAGTGAAGGCACTGCAGTAACAGGCGGTGGTGATGATTTCTCAAATGTGTCTGAAGACCCTATTGGTAGGTTTGGGGACCATGTTGGTAGGTCCGGGGGCCATTTTGTTTGATCTGGGGATCATGTTGGTTTAATTGGGGCCTTGTACCAGCCCTTGGTAGTACTCAATATTGTTATTCTTGAGCATGTTACTACATATGTGTCTTACAAATCCCATACCCCCTTTTAATACTTTCAGGTGAGGATGACCTTGTCGATGTGATTGAGGAGGTGATTGAAATGGCAGGAAAATGGAGGACTCTGGGAATAGCCCTGAGAATTAAGGCTGCTAAATTGAATATGATTTCCTCAGAGAACGACACTGAGTGCCTCAGGAACACTATTCTTGCTTGGATACAACAACAGGACTATGATACCAAAAGGTTTGGTCAGCCTTCATGGAAGCTGTTGTGCCTAGCGATACACAAACCAGCTGGTTGCAATAACCCAGGTTTGGCAAGAAAAATTGCAGATAAGCATATTCAGGCCAAAAAAGATTGATTTAATAGCTTGGACTATATTCAAACGCATAGTTAGATTGTATATGTACATATGTATACAGCATGTAGTTGTGTGAATAGTATTGTAACTGCAAGTGCCATGTTTATGTTACTTGTGTGATAAAATTTATAATTTTAGGAAGACATATAATATCACAACGGTCAATGTCCATAAACACTGTGGTACGTGATCATTGAGAAAGTTGGTGGTATATAAGGAGTTGTGCAAAAAGCAGGGAATCAAGGGTCTAATAGTAAGGAAAAACGAAATCGTCCTAACATCCCATTCAACGATGTGTGCTAACTATTTGTTTATTAGACCCTCGTTTTCCTGCTTTTTACACCACCTTATCAGGAAAGCAGACTTGTACATGTGCAGAGAAATGAGAAGATAAAGTTTTGTTTATATCAATACTTTTATACATGTATAGTAAAATTTTGAACATACATTAAGCGGTTATGTGTCTATAAAAGTCCAATGATCGTTAATGGACCAGTTGCGTGTAAGCAATGGAATGTTGATTACACCAAAGAACGTCGAAAATTACACGTGACGTCACGTCTGGACTGCTTACCTGCATGTGGTTACACGCATACTATCCAGCCTTCAATCCGCGCCTTGGTGTGTTGTGTGTGTGTACGAACGCACACGTACGCACAAATGCACACGCGCGCACATGCACGCACACACGCACACTGATTGAAAACAGCCACACATGCAGTAGTACGCCTATTGTAGTATTGTGTGTACTTGTGAATAGATGTTATGTTTGTATTGTTGTGTGTAATTGGGTACACGGTTGTTTGCGAACATACATTTTGTGGACACTAGATTATTTATCCGGAATATTGAAATGATTACGTAACCAACCCATAGAAAGTCGAAATCAAAGCTGAATCTTGAAGTAGCTAGAAGGTACTAGCTGATAATGGTATGTGCTAAAAGCCACCTTTTTTGGCTAGTGATATGCAGCACCAAAGTTACGCGTGAAATACGATATGGTCATTGCTGAATCCGCTTGGGTTCATTTGGGAGGAGGATCGCTGCCACATTTTGTGGAGCCACGGAGGGTAGGTGCTCCTTCACATTAAAGATCGAGGCGCTACGTAAATACAGCGGATTGCGTCGTTCGTTGACGCACGCGCAGTGCCGCAGAATTTTTTTCGATGCGCGTATGTAAGGCGATTGACTTAGAGGGGATTTTCCCCTGTATCACGTGATGTACGTCTTGGCTAGCTCGCTCGCAGTACTGCGTGCAAAGAACCAACAGGTATTATAGCCAACCAGAGTTTATAGATGCACGAATGATGAATAACTAGTATCCTGGGGTCACCCAACAATTTTCAACCACCGCAACTGCTAGTTTAGTTGCATAGACCCAACGCCATGTGCTAAGTGAGAATCTACCACACTAAAAACGCATCGAGATCAATAGTTGTAAAGGGTCATCAATCAACGCATGACTTTGGTTATATCTAAGCAGGAAACGTACGTAAAACAACATGATATAACATTACAGAGTTCAGTCGGCCGGGTCGGGGTTTCTTTCACATATATATATATATTGGTAATAATATTACGCGCTCCGTAGCAAGGATGAATAGACTCGTTGGAGCCCAAAAGTGTTCACTGCGTCTGCCTTTTTGGAATGTGTACCCTTTTGGATTAAAAAATAGAAAAACCACACGTGACTTTTGACAGAGATTCTATACAGCTTGTGCAATCATGTCTGATGCACCAAATGCTATTCAAGTAAATAACGAGGATGATCATAACATGAAACTTTATATTGCTATTACATTATTCAAGACAAGTACTAACGGGTATGTGCACTATGAGTTCTTACAACCACTATTATTAAATTTAGTAGATCGAGTCACAGAAGGCTAATGGAATGCACATCTCTCTCTCTTGTTCAGATAGGAGCTTTCTCTTGGGAACATCACAGGCAAAGAACTTCTACTTTCTTTATGACACCCACAATGGTCAACCTGCAGCTGCGTGATAAGAAAATGTTACAATCGTGTCCTAACGACTCGCATACCTAATAGTGCAGGCTGATGTTCGTAATCTTGACCAGAAGGTCATCAGCACTGCCAGTGCAGTTCTTCATGCACCAGTACAGGTGTGTCTTGGTGCTCCGCACCATGCATGTGTTAGTGTTACTGCTACAAATAATACAGCTTACTCTTGTCAGAAAGCTTATAGTGAACCACGTCTTGTTCTTATTAGCTACAGTACAATGACACAACTTCCTCATCTCTTTGACAACATTTATATTCTTAGTGCCTGTGATTAATAACTAGAGCAAATTAAATATGGCACGTATTTCGAAAGGGAGAGGGGTAACTTTAGGATGAAAACACTAAGCACAGACAAATAGGGTGTGTAACCGGTTGTCAGGTTATTCGGGTTATTCGGATATTCGCAAAAACTATCCGTTCGAATAGTAATTTAGCATTACTCGGAAAAATCGATTATTGGATTTGTTCTTTTCGAAATAACCGGTTTGTGAATCTCCATTCGGAGGTACTTAGGTATTCGTCGTCCGCATCGACAATTCGCCCATTATTCGAATACATTTTTATGACGATATCCGGATACGCGTTTACGATATTACATGTAATTTCTTCTAATTGGTTAATTAACGACACTAGCTGTTGTTACTATTATTATTATTTATATATACGTGGGGACGAGATCAGATGCACTAGATCTAGCCAACAGATCTCCCTCTTCACGAGACATGACGACGGACAGCTCCAGCTACAAATCAAAGTTAGTTCGCTTAGTGCATTTCGAAGTACAGTAGCTGGTTTCTTGCATCAATCTCTCTGAGCTGATAGTGATAGACCTATTGCCGCGAACGCAATTATACTTTATAGGCCTACTTAGTTACTAGTATTTTCAAAACTCGTGATGGTGAAATGGAGGCTGTATGGCTGGTGGTGCGTAAACTTCATCTGTGGTTCTACTCTTAAGTGCAATGTGTAGGTAGACCTCAGCAGCGCAGAGGCGTAGGAAGGACTTATAAAGTGTAGCGGCTTAGATTACGTAACAGAAACGGGAGGGGCACAGAAAGGGTGGGTGCGGGAGGCGGCATGGCCCCCTCCCGCCCAGCCAGGGGGTATGGGGGAGCGCTGTAAGCTCCCCCATCGGGGTCTGGGGCGGAGCCCCAGAAGCTTTGCAATTCGTGCGATTTTAATGTTCAAAAGCCATTCGAAGTTTGATACTTTTCATTAACAATAAACTGTAGTGTAGGCTTGAATGCAATTATGTGATCAAAGTGCTATATATTTCAATTGGCTCACAGAAATGATCTAAAATTAGCTTCGCGGCTCTGCGATTGAAACCTTTTATAAATTCATTCCCTATTTCAGTCAAACTGAGTCAAAATAAGATGGTTGTAAATATGCAGAAACAAAACTGCTGGCAGTTAATGAGGATTAATAGTTATTATAGCGGCTGGTAAGCTGCAATTTCGATAGCTGAGCCTGAACAGAATTCGCACAATGCCGCTATTTAACATGGCAGCTGTAAAACGCACGTCGATTTGATAGCGCAATAGCAGCTTTTCAATAGCTATAGTCCCTGTTCGATTGCAAAAATGTATATACTTGTACTCTTAATTACATGTATATACATGTACATGCATAAGATATACGCGGGACTAGAGCGCATGTTACTTGAGCTCTTTAATACGTGGGAATCGTTTATATCAAATAAAAAAATAAAAAAACGACCAACGGAAAAGTGTAGCGGCCATGGCCGCTACGGCCGCTACAGTTCCTACGCCACTGCAGCGTGGCCACGCTAACTTAGGTCAGGACACGCCCATCTAGGTATGTGGTTAGGCCAAGCGATTTAGGCCTATGTAGGTAGCTGTGGTTGTGTGCTGAGTGCATCTGGTGTGATGTGGGTAGCTGTGGATGCATGCTGTACTGATCTGGTGTAAGGTGGGTAGTTGTAGGAGGGTGTCTGGTGTGATGGAGATAGCTGTGGTTGTGTGATGGGGTTAGCTATGGTTGTGTGCCACATGAGGGCACTGGTGTGATGGGGGTAAGCAGTTTGTGTGCTGAGGGCATCTGGTGTTATGGTTTAGCTGTATGAGGGTATCTGATGTGATGTGTACATTTAGGTGGCTCAGTGAGCAGAAAACCTAGGTATTCGGCTCTCAAATTGTCAAAACCTATTCGTAAAAATCGATTTTCTTTTTTCAAGTATTCGGAAAAATCGATTTTCAGATCCGGAAAAACCTGAAAAATCGATCAGTGTTTAAAAAGTATTCAGAAAAATCGATTTTCATTATTCAGGGGAGGTTACACACCCTACAGACAAATTCTCAAGACAGTTGGTAAAGGTCGGACAACTCGAGATGTTCCCCATGCCAAATGAGTGCAACTCAAGTATCTCCCGAACCATTCACAGCCAAACAGTTCCGTAAACACTTCCTGGTAAAGGGGAAGGAACTACTATAACTACTATAACAGAGAAGTTCCCCATGCCAAATGCGTGCAACTCACGTATCTCCCGAACCATTCACAGCCAAACAGTTCCGTAAACACTTCCTGGTAAAGGGGAAGGAACTACTATAACAGCTCAAAAATATTCAGTTGAAGCTTCGTACTAAAGAGGCTACGATGATTTGAAGTTTATGAATAATTCTAATTAATTATTCAAACCTTTGCGCTGTAACCAATCGCTCACCTATACTGGTAATAAAGCGCTATGCTATGAAGTACAAACAAGTATGTGTCATACCAATATTATTTAAATGGTTTGGCTGTGAACCTGTACAGAGTTATAAACGGTTATAGCATAGGTTGTTCACTATAATTAGGCACAGGCTATAACTAGCTTGGCCGCATAACCACAACCACAATAATTAAAATTCATTGACATGTGTATTTAATTGACACAGTGGAGTTACTTCTTTGTCGCGATTTCACGAGTGTATACGTGGCATGTAAGTAATTGATCAGCATCAAATAACACAACCGATCGCAAGCAGTGGAGACATTGCAAGTCGTGTTCAATTCGGTAAGCCAATGATGTGCAATCATATAAACTGCATGCAAAATAGCACAGGTTCGTCGAATGACGGCCGTGCAGCATATCAAATACAACATATAGAATGACAGTGGCATTGAATTCAGCCAGGGCAATGTTATCCTTTCATCACTGAAATCTGTACAGGCATGTGTGTTGCATATGTTTGATATCATTCACTGTGTAAAAAGGGTTGTTATACTCGCCTGTATAACATTGTTATACAAGTAGTTATACAGTACCTGTTATACACATTGCGTATAATTGTGTATAACTGTGTATAATAGCAGTGTGTGCTAATCAAAAAACCACAGTTGTTATACACATTTTGTATAACTGTGTATAACTATGCTAATTACATTCTACCGATCCGAGGGCGTAATTCGTTTCACATATGCACATAATAATAGGCTACTAATTCTAAAAGATGCCTACGCGTTCCGAAGTTCCAAACAAAGAAATCGCAGAGGGATAGCATATCTGGTTGGTCGGAGGTCTGGCTAAAATGTACGTTCACACGTGCTAGAAAAATAGAGCTCTAGCGACGAATTGCGCACATTTGAACCTGAATCTTCTATACAGTTCCAGTGATGACGTGTGCAGCGAAAAAGCCGCACGCAAGCTTTTAAGTTGTGTAGACGTCGCGTGGGATGGAGTCACCACTGCAAGGTAAGCCAATGCAGTTTTGCTATACAATATACTAGTATTAAAATAATTTGTGGTTGTCTAATATGCATACATCACAGCAATTCAGGCGTCCGCTCGCGGGTCATTGCAAATATCGGATTCAGTCACGCATCCGTGTAGATAACGAAACGTGCATACACGATCACCGGAAGGATGAATTTTTTGAAACAGCACCGTCCGAAACTGTACGAGAATTTCATTAACCGATACCGATTACCCGGGCTAATCTAAATATTCGTGCCAGGCCGTTGAATATTGTCGTAAGAGATACGAACTTGAGATGTTAACAAAAGCAGAAGCAGTGGCAAGTTTCTTTCTACCATTAGTACAGTATCTTCTACGTATTATAAGACCTGTGCTTTGTTGCAATCCCTACTTTGTATAGAAATTCATCGGCTCCGATGCAAAGACAGGACTTTCGTATTTTCAGTCCTAATTCAAATATATATTATCTCTGTTCAAAGTAAGAGTTCTTTTCTTATGTATCTTTTTACAAATGTCCTTGTGTTACGCTAGAGCTAGAAATATGATAAACAGCAGCTGACCAAGGCAAAGTTTGGAGTGAGTTCTAATTATTGCACGCGCATACTATATTCTGTTTGAATACGCCTTTATCTATAGGAGCAGCTTCTTTTTGACCCATTCACGTATTTTCTAGGCCACTAATGAAGCTTTACTGCATTACAAGGTATGTTTTAACTTTGCTCACACAAGCTTCATATATATCCCGTACACCTACAATTACTTTTGGACTGTTTCATGCGTTTAGCTTATGTAATGGATGATGCAGCTTGTTTGAATATAGTTTGTGTTGTTTGCTAGGTGAATCTAGATGACATCATGTTGAGAGTTGTTGACAGTTGTATGGTGGGAGTGGTACTGTGGTGATGTGATATAAAGTGGAGGTACTGGGGTGATGGTGGGTGGGGAGAGGGTGAAATAGTGATGTACATGTAGAACACAGTTGTGGTTGGGTGATGGAGGGGTATAGTGGTGATGGAGGTATCATGGTGGGTGGAGGTTACAGTGTTGATGGTAGGTGAGGGTACAGTTGTGATGGATGGGTGGAGAGATGATGGTGAAAGGGGAAGGGTACAGTGGTGGTGTAGGAACAGATGGTGATTTGCTAGATGTATAGAGTAATAAGATTTTATGTAGACTAAGTGGTGGGAAATTGTAGGTGGTATGTATAGGCTTTGGGATATTTATTTTACATGGTGTGTGGATATTAGAATGTTATGTGTGCCTGTGTGATAGTGCTTATGGGGTGATGAGTGCCTCTCTGTGATATGTGTGTGATACATGTATAGGCATAGAGTACATGTATGTGTGGGCTGAGGGGCTCAACCCCCCTCTCTCCCTCCCCATCCGCGTACTTAATTTCATTGACCCATTCCTACGCTCCAGTGGCATGTAACTCTACAGTAGTGTAACAAGGGTACTTCCCCATATTAGAATGTTTGGCCAAACGCGAGGGGCCTTCCTTCCACCTGCCTCACCCCCTTTAGTTCTAATTATTGCACGCATACTCTATATTACACCTTTATCTGTAGGAGCAGCTTATTTTGACCCATTCACGTATTTTCTAGGCCACTAATGAAGCTTTACTGCATTTCAAGTTTTGTTTTAACTTTGCTCACACACGCTTCATATACATGTATATCCCCACACACCTACAATTACTTTTGGTGGACAGGTGGACTGTTTCATGTGTTTAGCGTATGTAATGGGTGATGCAGCTTGTTTGAGTATAGTTTGCGTTGTGTGCTAGTTGATTTTGAGAGTTGTTGGCAGTTGGATGCTCGGTGGATGGAGGGGTACTGTGGTGATGTGATGAAAAATGGAGGTACTGGGGTGATGGTGGGTGGGGATAAGATGTTGAACACAGTGGTGATTGGGTGCATGGTGATGGAGGTATAGTGGTGATGGAGGTATAGTGGTGATGGAGGTATAGTGGTGATGGAGGTATAGTGGTGATGGAGGTATAGTGGTGATGGAGGTATAGTGGTGATGGAGGTATAGTGGTGATGGAGGTATAGTGGTGATGGAGGTATAGTGGTGATGGAGGTAGAGTGGTGGGTGGGTTGTTGTGATGGAGGGTGGGGGAGGGATGATGGTGAAAGAGGAAGTGTACAGTGGTGATGTAGGAACACGATGGAGATGTATGGGATGTGTGGTGTAATAAGAATGTATGTAGACTAAGTGGTAGGTTGTACTTTAATGTTTATTTGTGTACTTGTGTGATATGTGCTTGTTGGGTGATGAGTGCCTCTATACATGTATGTGATATGCGCCTCTGTGTGATACATAGTAGATTGTGTGTGGGCTCAGCTCAATCCCCTCCCTCCCTACTTATAAAAAATGTAACTGACCCGTCCCTACACTCCAGTGCATGTAACACTGCAGTAGTGTAACGAGGGGCCTTCCTTCCGCACGCCTCACCCCCTTTAGTCGTACTTATTCAAGGGTTTACTACAGCACGCACACACACACACACACACACCAAGCTACATTGTAAATGAACCTATGCCTACCCCTATTCCTACTACTACCCTACTCCTCCCCTTACCTACTACCTACTACTCCTCCCATTACCTACCACTACCCTACTCCTCCCCTTGCCTACCACTACCCCTGCTCCTCCCCTTACCTACCACTACCCCTACTCCTCCCCTTGCCTACCACTACCCCTACTCCTCCCCTTGCCTACCACTACCCCTACTCCTCCCCTTGCCTACCACTACCCCTGCTCCTCCCCTTACCTACCACTACCCCTACTCCTCCCCTTGCCTACCACTACCCCTACTCCTCCCCATGCCTACCACTACCCCTGCTCCTCCCCTTACCTACCACTACCCCTACTCCTCCCCTTGCCTACCACTACCCCTACTCCTCCCCATACCTACCACTACCCCTACTCCTCCCCTTACCTACCACTACCCCTACTCCTCCCCTTATGTATTACTATGGTGCTTGTGGCGACATGTAATGTGCACTTATTGTATCATGTATTCATATGTGTGATGTGTGCTTGTGTATGTGATTGTGTGCAACATTACTAGAAGTGCTTTGGTCATCTGTCACAACAGGTTGGAGCTGAACATGTCTACAGGGATGAAGGATCACACAAACTAAAACTGATTTGAATATTTTCTGCATTCTTGTAAAGGTGCTTTTAAAATGAATCAATTTCAAGGCTAATACAATGTTTTATTGCACACATGTGTACTGAGCTATTGACACGCATGGCACCAGCAACATGCTGTGCATTAAGCCAGCCAGGGTGTATGAAGAACGCTGTTAGCTTGCCTATGTTGGAACAAAGCCCCTTTTCAGGCCAGAACTTTAGGTATTCGTTGTGATCCTCTTGGAGAGAGGTATCCATAGATTGAATGCAGAAACTGACTCACACATCTACATGTACATTCCACACACACACACACACACACACACACACACACACACCTAATCATATTCATGCTTTCAAGGTCAGCCCTTACAATGCAAGCAGCTGCTATCCTATGTCCAGACATGTCAACAAGCCATAAATGGAAGATATCTGGTTTATATAAGCACATTCATCAGAAATGGTTCCTATTCTGATCTGGAATGAGACTTTAAAACTCAAAACCTTTTACATTTTTCTGACAAAATGGACGCTCGGACAGTAAAACGCACAGAAGCTAATGCATATTATCCTACCACTTTTATATAATAAGCAAAAAATGTGTGTGCTCCACCCCCACCACCTTTCCGCCCCTCCATCCTTATACCTGACCAAGCTCAATTCCATGGATCTGTGTATAGACACTACTAGTACTGCTGTTAGTCAGAACAGTGATCTCTCATCTGGCATCACAGCTTGCCACTCATACATGCAGACCCTTTTGGCTGTACTTGCAGACATCTATGGCAGGCTCAACCTCCATCTAGTGAGGGCCAATGCCACAGCCATTCTCTATTTTGATTTAACTATAGGCTATGTTTAAGATTGTACCCATATCATGTGTACATTGAGTATTGTATCATGCATTCAAATATTAATAATGAAAAACACAACAATAATGCTTGATGCATTGCACATTTAATACATTTAACTCATATTAAACTTTTTTATGTTTGCAAATGGATTTGTAAACTAATATGAAATGCATATGCATGTGATAAATAATGTAAGGAATGCTTTGACATTGTAGCAACTGCAACTGAGAGGATTGTACCTTGTGGTGTTGCAATGGAACGGATCCTTACAACATATACAATTTTTAATATCTATTCTATCCTGGTGTGATTAATGACACACCAGCAAATTAAAACTGATATCAGTCATACATTACTTATAGAAGTAAAAAAAAAACTGTTTAATAGTAACTGATCCTATGAAATAAATTTTTTTTTATACAGTTACAGTAGGTATATATCGTCAGTATATAACTCATACACATGCAGGGGTTCTCTATTATATAAATGTACATAAATGTATATGCTAACGATATCTAATTAATAATGCGTTACCAGTAAATGAAACGAATAAGACTACTTAGCAACCTACATCATGCTCTTTGCCGACATATACGCGTCCGCTGCTATAAGAATACAGCCTTATTTTAAAATTGGAACACATCCATATACATACATGTATGTGTGTACATGCATATGTAAGGATGCAGTATCGGGCATTATAACAAATGAAACAACTGTAAGATATATACATAAACATTTCTCGGAGTCACTTTCCCTTGCATTGCACTAAATATTAGTAGTATATAAATATGCAATCGATTAATAATATACAATGATGGGCGTGGCACAATAACAAATTTAGAGAGTGGATATCCACGAATATGATCATGATATGATGATCATGCATATGTTGCACAACGGCCATGGGCATGGCGTTGCATTGTTTGGACGAGAGATCAATATATGCAATACGGTTATCACGCCTTTTACGGGTGAAGGGAGGGTGTGAAGCAATGGCTTTTCGACGTCGTGTGACCTTTCCAGTTACAGTGTGACCGCTAATACAATTGATTGGTTTATAGTTGTTACATGTACACATATACTGTATGTACATGTACAGAGCTAGCTGAAAGTTAATTGAATTATGTATTAAACTACCCAATGACCAATTCACGTGACTGAGATATTTGGCGGGTCGTAAGTAAAGGGGGTGGTAATATGGCGCATTTGAGCCGGCAGGAATTCAGCAACGTATAGAATATCTTCAGAATCTGTTGACCACAGCTGAACATTATATTATAGCTTCGTGACTACTATTATGATGCCAGGTGAGTTACACCTTTGGTTACACTCGTTATGCCTTATATTATGGATTGAATTGATCGAAAGCTTTTTTTTTTTTTTTGCGGGGAAAGTCGTTCTTCGATGCTTATTCTGGCGGGGTTTTAAAATTGGTTACTGGAGGTAGTACTACGCTACATCACAAGGTAAGCCCTGGTAACGATGTTCAGTAGCTAGGTTCCTGGGAGTTTACCTTTTCGCTGGTTCGACGTAACATCGGGAACAGTATTAATGGATTTCTGGTGCGTGGCTGAACAAAAGCGGTTCCTGGGAGTTTACCATTTCGCTGGTTCGACGTAACGTCGGGAACAGTATTTAATGGATTCCTCAGTGGTGCGTGGCTGAACAAAAGCGCTAAAAGTAAGAGTGCATCGCTATAGTTGTTATTTATACTTTCCCTTCGTTTCAACACAGATCGTGGCATGTATTGCTTCTCTGCCTCCTGTCGCATTTATGCATGACCATTCCACTTGTGTGCAGTTCAGAACGAAAATAGCACAAGGTAAACCCTACCAGTTATGCATTTGCAATGAGTCAACAGCACGGTGCGGTACCAAAGAAAGGTAAGTGAAACAATTAGATTTAATAGTGTGATATTCATTTTTATTATTCTTAGATGGAGATCAGATGTTAACCCTGCGTGTACTGTCCGAGAGGTAAGGTCATCTGGCAAAATTGTTGCCCAATTCATGGTTTCTTTTTTATATACAGATCTGTCCCAGTTCTCAATCAACTTTGTGCTTATGTTATTTTGTACTGTGTGAAGCCAATTATATATTTTTAATAACCTGCAACATATTCAGTACAAGGAATTAATTGACATAACCCGTAAATTAACCACGTATCTTCCAATTGCCAATACGTCATACAATAATTCTTACGTACAAGTACGCGGTCCTTGTACGGTGTTTGCCCGGTTTCGTTCAAAATTGCACGTACGCGTGCGATAATTAATCCGAACTCATCCGTGCGCGTACAAATTAGCTTCCGGGACCGTGAAATCAATCGTATGAAATCGGTCCACTCGCGGTTTCGGATGCAAATGGCTCGCGTAACTCGGAAGCATGCTCTTCCGGTCGATATTACGTGTTCTCTCGGGCCCGGAATCAATGCCCTGAATTGCTGTGTTACACAACCACATGTGTACATAAGTGAACAATACGAAAGCCTTTCCCTCAAGTGTGGGGGGAAGGAGGGGAAGGAAAGGAAGTTGGTGCGTGTAGGGAAGAAGGGGGTGGTGTGTGTGTGTGTGTGTGTGAAAGGGAGACAGTGTAAGAAGGGTAGTGTGTGGGGTTGTATATCTTGAATCAGATAAAAGCAGGGCAGCTATTAAAACAACAACCACATGTATACATAGGTAGGCACACAAAATGAATATGATATTAACAGGCGTCCCATTCCTTCTTGTACTGGCTACATTTATAGCTGTAAGGTCAGTTAACAATGTGGGAAATAAGAGTTAGTGTGCCAAGTGTTACGATACAAGCTCAATGTGTGTGCATAAGTGAGTGTGAGAGCGTGCAAGTGCATGTTGACAAGTGTGTGTGTGGACTGATGGATAAAAGGGGACCACACAACTACATGTAGCTATCAAGTTAACAGATTAGTGCCCAGATTACGTTACGTTATTGAATACGTTATGGCCCAGATTAAATTTTAAATTTTCTTAGTGTTAATATAGTCTGAGCGACGCGTCATATAACTTTCAAACGATGAAAGTTTTGTATTGTGAAGTTTATGAAAAACGATGCTACGAGAGTTTGGCTTTCTGACGGTGCAAACCGATTGGTTTGATTACTCGTGAAACAGACACAACAACGGAACGAAGCCATCAAGTAGCGCTCGCGACTGTCATGGCGGCTTGGACAAACAGGTTAGCGCGTAACTTTGTTGTGCGCACTATATTGACTTTGGTATTCACTTTAAACTACTTCTCTTTCGTGCATGAAAGTGGGTCTATGAGACGCGCACCTATCGCATAGGCCTTGGCTAATCCTATCGTTCTGTACGTAGCAATTAGCGGGTTTGTATATATTGCTAAGAAGTAGCAGGGGAGTTTATTTACCTTTGCTGTAACACTTTGCACTGGCTACTTTTGACCGTTCTGTGTCTACTATGGTGACAGCTGGTATGTACGTACATGTATGCTCTAATAATAGCGCGAGTGTGCATGGCGTAGGGAGTGTGATGGTAATAGTGTGTGCATGTGTGTAGTGTGATGGTACAAGTGTGTGCATGTGTGTAGTGTCATGGTTCAAGTGTGTGCATGTGTGTAGTGTCATGGTACAAGTGTGTGCATGTGTGTAGTGTCATGGCACAAGTGTGTGCATGTGTGTAGTGTCATGGCACAAGTGTGTGCATGTGTGTAGTGTCATGGTGCAAGTATGTGCATGTGTGTAGTGTCATGGCACAAGTGTGTGCATGTGTGTAGTGTCATGGTTCAAGTGTGCATGTGTGTAGTGCATGTGATGGTACAAGTGTGTGTAGTGTCATGGCACAAGTGTGTGCATGTGTGTAGTGTCATGGTTCAAGTGTGTGCATGGGTGTAGTGCATGTGATGGTACAAGTGTGTGTAGTGTCATGGTACAAGTGTGTGCATGTGTGTAGTGTCATGGCACTAGTGTGTGCATGTGTGTAGTGTCATGGCACAAGTGTGTGCATGTGTGTAGTGTCTAGGTACAAGTGTGTGCATGTGTGTAGTGTCATGGCACAAGTGTGTGCATGTGTGTAGTGTGATGGTACAAGTGTGTGCATGTGTGTAGTGTCATGGCACAAGTGTGTGCATGTGTGTAGTTTGGGTACTAGTGTGCACATGTTGTAGGGATGGTATTAGTGTGTATATGTAATGGTACTAGTGTGCTCGTGTGTAGGAGGGCACGTGGTAGTACAGAGTGACATCTGGTGATGTGAAGCATTGGATTGTGGCTCAAAGTATAACCTTTATCCTATGTGTAGCCCACTTCAAACATTTCAAATGTTAATTTCCCTCCATCATAGGTTACACTTTCCATCCCTACTGGACAAGCTGGAAGTATCTGGAAACATGCCCTGGCATCCTCCCTCGCTTCCGTTTATTTAGCTGCTGCTATATGAAAATTCATTATTTGTGTATGCCACTGATTTATTGCGGTAATTGTCACCTTTTTTGTGGAAATTTTTTCAACGCAACCTTTCAAACAGAAACTTGGAAACTGAAGCCCTAGGTGTGGCGAAGCTTCGTAGCTAATATTAGGCCTTGAAAGCTAACCGTTGCGTAACGCCGCTATTGTACAGTCCACTATTGCATTTGGACGCTTCCGCGCGTCCGTGGGACTTCAGTACATTGACGCGTGCACGAGTCCGTGGGCACTAATCTGTTAAATGCTGTCAAAGTCCTTAGAACATTATTTTCATTAAATCTATACACTATCAACGTACAACCACACACATGGAGTAAATTCAAAACGAAACATTCACTGAACACTTTCAACCACCACATTGCAGTACATGATAACACTATACCATAAGGTCAGTTAACCCTGTAGAGTGCATGTGAATAGGCAGGATGCATAACATAACACCACACATGACCAAGTCCCTAACGACTGTGTTGGAGATAATTTGTAAGGCTTCTTTAGAACCACACTCACATGACTGTTTCTCTCTGCTACATGCCTTAACCCTGACACTCTTATAAAAGCACACCACACTCACAGGACTGTTTCTCTCGGCTACATGCCTTAACCCCTGACACTCTTATAAAAGCACACCACACTCACAGGACTGTTTCTCTTGGCTACATGCCTTAACCCCTGACACTCTTATAAAAGCACACCACACTCACAGGACTGTTTCTCTCGGCTACATGCCTTAACCCCTGACACTCTTATAAAAGCACACCACACTCACAGGACGGTTTCTCTCGGCTACATGCCTTAACCCTGTTATAAAAGCACACTACACACACAGGACTGTTTCTCTCGGCTACATGCCATAACCCCTGACACTCTTATAAAAGCACACCACACTCACAGGACTGTTTCTCTCGGCTACATGCCTTAACCCCTGACACTGTTATAAAAGCACACCACTCACACGACTGTTTCTCTCGGCTACATGCCTTAACCCCTGACACACTCACTGGGCTGTTTCTCTCGGCTATGTCGTTTAACCCCTGACACTATTAACACACTCACTAGGCTGTTTCTCTCGGCTATGTACTTTAACCACGGACGCTTTTAACACACACACTGGGCAGTTTCTCTCGGCTACATGTATGTACTTTAACTCTTGACACTTTTAAAAAACCCAATGTCGTTTAACCCCTGACACTCTTAACACACACACTGGGCTGTTTCTCTCGGCTATGTCATTTAACCCCTAACACTCTTAACACACTCACTGGGCTGTTTCTCTCGGCTATGTACTTTAACCCCTGACACTTTTAATACACCCACTGGGATGTTTCTCTCGGCTATGTCGTTTAACCCCTGACACTATTAACACACTCACTGGGCTGTTTCTCTCGGCTATGTCGTTTAACCCCTGACACTTTTAGCACATTCACTGGGCTGTTTCTCTCGGCTATGCCGTTTAACCCCTGACACTTTTAACACACTCACTGGGCTGTTTCTCTCGGCTATGTCGTTTAACCCCTGACACTCTTAACACACGCACTGGGCTGTTTCTCTCGGCTATGTACATTAACCCCTGACACTTTTAATACACCCACTGGGCTGTTTCTTTCGGCTATGTACTTTAACCCTTGACACTCTTCACACACTCACTGGGCTGTTTCTCTCGGCTATGTACTTTAACCCCTGACACTTTTAATACACCCACTGGGCTGTTTCTCTCAGCTATGTCGTTTATCCCCTGACACTCTTAACACAACCACTGGGCTGCTTCTCTCGGCTATGTACTTTAACCCCTGACACTATTAACACACACACTGGGCTGCTTCTTACAGCTATGTACTTTAACCCTTGACACTCTTAACACACCCACAAGGCTGTTTCTTTCGGCTATGTGCCTTAACCCCTGACACTCTTACAAAGACCACACCCACAGGACTCTTTTTGCTGCTAGGTTGATTAACCCTTCGAACTCTTACAAAGACCACACCCACAGGGCTATTTTTGCCGTTAAGTTGATTAACCCTTCACACTCTTAATACAAAGAGCACACGCACAGGCCCCTTTTTATGGTTGAGTTGCTTAAAACTTTCTTGCAAAAGCTAGTTGGGCTTGCGCGACGGCATTTTCCTAGTTGGGGTTCCGTCATTAGTATTCATTGCTACTACTACGGATTCGAGGTTTTCGATCGCCCTGTGACGTCATGAAGTAATTAGACACTTCGATGAATAGAATTCAAGAGGGTTGAGCGGTTAAATTCATCGCGAACTTAGGGTAAAGCTTCTTGCCTCACCTCAACCTCACCACCACCACCACCACCCCACTTACGATACCGCCGCCTCACCCGCGCCTCTCCCCGCCTATTTTAACTACGTGCACTGTAACTGATAAGGGCAACTAACGCAGTCCTCCGTAATGCTATGTTTTATACCCTCACCTTAATCAGCAGCCGTGCCGCACACGAACATCGCGTAGGTCAGGGCGCCGAGCTCAGCCGCGATATTTTGCTCCACCAATGGCTGCAACGTAAACTATAGTAGGCGCTAGCCTAACCGTGCGCTGCACGAATTTGCGCTCAACAGCATCTCTTGCTACTGTAATATGGATCGCAGTGGATCGTTCGGTGTAGGCTATTTAAGTTGAAACGAACACGAGCTAACTCACGTGACGTATTATAGGATTGCATGTACCTCAATTCCCTATCGGTATGATCATTGTAACAATTTTGGATCGGCCGTATTCGATAATTATGCGTCGGGTATTTCGATACCTTTCATTTCGATGCGCATGCAGTGATATGGACTACATGCATGCACTTGTTTGAAGTATACATTGACTCGCATGCACAAAAATAACTGACTGAAATGTATAATGAACCAACTAAGCGTATCACAAGGAATACAATTTCCCATGCAGCATTTCACACACCTACAGCATTAAAGAGGATACACAGCTGTAATACAGTTCAAAAACATAGCAAATGGTGTATCTTTCCCAATTTTTCTTCGCCATATAAATTCAATCAAATACGTGGCAAAGAGTGGTTTGGAAGTACCATGCATGCGCTTGTACTTCTTCTTAGCGTGTGCCCATGTGCATTCAATGGACTAAGTGTGAGCACCATTAGCAGGATTAACAAATTGAATGCTGTGGTTGACTGAGTTGTGCACGTAGCCTTGAACGTTAAGCGTTGCATAAGATCTCCATTCATCCGTGTGGAATTCCGTACCCGGATCCACGTTGGCAATGATGATAGGTAGAAGTGTTGCTGCATCCCGAGAAGGAACAATTTGCATAAACATGCACCTTATCTGTACCTCGTTCCACGCCACCCAAAACCCACTGTCCCTCTCTCATTCTGCCGCGGTTATACTTTCTTTTTCCATGCAAACTTGGATTCGTCAATCTCCACGACTTTTCCTACCCCACCAATCTTCTCACTAGCATTATCGTCCATATACACAGCGCACAACTCACGACAAAAGTTAAACCAGTCTACAACTGTGTTTTTGTTAACCCCGACCCATTTGCGCACCGTCTTTCCCGACATGTCCTCCGTCCAAAGGAATGTCAGCTCCAGAATTTGTTCCAATGTGAGGTGGTTCATGGAAAACCATGAACCGAGTCGTATGGACTTCACCTTACGGCATGGTCTGTATGACATCTCCACCTATAGTATAATACCGGTATTAAAAAATAAAATTAAAAAAAAATTAATACGCTTAAAAAAATTAATACGCACATACATGTACACATGCATGCATACCTGTAACCATCGGTTCCTCGAGGATAGGCTTCCCAACGCATGGGAATTTTGCAAGCACTGCATTCCTGATAGCGTGCTAGCAGGCCATTCCGTTTGCACCACAGAATTGTAGTTTCTTGATCCACTAAAACGTCCCGTAGTAGTCTTTTATACGTCCAATATTCCAGTCCCAAACCAAATGGTCCATACGTGGGGTGGGTGTTAGCCATCGCCGACCGATATTGCAACTCTCAACGGTTGTTTTATCCGATGATTTTTGCATTGTAACGGGCTGCTTAAATACTATATACTTATCGATTCTCAATATCACGCGCCATGTCAGAAAAAAACGCGGGATTAATCCGATGGATACAGGTATAATTTTTACAATTTGAATTACAATGCGCAACAAATAATATATGGGTGAAATGCAAAGTAGTCACGTTTATGAATGTGTCCGCATAGTTAAATTTATGTCCATTTGGCACAAACCTTATCCCGCCACACCCTAGGATGCGGCGCCACACCCTAGGATGCGGCGCCACATTTCAACCTATTGAAATGTGACGCCGCGTAATAACATTAATACGTCACGTGAGTTAGCTCGTGTTCGTTTCAACTTAAATAGCCTACACCGAACGATCCACTGCGATCCATATTACAGTAGCAAGAGATGCTATTGAGCGCAAATTCGTGCAGCGCACGGTTAGGCTAGCGCCTACTATAGTTTACGTTGCAGCCATTGGTGGAGCAAAATATCGCGGCTGAGCTCGGCGCCCTGACCTACGCGATGTTCGTGTGCGGCACGGCTGCTGATTAAGGTGAGGGTATAAAACATAGCATTACGGAGGACTGCGTTAGTTGCCCTTATCAGTTACAGTGCACGTAGTTAAAATAGGCGGGGAGAGGCGCGGGTGAGGCGGCGGTATCGTAAGTGGGGTGGTGGTGGTGAGGTTGAGGTGAGGCAAGAAGCTTTACCCTAAGTTCGCGATGAATTTAACCGCTCAACCCCCTTGTCCTGTGCATGCGTGTTTTGTTTGACCTCTTGAATTCTATTCATCGAAGTGTCTAATTCATGACGTCACAGGGCGATCGAAAACCTCGAATCCGTAGTAGTAGCAATGAATACTAATGACGGAACACCAACTAGGAAAATGCCAAGAAAAGAACTCTTACTTTGAACAGAGATAATATATATTTGAATTAGGACTGAAAATACGAAAGTCCTGTTTTTGCATCGGAGCCGATGAATTTCTATACAAAGTAGGGATTGCAACAAAGCACAGGTCTTATAATACGCCACTACAAATTTTGCTTCTGCTTTTGTTAACATCTCAAGTTCGTATCTCTTACGAAAATATTCTACGGCCTGGCACGAATATTTAGATTAGCCCGGGTAATCGATATCGGTTAATGAAATTCCCTTACAGTTTCGGACGGTGCTGTTTCATCCTTCCGGTGATCGTGTATGCACGTTTCGTTATCTACACGGATGCGTGACTGAATCCGATATTTGCAATGACCCGCGAGCGGACGCCTGAATTGGGCAACGGTGTAGTTTAGTACCCCTAATGTTATTCATCTCTACGCGGTTCTACATCAAAATCTACGCTTCCTGTCATAACATGAATATCATTATGATACGATTCCATTCCAATTCCGTCGCTGGGGTTTTTCACGTACGGCTGTACGCTCTAACACTCACAGCAGCCTGCCTAACCCCGTTACCCGGCCATACAGATCGACACCCGTCAAACAACTTACGAGCCATTCAATCTCTACCTCACAGTACGATTTCTCCCATGCAGTGCCGCATGCTATCCACTCCACTACGGCTTCCACGTGCACATGTTTGTCGCCAGGCCCGCGTCTACCAACTCGGCCGCGTACGCGGTCTAGGCTCATATCCGACCCGCGGTTATCGGCCCCAACGGCCAACCACTTCCATACGCTGGTTTAAAACCCACGCTGGCTTCTACCACTTAACCGCCAGCGGCACTTTCCCTCCATCCTCCCGCGGCCACCAAACTGGTACTGTGGCTCTGGCTAAAACCTACGTTAAGCGCGCGGGCAATCAGCTAGGGACCGGTCCGCTCACCTGTTTCTCACACTCTTCTTCTGTCACTGTTCTGCATGCTGCGAACGATGTAGCTAAGTCGAAACGGCAGAGGCGGACTATTAAGCGGTGTACTGTACCAGAGATAATATTATCTCTGACTGTACTATTACCTTGCTATCACGTGCGACCGAGGCTATTACGAAATAGCTTGCTAATTATTCACGACGTTCAAATTCCGCAGACATTCTTATCTTCACTAAGTATTCATGTACCAATAGGATCACTGCGCGCCATGTGTATTATATAATACAACTATCTTATCTGTGCCTGGTCCGCGAATCAAATGTTCTGGCGCCAAATCAAAAGGCGGGTAATATTGTCATTGGTTCGTACTTTGGAGTAGACGCGCGCAGTTCAACTATAAATAGCAATAGTTTCAGCTATGCATGATATCCTGTTTAGAAGATGGCAAATATCGTGTATGGACCATATGGACTTCCCGAGGAGTATTGGACGCCGAAGAGGTTAAGGGAAAAAGTCTTTACGGACAAAGAAACTACCATCCAATGGTGCAAGAACCATGGGCTGCTGTCGAATGCACAAACTTGCAACGCATGCGGCATTGATATGCTCTGGGTACCACACAAAGGAATCGATGGTTATAAGTACGTTAATTTTTTTAAAGTGAAATGAACTTACGTATTTTAAATAAATTTTATAGGTGGAAATGTTCAAGGTGCAAGACATCCAAATCAATTCGCCTAAATTCTTGGTTCTCTAGAAGCCACCTGAGTTTGCAGGATATTTTAGAATTGACGTTTCTCTGGAGTGAAGAGCTGCCAATAAAAATTGTCAGCAAGTGGATGGGCATTTCAAAAAAGACGGTGATAGACTGGTATAACTTTTGCAGAGATGTCTGTGCCGAATATCTTAACAGCAGGAATGAAAAAATCGGGGGCCCTGGAAAAGTGGTACAGATTGACGAAGCAAAATTTGGGAAGCGAAAATACAACCGCGGTCGTCTAATAGAAGGGAGATGGGTCCTTGGAGGAATTGAACGAGGAACTGGCAGAATGTTTCTGAAGATCGTACCTTCAAGGGATGCTGCGACACTTTTGCCAATCATCATCGCTAATGTCAAGCGTGGAACGACGATTCATACAGACGAGTGGCGATCGTACGCTCGACTACAGCGTCGTGGGTTTGTACACCTCACTGTCAACCACTCGGTTAACTTTGTTGACCCTTTGACTGGTGCATACACACAAACCATTGAAAGTGCTTGGTCCAGAGCGAAGGCAAAATACAGGAGGATCCATTCTACTTCCAAGGAACTTTTCCCGTCCTATCTGATTGAATACATATGGAGGAGTGAGCATGGAAGAACTACTCCTTTTGCAACCTTTATAAACTGTATCTTAGCCACCTACTGACTTATACTGACGATGTATTGCTGGACGTTCATGCATGTATTGCTATGTATCTTCGTATTATACTTATGCTGCTATAACTGGTTAAACTGTATACAAAACGTATGATCCAATGACAATATTACCCGCCTTTTGATTTGGCGCCAGAACATTTGATTCGCGGACCAGGCACAGATAAGATAGTTGTATTATATAATACACATGGCGCGCAGTGATCCTATTGGTACATGAATACTTAGTGAAGATAAGAATGTCTGCGGAATTTGAACGTCGTGAATAATTAGCAAGCTATTTCGTAATAGCCTCGGTCGCACGTGATAGCAAGAACCACTTCCCAAGTTACTGTGGAATTTCCCATTTCTTATATTTAATCTTAAATTGTCAATTTCATTCAAGAAATAACATAAATCTTGAATTTTCTTTTATTATTCCATGGTACTATCCAAATACTAGTATTTCACATAACAAAAATTATCTCATTTCTTCACAATATGTCTTGAGTGCTTGTTTCTATTATTGAAATCCAAGCCATTTTTCTACAGAGGCTTAACAACCACTTGAAAATTATACTATGTGTATTAACACACCTTCAAAAATTTACAACAATTGATATTTGATACATCCTGTTTGTTCAAAATGTGTTATAGAGCTAAGTAAAATATTAAATTTCACACAATAAATATATATATACATACATGTAATGTAGCCTACATAAACTCAAAATTTTCATAGATAGTCTTCAATCGTTCTACAATATGTTTGGCTAGCCTATTAGACTTAGATAATGTTACATTCCCTAGAACTATACAATTTCTGTGCACTATTGCAGTCTGCTCCACTGACTTGACTGTCCATGGATTCCATGTACCACTGTATGTTCCTACCCACCACTCTATTGTCATAACATCTTCTTCAATCATTAGAATTCTAGCAATTTGTGGCAATTCATGTTTAAATTCATCAAGACCTAAGGCCACAAATTGCCCTTTTTCAACTTTAGCCACTTCTTTTCCCTATGAGAGAAATGTTAGACATCAATAAGAAAGTAAAATTTGTATTGTATATTTAAATCTCCAGCCATAAATTTGAAATTTCAAAGGCATAAGTATAGCATGTATTTGAAAAAAAAAATCAAAAACAATAATATAGACAATAGTTTTGAAATTTCAAAGCATTGTAAGATCGAACTCACTTTGAAATTTCAAAATGATTATAAATGATCACTTTTTAAACTTCAAAATGGAAGCTTTGAAAATTCAAAATGATAATTCAAATGGGTGCTTTGAAATTTCAAGATCATTAGAAATGGGTGCTTTGAAATTTCAAGATGATCTGTAATCGGTGCTTTGAAATTTCAAGATGATTTGAAACCGGTGCTTTGAAATTTCAAGATAATTAGAAATGGGTGCTTTGAAATTTCAAGACAATTTGAAACCGGTGCTTTGAAATTTTAAGATGATTTCAAACCAGTGCTTTGAAATTTCAAGATAATTAGAAATGGGTGCTTTGAAATTTCAAGACAATTTGAAACTGGTGCTTTGAAATTTCAAGATGATTTCAAACCAGTGCTTTGAAATTTCAAGATAATTTGACACCCGTTCTTTGATATTTGAAACCAGGGCTCTCAAATTTCAAGATAATTTGAAACCTGTGCTTTGAAATTTCAAGATAATTTGACACCTGTTCTTTGATATTTGAAACCGGTGCCTTGAAATTTCAAGATTATTTGAAACCAGTGCTATGAAATTTCAAGATGATTTGAAACCAGTGCTTTGAAAATAAATTTAAAAGATAATATGACATGTGATACAGGTGCTTGAAATTTCAAGATAATATGACATGATATGGGTGCTTGAAATATGATATTAACAAGGTGCTTAAAAATCATAAGTCTTTCAAAACCATTTGAAATGGTTGCTTTGAAATACCAAGACAATATAAAGATCCTTTGAAATTTCAAAATCATTTGATATGTGTGCCTTGAAATTTCAAGATCAATTGAAATTGATGATTTCTAATTTCAAGATAATTTGGAATTGGTGCCTTCAAATTTCAAGATCGTTTAGAAATTGATGCATTGAAATTTCAAAGTCATTAAAATTTGGTGCCTTACAAAATGACATGAACAAGTTGCTTAAAAATCACGATCATTGAAATGGGTGCTTTGAAAGGTGCCTTGAAATTTCAATATCATTTCATGTGTGCCTTGAAATTTCAAGATTATTTCAAATTTATGCTTTGAAATTTCAAGATCATTTGAAATTGATGCTTTGAAATTTCAAGATCATTTGAAATGGGTGCCTACAAGACGAATTCAACTAGCTTAAATATCACAAGTCTTTCAAGATCATTTGAAATGGGTGCTCGAAATATCAAGGTGATAAAAAGATGCTTTGAAATTTCAAGATCATGTGATATGGCCGCGTGGTTTGAAATTTCAAGATCATTTCAAATGTTCGCTTTGAAATTTCAAGATCATTTGAAATTGATGCTTTGAAATTTCAAGATCATTTGAAATGGGTGCCTACAAGACGAATTCAACTAGCTTAAATATCACAAATCTTTCAAGATCATTTGAAATGGGTGCTCTGAAATATTAAGGTGATAAAAAGATGCTTTGAAATTTCAAGATCATTTGATATGTGTGCCTTGAAATTTCAAGATCAATTGAAATAGATAATTTTTAATTTCAAGATCATTTGGAATTGGTGCCTTGAAATTTCAAGATCGTTTAGAAATTGATGCTTTGAAATTTCAAAGTCATTAAAATTTGGTGCCTTTACAAAATGACATGAACTAGTTGCTTGAAAATCACGATCATGTGAAATGGGTGCTTTGAAAGGTGCCTTGAAATTTCAATATCATTTCATGTGTGCCTTGAAATTTCAAGATTATTTCAAATTTATGCTTTGAAATTTCAAGATCATTTGAAATTTATGCTTTGAAATTCCAAGATCATTTGAAATGGGTGCCTACAAGACGAATTCAACTAGCTTAAATATCATAAATCTTTCAAGATCATTTGAAATGGGTGCTCTGAAATATGAAGGTGATAAAAAGATGCTTTGAAATTTCAAGATCATGTGATATGGCCGCGTGGTTTGAAATTTCAAGATCATTTCAAATGTGCGCTTTGAAATTTCAAGATCATTTGAAATTGATGCTTTGAAATTTCAAGATCATTTGAAATTGATGCTTTGAAATTTCAAGATCATTTGAAATTGATGCTTTGAAATTTCAAGATCATTTGAAATGGGTGCCTTCAAGATGAATTCAACTTGCTTAAATATCAGAAATCTTTCAAGATCATTTGAAATGGGTGCTCTGAAATATCAAGGTGATGAAAAGATGCTTTGAAATTTCAAGATCATGTGATATGGCTGGGTGGTTTGAAAGAACAAGATCATTTCAAATGTGCGCTTTGAAATTTCACGATCATTTGACATGAGATAAAGATGTTTGTCATTTCAAGACTATTTTTAATGGGGCTTTGTTAGCTAAAAATGGGTGCTTTGAAATTTCAAAGGGTGCTATAAAACAAAAGTTTGAAAGCATGAACAAATTTAATTCATCCTATTTTAAATTCTTAAAATTCAAGTAACACAACTTGAAATTTCAAAGCACCCATGAAGAGAATTTGCAATTCCAATACCCTTTTTATCATATACATTTACCTCGAGGTAGTCTTTTTTTTCATCTGTGCCAGTAACCTGCATATATGGCTTAGTTTATCTTATGTTCACGCATTGTTAATACTAACCTCGTTCTTTTCTTCATGTGGCTCATTCTGTTCATTTGTTATTTTGCACCTTTTCGCATGCCTTTTACCAATGTAAACCTATAGGTGGTATGAAAAATTAACTTAAGAGGTTCTAGTATGCAGTTTACCTCAGGTATTTCTTTCACTGAGTTAGAATGGCGTTCTATCAATTTAACAGGTAGACTTGTGGTGTCATTTGATGTGCTGTCTGATTGTAGTACCATACTCTGCAAATCTGTAAGAATCCATGAGGTCCTTTCTCCAGAAATATTAGGTGCGCTGAACCCATCACGAAGTTCTATTAAGAATGTCTTCCACCAATCTCTATGGATTTCATCAAAGCACAAGAATTTGTCTAGAGATATTTCTAGAGCATCCAGATCTTGCTTAGCAGCACTTGGATCCAATTGTTTAGGAACACCATCCAAGTTTGACTATTATAATCATGTACATTGATTTGAACAATATTGTTACTGAATCAATACAAATGTTTGTACCTTTATCAATTTCAATCCAGGGTTTTCAGATCGAGGTTCCCAGTTATCATTAGTCCATCGTTTATATTTCATTTCAGCATGGCCATCCCTGTTACGATAGAATAAGAAAATATGGGGGTTGGAATGATTATGGAGTTCTTCTGTATGAGGAAGAAGCCATGATTTAATATCCATCAACATTTTCAATGGAACTGCTTCTTTGACTAATTTGTTTGACTCTTTACAGCCATAAAGAAGCTCTGAAAAAAAGAATATATAATCATGCATGGCTACAACATAAAAATTTATTAATATTTACCAGGTACAGTGATAGCATTGTGTCTTTTAAGCCATTTTCCAATGTTCCCAAAAAGAGCATCGATGTCCTCATGTGTATGGCCCACCATAAGGAAGCCAAGTTCAATCTATAATGCACAATATATATTATATTTATATTACAAATCAATTGCATCTGAAACAGTACCTACCTCATCAAAGATTTGAATCTGGACTAAGTATGCTAAAAAAGATAGAACACATCGATTTTTATTTTCTCTAGCTGTGTTATCCAATTGAATGCAGAGCTTCTTAGGAAATTGCTGAGAAGATCGTTGTACATTCATGAAATGAGCTTGAAGGACCTAATGATAGATTCGGTTCATAAGTTAAAAACTGAGCCAAAGTAACTTGCATTTTACCTGCAATAGAATATTTGTAGTAAGGTTAGGATCATGAGGCCATTGCATGTAATCAAGAAAAATAGTAGCAAAATGACCATGAACTATTGCCCCAGTTATATGTGTTCGAAAGTGCCATAAATTCGAATCTGTCTTTTTTAACCGCTTAGTGTGCGGTAACTGGGTGCTATTCTGGTCCATTCCATCAATAATAATGGACATCACATTCTGATCAGTTTCAGCACGCTCTCTGATACTATGATACCGCTTTCTCTGATCCCTAACATAACAGAATTATTGTACAGGTACGGATATGTAACTATGCACACATAACATAAACATAAACAAGTCATACTTACATATGAACATACATATATACATACCTATGAACATGCATATATACGTACATATGAACTTACTACATACAACATACATACATACATACATGCATACATGCATGCATACACATACATACATACATACATACATACATACATACATACATACATACATACATACATACATACATACATACATACATAGATACATACACAAAAAAACATGCATGCATGCATACATACATACATACATACATACATACATACATACATTTGCAATTTCATATGGTCCTCCATTAGTTCATTCAATTGCACTATCTTGGTTTGATCCATCGTTTTCTCTTTCTCTGATTTTATTATGCTGCAAATGTCACATTTTGTAAATCTGTTTTCCTAAAAAATAAAATGATTACACATGCAACATTTGCTTTTGAGAACAAACCTTTGGAATGTTGACATGGCTGAAATGCTCTTCCCAAAGACGGAAGAAGTGACTTTTACTTACAATGCTGTCTTTTTTTCTGTTAGTCATATCAACCACCATTCTTTGGTACACTGATAATTTTGAAAGATTGCTGGGCAAGTGTACTACCATTCTGTTGGGCATATAGTCACCAACTAAGTTGAAATAACTATGCATCCATGCAATAGCTTCATGGGATTTTTGTAAAGGAGCACGTTCAGTGGATTTGGAAATTTTGAGACATCCACTATATGCTTTTTGTTTAGCCTTGTAAAACAATGATGTACTGATTCCAAGAGTAGCAATCCACAAATTTTGGCAAACAGATTTACCAGCTATAATAAAAGTAATGCCAGAATTAGATTCTCTTAGCGAATGCAGATGAATATAGTCGATTATCCATTGTAATTTGGCTGACTTTGGGAGCTGAATAAAATAATGATGGTAGCTTAGAATGTCCAGTGGAGAAATACCATGAACACTTTGAGAACACTGAGGTGTACAACCATTCATTTTGGCAACATCAAAGGCATTCCAAAGAATAGAAGCACCTGAAAAGGTCAGATTTTGATCAAAACTCACACACTTATGAATTTATGCAATGAGAGAGCCTGAAGCATTTTCTAATGTTTTATACTAATAGCATGTTTGTGCTGATACCTTTAACATATGAGCTTACAGTTGTGTATTTTTGTGCAGCCTTGGACGTCTGGATCAGTATCACTGGATGAGCATCCCAAATCTTCAATGCTGTTCAGACCTTATAATATATAATAAATAAGATTTAATTATTTTCTAAAGTATATTACTATTATTTGTATTGCAATGTGTGCTCAGAGATTGAGATTGAAATTCAATCCTGCAAGTATCTATAATAAGGAGATATTTTGGAGGCTAATTCAATAATACAAGTCCAAAAACGCACAAGTCAACCAACATGTAGCAAACCACATTACGTACGCACTGATGTGAAATATTATAATCAGTAATGCTTACATAAGCTGCTTTGAGAACGATAAGAATGAATGCAACAAGTAAACCGTTTGTTTGGTTACTTTTCTTCGTTAACAAGTTCCTCGCCTTGTCACTGACTTTATAATAAACATTCGCACAAACGCACACACACACACAGCGTCAGCCGTTAGTATTAATAGTCTCTCCACTCAACCGTTAATATTCGCAAAATTGGTAATGCATACTTTACCGTAGCAAATATGTTTATAAACATCATTGCAGCTGCATGGTTTATGCATTGTACTACATTGCCAGAGAGCAAGCCAAACAACATCCCAAGCGAGCGCCTTAAGCATTAATATAAAATTGTTAAATAATCATTGAATTAGTGTATACACATATGTACTTGTAAATTGTACGGAGACGCCGTTTATATATACATATACGCAGCACTGAATGTATAAATAAGGCCCTACCTGATCCCGAGAATAATGATTGAGCTCTGTGACTGCTGAACTGCGAATTTGATTTCAAATCAGTATACTGAGCTGAAAGACTCCGGGCATTTAGATCCTCGTCTGAAGATTCTAGGTCGCTGAATCTGACCTCCAACTCTAAACAAGTTAAAGGTTTATATTCATTGTGAAGCAAGAAACAAATTAGGGGGTTGTAATTGGGGAAAGAGAAAAAAATAAAAACTATCCCTCCCACCTTCGCCACAAGCGTATAAGTATGCATGTATACATGATACGCACGCGGTGACACACACCAATATTTACCATTGCAACTATAATAAGAAACAATATTGCAGCTGCGTTGTTTATAAATGCGTTCTATTTTTCCTGGGGGTATATACTGCATCAAGTCCCCAAACCAGCATTAAGGGCCGGGTTTTGTGTTGCGGAGTACATGCATGCATGTACCTTTACGGAGAGCAATGCATATACGCAGAAATGAACAAATAAGGTCCTACATACCTGATTGTGAGAACAATGATTGATCACTCTGACTATTAAGCTGTGAACTTGATATCAAATCAGTGGTGTACTGAGCTGAAGGAGTCCGGGTATCAGAAATATCATCCACGTCTGAAGACTCTAGGTCAGTGAATCTGACCTCCAAATCTGAAGATTCTAGGTCGCTGAATCTGACATCTAAATCTGAAGTGTCAAGGTCACTGAATCTAACGGACTCGCAATCTCCTTCGCACAAGTACGCCATTTCAAGACTAGTTCACGTGACCGGCAAAATGAATCTTCAGCTGCTTGTGTATGTAAACGCGCCAAAAGGTTTCATTCATTGCAGCTGTATATGGAAGCCAAAATGTGGTACTTGGAATATTGCAAAGAATCGAACGAGGTGACTTTGATGAATGATGGACATAAGATGACGGCTAATGTTGACGGAAAGTTGCTCCCTGTTGGACCTGTAGTTGACGTAAAAGGTTATCAGAAGGACGGCAAAGACTACGTTGTGGTAAGGGTCTTTATAGAAGCTAGACTTCCTGCAGTGCGCCCTAGAAAGTTGCATTTAGATTCTGTTACAAAAGCCGCTCATAAAATAGGGTTTAAGACAATCTCTAATCTCCAATAAATACAGCTGTGACCTGATAGCTAATGGCCATCGCTGGTCATGGTTCGTCCTCCAAAATATTGCATATATGTACAAAATTAAAATGTTATTTATTTCTTACACGTACAGTTTCGCACCAAACCAGGAACAGTTCGCCCCAAATGCTTGTCTGTTATCAACTTCGAGACGACGGCAAATGATGTGTGCAGAAAGTTCAGCGCAGTGACATCTTCGAGTGAATTTTGTACTATCTGGGCAACAACAATTCCACTGTTGACGAAAACAAGTAAGTTAAAAATTACGATCTAGACTACGTATGTCTTGCTAATTTATGTGTACGTACATATATGCGCCATGACGCCACCGTGGTTTGGGAGAGCAGTGTCTAGGTGGGACGGGTGATGGCACATGGGGATGTAGGTGGAGCAGTGCACTTTGGTACCAGTGCATGAATAGGTGCGCATGTACCTACTGGGCGACTCAAGTAGCCTTCCGTGGTTAATGATTTGATATGACGTCACGCCTAATACAACATCAAGTACTTCCCACCTACACGCATGTTGAAGGTCAATACAGATTTCTTTGTTAAGTGTATTGGAAAGTCACCATCTGTCTGCTTAACTGAAACAGGTGAGACCAGTAGCAAAGCCACAGACAGACCACCAATTAAAGTGCAATCCAAAGGGAAACAAAGAATTGCAGATATGATAGGGAATCGATTAGCTGGTAAGAACAAATTATTAATGGTTATTTGTTTGATTAAATGCATGTATAGTTATTGGAATAATAATAATTGTATTTTTTATTGTACATAGACATGTATTTAACTAAACAATCATGCCACAAAAAAATATCCAAAACTCTATACTAGGCTAGTGAGGTTGCCTTCCATTTTTTGTAATTGTATGAAATAAATTATCTTGTATGCATATATTTGGTTAGAAAATACACAGCCTACTGGCAACACTAGCAACATCAGAAAACGACCAGCAGTAAAAGAATCATCCGAAGAGAAAGAAGTGATTGATGATGACATTAGAAAATCATTTGTTGGTAAGTATATGTACAACATAGTTTGTACAATGTATGCTTTAATAGCTAGATACTTGTGCCTTGATAAACACCACCCATAATAAAGCATTCCCAAAAAATTCAATTTAGGAATCTTCCGCATTCCTGTACTCAACCTTATACCACCTGAATTGGATAGGCTAATCCGTACACCTGATGACAGTTTTGTTGCAAGTCTGAAGTGTGAAATGCTGAGTAACCGAACAATTGAAGTAGCTCCAATTATTGGACTACTAAGACTAACATCTGATGAAAAGTTTCTTGCAGCTGATGTAGAAAAATACACGTATGAATGTATTGGTGGAAATCATACACGGATAGCACTGCAACAACTTTTGGGTGAGAATGAAGACGTTTCTAGAGACCCTATGTTTACGCACAGAAATGTAAGTGTGTATGTAAACCTTACTGATGAGCAGTCACAGCACCTTGCTCATCGCCATAATCGAGCGACTGAATTTGTAAATAAAATGACAACACAGGACAAGGTATGTTGCCAAACAATTCTTGTTCTTAAATATGCCATACCTGTGAATGTACAGGTTCACCTATGTAGAATGCGTCTCTACACACTTGCTGGAAAAACTTGCCTTAGTGAAGACACCCCTTTAAAAACACAGGAGTGGAGAATCTCTTGTGCAGCAACTCTGATGATGTCTGTAAGTGTGTTGTTTAACTTTCATAGATGAATAGTCATTTTCTTTCTGACTTATTTAGAACAAAAAACTAGATGAAGATATGGTATATTTTTTAGCTGCAATGCCTTCATCTGCATATGAAATATATTGCAGCATTGTTCACATGATTGAAAAGGATCCCAAAAAATTGTCTACTTCATCAAACATCAAATCAGACTGCAAGGGATTTCACTTTAAAGGTTTGAGAGGCTTAGATCCTGACTGTGTGTTGAAGGTTTTGCAGAAGGTAAAGGATGGCAGTCTGAAATTTAATCAGCTCAATAACTACTGCAAAAAAATAAAGGCATTGGATAAAGTAAAGCTTAGTTTTATAAAGCAGGTTGGAGCAGAAAACTGGGAAAGTGCCATGCTCAAATACCCAGCATTTGCATCAGAACAAAAGTTACTTGATCTGTTTGTTCCTAACTTCAATCCAGAATCAATGTCTTTTATGGATTACTGTAGAAGAGCTGTGATGTAAGAACAGCATTGATTTTATGTTTTTATTTTTGTAATGCTTTTTAAAAATATCTAGGCATCCAGGTCTACCAGTTGCAGCACAGTCATCAGCTGTGATTGATTCGGAAATAACATTTACATGGACACCTGACAGATCCAATCTTGCTGGCTTCTTACGATCAGATTTTGGAGCTTTAATAAGTGAAGATGATGTATTAAGGATGGTCCCTAAATTTAATGGTTTTAGGTTGTCATTTCTCACATTGAAAGATCAATCTCCTATGGTTAGCACAAGATCTTCACCAATAATAATACTTATTCACCTTTTTTTACTTATAGGTTATCAATACTGGCAGAGTGATTCAAACAATAAATACAGCATGCAATTGTTGCGCATTTGCCATAGTGTGCTTTGCTCCAATTGAGAAACTTGCTGGAGTTTGTTTGGAATTAGAAGAACTACAACTATTGGTCCAGGTTTCTTACTATAAAAAATGCATCTCTTCAGAAGGTAAATGTGTGGTGAAATATTTTTTTAAATGAGTTTTTAGTTGGTGACAATTCCCCACAGGTCCAATCCTTAGGTCAGCACTTGAACCATTCATTATTGCAGTGGCTGGAGATAAATCTTTTAGGGCACAATTAGTGTCATTTCCAGAAAATGCTTGCAACTTGTTCAGTGGAACACTTTCAGAGCTGTACAGCAACTTAGTAGCACACCTAAGCTTAGAAAATGACTTCATTCTGAGCACACAGGACACAGTTGGTATGTTGAGCATGTGGGTAATTAAAAGGATGGCTGTAGGTTGTCCTTTGTCGCATGGAAAGATTCTCTCAAAATGAATGGATAGTCATTAATCAAATTTCAAAGCACCCAATTGAAATAATATTTGAGATGCTGCTTTAAAATTTCTAAATGGGTCTTTGAAATTTCAAGACGGCTGCTTGCAATCTGAACATTATGTGAAATGAATGTTTTGAAATTTCAAGATTACTTGTATTTCAAATATTTGTAAATGGTATTTTGAACGTTTGCTTTGAAATTTCAAATGAAATTGTTTGCACGATCATAAATCTGAGCACAGCAATTAATACAAATAGTAATGAATGTTGCTGACCTGCTTTGAAATTTCAAATGTTTAATTTATGTACCATGTGCTGGAAACTTTTTATGCACCTGCTTACCAGCTTTGAAATTTCAAATGAAATTGTTTGCATGATCGTAAATCTGAGCACAGCAATTAATACAAATAGTAATGAATGTTGCTGACCTGCTTTGAAATTTCATATGTTTTATTTATGTACCATGTGCTGGTAACTTTTTATGCACCTGCTTCCCTGCTTTGAAATTTCAAATGAAATTGTTTGCACGATCATAAATCTGAGCACAGCAATTAATGCAAATAGTAATGAATGTTGCTGACCTGCTTTGAAATTTCAAATGTTTTATTTATGTACCATGTGCTGGAAACGTTTTATGCACCCTTACCTGCTTTGAAATTTCAAATGAAATTGTTTGCACGATCATAAATCTGAGCACAGCAATTAATACAATTAGTAATGAATGGTGCTGACCTGCTTTGAAATTTCAAATGTTTTATTTATGTACCATGTGCTGGAAACGTTTTATGCACCCTTACCTGCTTTGAAATTTCAAATGAAATTGTTTGCACTATCATAAATCTGAGCACAGCAATTAATACAAATAGTAATGAATGGTGCTGACCTGCTTTGAAATTTCAAATGTTTTATTTATGTACCATGTGCTGGAAACTTTTTATGCACCTGCTTACCTGCTTTGAAATTTCAAAAACATTGTATGCACACTACTTCATGAACTTAAATTAAACTTTCAAACTTCAGATTCACCATTACAGGCTCTGATAATGAAAAGAAATACCATCATTATTACAAATAGTGCAGCAAGCATTCAACAATTTTTGGAAGAGGCATTGAGTGAAGATCCTGCAATAAATGAAAATGGAGAGAAAGAGGAAGAAATGAGTGAAGAGTGGGAAGATGACAAAGAAGCAAATCAAGAGCATGTGCAAAATAAGGACTGTAGTTTTGAATATGGGCTTCAAAATTAAACTACACCCATTAGATTTGTAATGTGCCATGCAATGTTGTACAACATGTATAGAATGGTAAATGGGAAATTCTATGATTGAATGGGAAAGGTATATGTTTTGAATAAAATACGTTTGATTGTAGATTTTGTCCAAAAAAAAATGTAATGGGAAATTCTACATTGAAATGGGAAGTTGTTCAAGGTAATAGTACAGTCAGAGATAATATTATCTCTGGTACAGTACACCGCTTAATAGTCCGCCTCTGCCGTTTCGACTTAGCTACATCGTTCGCAGCATGCAGAACAGTGACAGAAGAAGAGTGTGAGAAACAGGTGAGCGGACCGGTCCCTAGCTGATTGCCCGCGCGCTTAACGTAGGTTTTAGCCAGAGCCACAGTACCAGTTTGGCGGCCGCGGGAGGATGGAGGGAAAGTGCCGCTGGCGGTTAAGTGGTAGAAGCCAGCGTGGGTTTTAAACCAGCGTATGGAAGTGGTTGGCCGTTGGGGCCGATAACCGCGGGTCGGAAATGAGCCTACAGTGGAAACCATCACACTTGCTCCTATAATTTTTTTGTACTGTTATTTTGTTCACTTGAATATATTTCAATAACAATGAGATCAAATGAAAATCTGACAAGGCACGTATAGTGTACAACTATTTTTCAATATATACTGAAAGTTAAAAAGCATCACGTGACTATTTACTTTTGTTATTAACACTTGTTGTGACCCCAGTACAAAAAAAATTGTGAGCATAATTCCTTCTCCTGTAGGCAATAGATCTTGACCATATTCGCAATATATCTAAAGAACAAGCATTAGCAACCTTTGGCCGAGTCGGTTTTTAAGTCCGGTAAATAGTTACGGTATTATCGAGCTAGATATGCGTTTTTAGCTCGTAAAAGCTTAGCGATGCTATTTCGTAGTACGCTCTCACTGGACTGCTATATTTCGCTTCCGAGTCGTCACATGTTAGATCTATCGCGAAATCGTACTTGGGAGGCAATAGACCCTTCTTTGCCGTTAAAAAAGTGCCATCAGAGCTGAGTACCTGAAAACCTCCGCCATATCGCGATGAATTACATTTGAAACGTCATCATTGCATCATTTTGTATCGTGAATATATTTATAATGTGACGTATCGGCAGAGATAATATAGCATCAAATTGGGCAGGTTACAAGAAACGTCAAAAAGCAAGAGGCAACTCTAAAGCTGGAAGGGAAGCGTACCCAATTAGCTATTTGGAAGCTGCCATCTAGGATTCGAAGCTTTGGGTGATAGAACGCTAGCCTTGGCGAATGTCTTGATGGTCCATAAAGCTTCCCAATTTGATGCTACTGATTTACTAAACGTTCGCCGTGAGTGGCTGCAAGATGCAGCATCGCTAGGTTAAGAACCATTTTCACAATCCCTTGCATCCATTCGTATTATCGTCACATTATAAATATATTCACGATACAAAATGACGAAATGATGACGTTTCAAATGTAATTCATCGCGATATGGCGGAGGTTTTCAGGTACTCAGCTCTGATGGCACTTTTTTAACGGCAAAGAAGGGTCTATTGCCTCCCAAGTACGATTTCGCGATAGATCTAACATGTGACGACTCGGAAGCGAAATATAGCAGTCCAGTGAGAGCGTACTACGAAATAGCATCGCTAAGCTTTTACGAGCTAAAAACGCATACCTAGCTCGATAATACCGTAACTATTTACCGGACTTAAAAACCGACTCGGCCAAAGGTTGCTAATGCTTGTTCTTTAGATGCATTGCGAATATGGTCAAGATCTATTGCCTACAGGAGGAGGAATTATGTTCACAATTTTTTTTGTACTGGGGTCACAACAAGTGTTAATAACAAAAGTAAATAGTCACGTGATGCTTTTTAACTTTCAGTATATATTGAAAAATAGTTGTACACTATACCTGCGTTGTCAGATTTCCATTTGATCTCATTGTTATTGAAATATATTCAAGTGAACAAAATAACAGTACAAAAAAATTATAGGAGCAAGTGTGATGGTTTCCACTGTAGACCGCGTACGCGGCCGAGTTGGTAGACGCGGGCCTGGCGACAAACAGGTGCACGTGGAAGCCGTAGTGGAGTGGATAGCATGCGGCACTGCATGGGAGAAATCGTACTGTGAGGTAGAGATTGAATGGCTCGTAAGTTGTTTGACGGGTGTCGATCTGTATGGCCGGGTAACGGGGTTAGGCAGGCTGTTGTGAGTGTTAGAGCGTACAGCCGTATGTGAAAAACCCCAGGGACGGAATTGGAATGGAATCGTATCATAATGATATTCATGTTATGACAGGAAGCGTAGATTTTGATGTAGAACCGCGTAGAGATGAATAACATTAGGGGTACTAAACTACACCGTTGCCTATAAAACATAGCATTACGGAGGACTGCGTTAGTTGCCCTTATCAGTTACAGTGCACGTAGTTAAAATAGGCGGGGAGAGGCGCGGGTGAGGCGGCGGTATCGTAGGTGGGGTGGTGAGGTTGAGGTGAGGCAAGAAGCTTTACCCTATGTTCGCGATGAATTTAACCGCTCAAACCCCTTGTCCTGTGCATGCGTGTTTTTTTTGACCTCTTGAATTCTATTCATCGAAGTGTCTAATTACTTCATGACGTCACAGGGCGATCGAAAACCTCGAATCCGTAGTAGTAGCAATGAATACTAATGACAGAACCCCAACTAGGAAAATGCCAAATGGGTACTTGCCAAGTACAATAACTTAAACTTCACACTACATCAGTAAACACTGCTAACCTTTCACAAGTTAGGCGCCATGATCCAGTTCAACCCGCTCGCTCAGTGTTACATCAATGTTGCAAAGGTGATCCAACAGCATGAAGGCATAGAACAAAACTCTCGTAATAGCTCGATTCCTATGTACACGCGTAACTAGCTCGATTCCTATGTACACGCGTAACTAGCTCGATTCCTATGTACACGCGTAACTTCACTAGGCCTACAACTATATACCGTAATTCCAAAGTGACGTATCATTGTACGTCACGTTACGCGCGCGCCGCGTTAGGAAACCTGCAATTTTAGACCCTGTCCTTAACTCCGCTGAGTAGCGGCAAATTAAAGACTTTTAATATTGTGATCACTGTGTAGAGTTTGTGTGCAAATATACCTACTTCGAGCACCAGCTTGCTAACCATGGCTGTGCGTTCACTAGTCGTGAAGTTGAAGGAGTTGATATTGCCAACAATGGTATGGCCTCGTATATGTACATATATCGTACTCAATCACTTCTGTTACTTTTAAAATTACCGGTCTTTGTACAGCGGACCTCAACCAAACGTACAGTTCAGATCCAGAGTCAGATGTAGAGCTAGCGGGGAACGAATTGTCGAGCCAGTGTTCTTCAAGCAAATGTAGCACAAGTGATACTGAAAACATGCAGCGAGGTGCATTGTCGATGCACTCACACATGCATTGTATAGCAGCCGCGAATATACATTTACTAGTATGTACACGTACACATGCATTGAGTCCTTTAAGTGGCCGTAACACAAATCATTCAGTAGCGTTATACCCATTTTGAAGGTCTCCAATACTGACCTTCGTGGGTGTGGCTTCGCGTGTATATGGACATGTGTATCCTATAGAACACCTCTGCTGTTATACGCCCTGAGAGCTTCAAAATCAGAACCTTTAACCCATTTGAAGGTCTCCAGGGGTATGTTGTACCTTCATGGGTGTGAGTGTCTGCGTGTAGGATTTGAAACAGAAAACATGATTGAAGGCAAGGTAATGGATGGCTGATGTGTGCTTGGGGTACAAACATCCAAACTTCTCTCTACGCAGTGTTCTCCAATAAGTGCTCACCATCCATCCACGTAGCCCTGCCTGTGAGAGGTGCCATCTCTTCCTTCCCTGGAAGGACTGCAAATGATTATAACAAGGTACGTACTGAGACATTTTTATGCACTCTCCTTACACTCTGTTTCTTATCCTCATGAGAAAGCATTGAAGTCAAGGTAATGCCGCGCGATGACTGATATGTGCTTGGAGTACACACATCCAAACATCTCTCTACGCAGTGTTCTCCAATAAGTGCTCTTCCGTACTGTGTGTGAGAGGTGCCATCTCTTCCTTCCCTGGAAGGACTCTAATTTGATCAAGCGAATGATAAAGCGACAAGGTACGTACTGAGACATTCTTACACACTCTCCTTACACGCTGTTTATCATCCTCATGAGAAAGCATTGTCTTGTATTGAAGGCAAGGTAATGGATGACTAATGTGTGCTTGGAGTACACACATCCAAACATCTCTCTACGCAGTGTTCTCCAATTAGTGCTCCCCATCCATCCACGTAGCAGAGATCTGCCCTGCTTGTGAGAGGTGCCATCTCTTCCTTCCCTGGAAGGACTGCAAATGATTGTAACAAGGTACGTACTGTGACATTTTTACACACTCTTCTTACACTCTGTTTCTCTTCCTCATGAGAAAGCTTTGAAGGCAAGGTAATGGATGACTGATATGTGCTTGGAGTACACACATCCAAACATCTCTCTACGCAGTGTTCTTCAATAAGTGCTCCCCCATACACAGCAATTCAGGCGTCCGCTCGCGGGTCATTGCAAATATCGGATTCAGTCACGCATCCGTGTAGATAACGATCCGTGCATACACGATCACCGGAAGGATGAATTTTTTGAAACAGCACCGTACGAGAATTTCATTAACCAATACCGATTACCCGGGCTAATCTAAATATTCGTGCCAGGCCGTAGAATATTTTCGTAAGAGATACGAACTTGAGATGTTAACAAAAGCAGAAGCAAAATTTGTAGTGGCAAGTTTCTTTCTACCATTAGTACAGTATCTTCTACGTATTATAAGACCTGTGCTTTGTTGCAATCCCTACTTTGTATACAAATTCATCGGCTCCGATGCAAAGACAGGACTTTCGTATTTTCAGTCCTAATTCAAATATATATTATCTCTGTTCAAAGTAAGAGTTCTTTTCTTATGTATCTTTTAAAAAATGTCCTTGTGTTACGCTAGAGCTAGAAATATGATAAACAGCAGCTGACCAAGGCAAAGTTTGGAGTGAGTTCTAATTATTGCACGCTCATACTATATTCTGTTTGAATACGCCTTTATCTATAGGAGCAGTTCTTTTTGACCCATTCACGTATTTTCTAGGCCACTAATGAAGCTTTACTGCATTACAAGGTATGTTTTAACTTTGCTCACACAAGCTTCATATATATCCCATACACCTACAATTACTTTTGGACTGTTTCATGCGTTTAGCTTATGTAATGGATGATGCAGCTTGTTTGAATATAGTTTGTGTTGTTTGCTAGGTGAATCTAGATGACATCATGTTGAGAGTTGTTGACAGTTGTATGGTGGGAGTGGTACTGTGGTGATGTGATGAAAAGTGGAGGTACTGGGGTGATGGTGGGTGGGGAGAGGGTGAAATAGTGATGTACATGTAGAACACAGTTGTGTATAGTGGTGATGGAGGTATCATGGTGGGTGGACTTTAGAATTTATTTTACATGGTGTGTGGACTTTAGAATGTTATGTGTGCCTGTGTGATAGTGCTTATGGGGTAATGAGTGCCTCTCTGTGATATGTGTGTGATACATGTATAGGCATAGAGTACATGTATGTGTGGGCTGAGGGGCTCAACCCCCTCTCTCCCTCCCCATCCGCGTACTTAATTTCATTGACCCATTCGTACGCACCAGTGGCATGTAACTCTGCAGTAGTGTAACAAGGGTACTTCCCCATTTTAGAATGTTTGGCCAAACGCGAGGGGCCTTCCTTCCACCTGCCTCACCCCCTTTATTTCTAATTATTGCACGCATACTCTATATTACACCTTTATCTGTAGAAGCAGCTTATTTTGACCCATTCACGTATTTTCTAGGCCACTAATGAAGCTTTACTGCATTTCAAGTTTTGTTTTAACTTTGCTCACACAAGCTTCATATGCATGTATATCCCCACACACCTACAATTACTTTTGGTGGACGGGTGGACTGTTTCATGTGTTTAGCGTATGTAATGGGTGATGCAGCATGTTTGAGTATAGTTTGCGTTGTGTGCTAGTTGATTTTGAGAGTTGTTGGCAGTTGGATGCTCGGTGGATGGAGGGGTACTGTGGTGATGTGATGAAAAATGGAGGTCTGGGGTGATGGTGGGTGGGGAGAAGATGTAGAACACAGTGGTGATTGGGTACAGGGTGATGGAGGTATAGTGGTGATGGAGGTATAGTGGTGATGGAGGTATAGTGGTGATGGAGGTATAGTGGTGATGGAGGTAGAGTGGTGGGTGGGTTGTTGTGATGGAGGGTGGGGGAGGGATTATGGTGAAAGAGGAAGTGTACAGTGTTGATGTAGGAACACGATGGAGATGTATGGGATGTGTGGTGTAATAAGAATGTATGTAGACTAAGTGGTAGGTGGTATGTATTGACGGTATGTGTGGACTTTAATGTTTATTTGTGTACCTGTGTGATATGTGCTTGTTGGGTGATGAGTGCCTCTATACATGTATGTGATATGCGCCTCTGTGTGATACATAGTAGAGTGTGTGTGGGCTCAGCTCAATCCCCTCCCTCCCTCCCCCGCGTACTTATAAAAGATGCAACTGACCCGTCCCTACACTCCAGTGCATGTAACACTGCAGTAGTGTAACGAGGGGCCTTCCTTCCGCACGCCTCACCCCCTTTAGTCGTACTTATTCAAGGGTTTACTACAGCACGCACACACACACACACACACACACCAAGCTACATTGTAAATGAAACTATGCCTACCCCTATTCCTACTACTACCCTACTCCTCCCCTTACCTACCACTACCCCTACTCCTCCCCTTGCCTACCACTACCCCTACTCCTCCCCTTGCCTACCACTACCCCTACTCCTCCCCTTGCCTACCACTACCCCTGCTCCTCCCCTTACCTACCACTACCCCTACTCCTCCCCTTGCCTACCACTACCCCTACTCCTCCCCATGCCTACCACTACCCCTGCTCCTCCCCTTACCTACCACTACCCCTACTCCTCCCCTTACGTATTACTATGGTGCTTGTGGCGGCATGTAATGTGCACTTATTGTATCATGTATTCATATGTGTGATGTGTGCTTGTGTATGTGATTGTGTGCAACATTACTAGAAGTGCTTTGGTCATCCGTCACGACAGGTTGGAGCTGAACATGTCTACAGGGATGAAGGATCACACAAACTAAAACTGATTTGAATATTTTCTGCATTCTTGTAAAGGTGCTTTTAAAATGAATCAATTTCAAGGCTTATACAATGTTTTATTGCACACATGTGTACTGGGCTATTGACATGCATGGCACCAGCAACATGATGTACATTAAGCCAGCCAGGGTGTATGAAGAACGCTGTTAGCTTGCCTATGTTGGGACAAAGCCCCTTTTCAGGCCAGAACTTTAGGTATTTGTTGTGATCCTCTTGGAGAGAGGTATCCACAGATTGAATGCAGAAACTGACTCACACATCTACATGTACATTCCACACACACACACACACACACACACACACCTAATCATATTCATGCTTTCAAGGTCAGCCCTTACAATGCAAGCAGCTGCTATCCTATGTCCAGACATGTCAACAAGCCATAAATGGAAGATATCTGGTTTATATAAGCACATTCATCAGAAATGGTTCCTATTCTGATCTGGAATGAGACTTTAAAACTCAAAACCTTTTACATTTTTCTGACAAAATGGACGCTCGGACAGTAAAACGCACAGAAGCTAATGCATATTATCCTACCACTTTTATATAATAAGCAAAAAATGTGTGTGCTCCACCCCCACCACCTTTCCGCCCCTCCATCCTTATACCTGACCAAGCTCAATTCCATGGATGTGTGTATACACACTACTAGTACTGCTGTTAGTCAGAACAGTGATCTCTCATCTGGCATCACAGCTTGCCACTCTTACATGCAGACCCTTTTGGCTGTACTTGCAGACATCTATGGCAGGCTCAACCTCCATCTAGTGAGGGCCAATGCCACAGCCATTCTCTATTTTGATTTAACTATAGGCTACATGTGTATGTTTAAGATTGTACCCATATCATGTGTACATTGAGTATTGTATTATGCATTCAAATATTAACACAACAGTAATGCTTGATGCATTGCACATTTAATACATTTAACTCTTTTTATGTTTGCAAATGGATTTGTAAACTAATATGCCAGAAATACTTGTGAGAAATAATGTAATGAATGCTTTGACATTGTAGCAACTGAGAGGATTGTACCTTGTGGTGTTGCAATGGAACGGATCCTTACAACATATACAATTTTTAATATCTATTCTATCCTGGTGTGATTAATGACACACCAGCAAATTAAAACTGACATCAGTCATACATTACTTATAGAAGTAAAAAAAAAAAACTGTTTAATAGTAACTGATCCTATGAAATAATAATTTTTTTTAATACAGTTACAATAGGTACATATCGTCAGTATATAACTCATACACATGCAGGGGTTCTCTATTATATAAAAGTACATAAATGCATATGCTAACGATACCTAATTAATAATGCGTTACCAGTAAATGAAACGAATAAGACTACTTAGCAACCTACATCATGCTCTTTGCCGACATATAAAGGATGGCATTTAATGAAGTGATTATAATTTTAATGTTCAATTACACATGCAGTGGTTTTACAGAGGATTTTAAAACCCTTTATAGAATCAAAACTTGATTTGACGCGTCCGCTGCTAAGAATACAGCCTTATTAATTGGAACACATCCATATACATACATGTATGTGTGTACATGCATATGTAAGGATGCAGTATCTGGCATTATAACAAATGAAACAACTGTAAGATATATACATAAACATTTCCCGGAGTCACTTTCCCTTGCATTGCACTAGAAGTATATTTTATTTTAGTAGAATATAAATATGCAATCGATTATAATAATATACAATGATGGGCGTGGCACAATAACAAATTTAGAGAGTGAATATCCACGAATATGATCATGATATGGTGATCATGTATATGTTGCACAACGGCCATGAGCATGGCGTTGCATTGTTTGGACGAGAGATCAATATATGCAATACGGTTATCACGCCTTTTACGGGTGAAGGGAGGGTGTGAAGCAATGCATGCTACCTTTTCGACGTCGTGTGACCTTTCCAGTTACAGTGTGACCGCTAATACAATTGATTGGTTTATAGTTGTTACATGTACGCATATACTGTATGTACATGTACAGAGCTAGCTGAAAGTTAATTGAATTATGTATTAAACTACCCAATGACCAATTCACGTGACTGAGATATTTGGCGGGTCGTAAGTAAAGGGGGTGGTAATATGGCGCATTTGAGCCGGCAGGAATTCAGCGACGTATAGAATATCTTCTGAATCTGTTGACCACAGCTGAACATTATATTATAGCTTCATGACTACTATAATGATGCCAGGTGAGTTACACCTTTAGTTACACTCGTTATGCCTTATATTATGGATTGAATTGATCGAAGGCTTTTTTTTTTTTTTTTGCAGGGAAAGTCGTTCTTCGATGCTTATTCTGGCGGGGTTTTAAAATTGGTTACTACGCTACATCACAAGGTAAGCCCTGGTAACGATGTTCAGTAGCTAGGTTCCTGGGAGTTTACCTTTTCGCTGGTTCGACGTAACGTCGGGAACAGTATTAATGGATTTCTGGTGCGTGGCTGAACAAAAGCGGTTCCTGGGAGTTTACCATTTCGCTGGTTCGACGTAACGTCGGGAACAGTATTTAATGGATTCCTGGTGCGTGGCTGAACAAAAGCGCTAAAAATAAGAGTGCATCGCTATAGTTGTTATTTATACTTTCCCTTCGTTTCAACACAGCTAGATCGTGGCATGTATTGCTTCTCTGCCTCCTGTCGCATTTATGCATGACCATTCCACTTGTGTGCAGTTCAGAACGAAAGTAGCACAAGGTAAACCCTACCAGTTATGCATTTGCAATGGCACGGTGAGGTACCAAAGAAAGGTAAGTGAAACAATTAGATTTAATAGTGTGATATTCATTTTTATTATTCTTAGATGGAGATCAGATGTTACCCCTGCGTGTACTGTCCGAGAGGTAAGGTCATCTGGCAAAATTGTTGCCCAATTCATGCTTTCTTTTTTTATATACAGATCTGTCCCAGTTCTCAATCAACTTTGTGCTTATGTTATTTTGTACTGTGTGAAGCCAATTATATATTTTTAATAACCTGCAACAAATTCAGTACAAGGAATTAATTGACATAACCCGTAAATTAACCACGTATCTTCCAATTGCCAATACGTCATACAATAATTCTTACGTACTAGTACACGGTTCTCGTACGGTGTTTGCCCGGTTTCGTTCAAAATTGCACGTACGCGTGCGATAATTAATCCGAACTCATCCGTGCGCGTACAAATTAGCTTCCGGGACCGTGAAATCATTCGTATGAAATCGGTCCACTCGCGGTTTCGGATGCAAATGGCTCGCGTAACTCGGAAGCATGCTCTTCCGGTCGATATTACGTGCTCTCTCGGGCCCGGAATCAATGCCCTGAATTGCTGTGATACTGCGTGTGAGAGTTGCCATCTCTTCCTTCCCTGGAAGGACTCTAATTTAATCAAGTGAATGATTGTTGAGAAGGTACGCTGTTTCTCATCCTCATGAGAAAGCATTGTCTTGTTGGATGACTGATGTGTGCTTGGAGTACAAACATCCAAACATCTCTCTACACAGTGTTCTCCAATAAGTGCTCCCCCATACTGCGTGTGAGAGGTGCCATCTCTCTTCCTTCCCTGGAAGGACTCTAATTTGATCAAGCGAATGATTGTCTATACAAAGTTTATGTATATGTTTTACATTTATGACCATCTGGTCACGTGTCTAATTACCCGCACAATGTGCCCTGGGCGTTTAAACAGTTCTGCAATTTTGCATCCGGTATATAGCAACGTGACTTGAACAGCTTCAGACTCACTCAGACTGGCCTCGCAAATGGTAGGATGATTATTTACCTACCCTTTTATGATGTAGACGTACGCGCGTCTTTTCAATTACCGCAATGGCCAGTGTTCGCGCTGCGTGCAAGGGATAGCAACTCGGTAAGTAACGGTGGATTATTCAATCTTACTGCGATCTCGATTCTGTCCCCATGCAAGGTCACCATGAAGGACTAATGCTGCGTGTTGTGAACGAACTAGGCCCTGAACTATATACCTATAACTGACATAGGTAAAGTTTGTTTTTTTTTACCCCGTCTCATACACACGTCAACAGTTCTTGATGCAGTTCCGTTACTATTTATACCATCGGAGAAGCTACTTGTGGCTGTTCGGTACTTTATAAGGCAGAAGGCTGTAGCAGCGAAGGTCGTATATGCAGCACAGTTACGTTATTCGAGGTAATGTACATATAGTTTATTTTTTATTGTACATGCACACAGGGATCCTTGGAATTCAAGGCAATTCAAGGGTGTAAGCAAGTTGTTTGCACAAGGCAGCATCCCTACCGGAGAAAAGTGAGAAGGTAAGGTTTTATCTTATTGGCAACAATCTCAGATCGTGTATTGCATTATTAGAAACAGAAGACACGCGGACAGAAACAGGCCTATATAGTTGGAGAGGCAATTGACGCACAAAACGGAAGAGAAAAATGTGTGTGTGTGTGTGTGTGTGTGTGTGTGTGTGTGTGTGTGTGTGTGTGTGTGTGTGTGTGTGTGTGTGTGTGTGTGTGTGTGTGTGTGTGTGTGTGTGTGTTTTGTGTATTTTTCTAATTTGAGATTCACAGAAACTTAAAAGTGTGGCCAAGTTTATTTGCGAGCGAGGCGCGGTGTCAAAATGTATAGCGTCGATCGGCAGGCTGCATGCATGTAGCCATGTACTACGTACGGGGTGGGTTGAAAGCTCGTACAGAGTAGGTAGACGATCAAAACGGGGCCAGGTAAACGATCCAAACGGGGCCAGGTTGACAGTCGTACGGTGTTGTTAGACGATCCGAACAACTCGTACGGGGTAGGCAGACGAATTATCAGCGTGTGAAAACGTGCGACCAAACGAGCCTCGCTTCCACGGCCGTTTCCTATCGGTCCGCACACGTGTACTGTCATCGTACAACCGGCTAACATCGGATCCAATTGGATCCGTGCGCAAGAACGTGCAGAGGCGAGCCCGGAATCATGCAAGTGAACCGCTGTGTGTGTAGCCTATATGGCATTATTTGCAGTTGGATTGAATTATGTGTATAAACGAGTTTACCAATGGGCTAATGTCCAGCCCAGGCTAGGGTTGCCGAAAGTCAGGCCGGGGTCTGGCCGACCTGACAGACCCGGCCGGCCTGCCAGGTCGGAAAGTTACGTATACGCTACAATTTAATTGAACGAATGGCTTTCAGTGAATTGATGCTGCTTCAGATTCATTTGTGTTGCGCACGAATCCACTTCAGATACTCCCCTTTTATCAGCTGTGCTTCCTCCAACCCCGATCATTCAGACTAATTCATAACTAATCGTCATGCAGGTTCGAAGTTGAAAACATAACACTAACTATTAACTAAGTAAATTATATAAAAGTGAGTTTCTCAGTCCCCGGCGTGCACAACTGACCCTGCTAAAGAACTCCATTATTCGCATGACTTCTCTAATGCACTACGTACATGTTAATCACCTGGAACATGACTGATTTAAAATCCCACATAATGATCAATGAAGCACATCATGCTAAAAGGGTTGAGAATTGCTGGCCAGTTTATTCCCCCCACTCCCACCCACCACCCGTTCACCCATAAAAGGGTTGCTTGTTGCAACAATTTGTGACAGGGTATATGTAATGTGGAACACTTGACACTGAAATGTGCTTGGGCCTATACTGCCCGATGTGATCAAGCAGTTTACGTTTATAATGCTACATGAAGGTATAGATTTGTGTAAAATCACTGACTTTGAATACCAGAATACATATACTGCCAATAACACACACAATCAGTAATTTAAATACTGAGACAGGGCAAAATCAGTCAAAGCACACATGTAGAGTTAACAAATTAGGATGATCATGATACATAACGCCATAATGTACAATTGTTGGTGCATGCATGATGTAACAATCTTCTTGCCTTGTGGGTGGATCCAAGCCTGTCACGTCAGGGCTGACCTGCCAGGCCAAGTGGACAGTACGGCCTGGCAGCAGTGGCAGGCCGACCTGTCAGGCCATGTTGGTCTTCGGCAACCCTGATCCAGCCTTTTGCAAAATATGTAAAGTAGTCGGGCGGGCCTTACTACCGATTAGGTCAATCATATATTACGTTATTCTAATTCAAGGCAAATAAAATTCTGTTTGGTGAGTACATTTACGTTTAGGTTCGATTGCATGCATACTGGTGTATATGGGGTGACGAAATCGCTTCAAAGCATACGGTACCATACATGTAATTACATTTATATGTGCGCGATGTGGGCTAATTATATTCATCAATGGTTCCAAGGGGGGTGTCCGGACACCCTGGACTCCCCCCCCTGTATCCGCCTCTGGACCTCAGCGTGGCCACGCTAACTTTTAGTCAGGGCACGCCCATCTAGGTATGTGGTTAGGCCAAGCGATTTAAGCCTATGTAGGTAGCTGTGGTTGTGTGCTGAGTGTATCTGGTGTGATGTGGGTAGCTGTGGATGCATGCTGTACTGATCTGGTGTAATGTGGGTAGCTGTAGGAGGGTGTCTGGGTAGAGTTGTGTGCCTCATGAGGGTACTGGTGTGATGGGGGTAAGTGTGTTTGTGTGCTGAGTGCATCTGGTGTTACGGTTTAGGTGTAGGAGGGCATCTGGTGTGATGTGTACATTTAGGTGGCTCAGTGAGCAGAAAACCTGAATAACCTCGGTATTCGGCTGGCAAATTGTCAAAACCTATTCGGGAAAATCGATTTTCTGTTTTGAAGTATTCGGAAAAATCGATTTTCAGATCCAGAAAAACCTGAAAAATCGATTAGTGTTTTTAAAGTATTCAGAAAAATCGATTTTCATTATTCACGGGAGGTTACACACCCTACACTGTACCCCATGTGAAGAACTTTTAATTTAAGGTTATGCATGTATAGAAGCACTATACCTCATGCGTAGAATGTTTGACAAAGCAAATACATGCATGTATAGGAACTCAAGTGCAACTAACTCATGCAATGGAGTTAAGGACAGGGTCCAATTTAATTCATACGGCATAATTTGTATTTGTTTCCCCGATAGGCATGACGTAAGACTCAGAAATCTAAGTAGAATGCGTTGTATGTGCACAAGACTACAGTGGTAAAGCCTTCCATTCCTTTTGATAACATAGGTTTTACCGGGGGGGGGGGGGGGGGGGGGGGGGGGGTATCCCCCTAAATCTGCCTACGAATACGGGGGGAGAGGGAGGGGCGCCCTGCTGCTTACTTTCTTGTTCCTAAATTCACCTCCAATTGTACGAAAATAAAATCACAATTTCATCAACAGTATGCACGGACTTGCTGTTTTTTCGTAGCTATTATCAATTTATCAATTAACATAAGAGCATTAATATAAGCCTTTCCTCGCGGTACGCATTGCAATGCTATTAATTTTACCAATTTTGACACCCCCTTAGGTCGGCCCCCCCCCCCTCGCTACGCCACCGTTCCAGTACACAGGCCGGTGGATGCTCGAATATTGTATATGTATGGAAGGCAGTAACAAGAGAGACAATAGAAAGGTCATAATTGCAAGCAAACTATAGACCTTATTCACCGATTGGTCTAGCCAGAGAATCAATTCCTTAAAAAGTAGAAATGAGATCCTCCAGGCAAACGTTGTAGCTCATGCATTGTAAGCAACAACTGCATGATATCCGTGCATGTGTATGTACAGTGCACGCATGCAGTGTACTTGTATTCATGTATTCATGCATGCATTTCTACATTCAGAATAGCAACTGAACAACATGCATACTCTTAGTCAGTTTCGCACATTCATTGCATATCACTTTTTCATGCAGCTGATAAAGATATTTTCACCATATGCATGCAGTATATGAAAAAAAAACGGAATGTTGATTAGAATATAGACAGAACATGCATGCATGGGGTTGCTCTTTTTAATCCATGCATGCATGCAGGGAAACACCAACCTTCATTTCTGAACACAGAAAGAGTTCAATATAAGGTAGTGCATGGTTACCATTGACATTGACAAAGCCTGCATGTCTATTGAAAATGGTTGATTTCCTCAAAGTTCACTGCAGAGATTGTTTTATAATCTTCCATATACCATCACTACATTAGTTAATTGCCTGCATGCACCAACATGTATGAATAGTAAACGCAACTACATGAGTATGTAGGCCCGCTATTCGCATGGATAAGTATTGCCCAATCACATTCTGGAAAACTTAGCGCCACCCCATGCCGAAACCCAGTTTTATTTTTGCTTTATGTTTCGTTCTTTGTTTTTGTTGTTTTTCCCTTTGTTCGTTACCTTTTTGTTTTTGTTAGTTAACTAACAAAAACAAAAGGTAACGAACAAGGGGAAAAACATTTAATTTTATCTTTATTTTTGCCAGATACTATTTGCTGCTTTCTTTGAGAAGAATGACTCAGGAAATTCACAACCAACACTGCGTATGAATGTCATTAAACTCACATGACGCGCTGACTCGGCCACGCATCCCGCATGCACCGTGCATGGATATATAAGGCGACCGTACATCCCTTGAGAAAGCGCGCACTTCAACCAGGCACCTCAGGATGATTAGCTACGTCAGTGTTCTCGCACTGCTCATAGGGGTAGCGATCGGCAGCAGCGGTGCAGTGCCGTTTACTGCATCAAATGCAACCTTCATGGCTATTGCAAAGGAACTAGGAATCCAAAGAGGCGTAAGGTACGAATAGTTCTTTTGACCGGCCCTGTGCACGCGTGGTTATAACATTAAAAATTGATTTACAGAGGGGTGCAGTTCAACAGTCCACTTTACAGAGGATCCGAAGGAATCACTTTCGATAGCGACCTAGTTGGCCCAGTGGCTGCATGCGATTCACATTCGATCTGATAAAATGCATATGACTGATTCTATTCATCTTGTGTTCCAGAACGGTCGAACCTCAGGATACTACGGCGATAATGGAGGAATTCCAGACGTTAAATTCCTCATATGGAGAAATTGCCCATACATAGGCGGACATTTAGCACTTTTATTTCAAATTGATTTTTAAACACATGTACTAAGTACGATAAATCGGTCTGATTGTGAATCTGTAATTTATAGATTTATATCATGAGCCATTCTTGTACAAAAATCAAGACAAAAAATTAATTTCTACCGCACTAATTTATTCGTAAAGTAGACATGTTACGTAACATTTATTAACAATTATGTCATTTATCAATAATGTTTTTAATTAATGGCTAGCTCACGAGACGCATACAAAGCCGATGACGTATTACTAATACTAAGTAAGTAAAAGTAATTGTAGCTCCCATAAACACAGATTGAACACGCACCGCAGATGACCGAAAGGGATGATGTTGGCTTCGTCCAAAGTGGCCGGTCCGCAATTACTAGTAGTTCACGACGGGAGACCGAGTCCCAAGTCCCAACTCCCAACATGTCATCATATATGCTCCGCCATGCATATTTACCCATCCTTTCAATATTGGCCGGGTGCAGCGTCCGTTGTGCACGTCACGCCACCAGCACTTTTTATGCCACCTTTCTATGCGGCAATTCATTATTGCCATGAAGCCTCGATCGCGATCATCGCGCGGGCAACATATCGTAAAAGCAGAGATAATATAAAGCGATACTTCCTATGATATATGCTATTACATTTATAGTTTCTCTTAGCCCCTTCTGTAGTCAATCATCGACTCAATGTGATATGGGAGATGTAAACGATGGGCGGACCGGCAGCGTGGGCGTTTCTCTAGAGCCGAACACATTGGCAAGCTAGAACCCGTACTTCACGTTTATTTCATGTCAAGATATCTAACTTCTTATAGGTTAATACATTTACCGTAGTGATCAGGTCGACGGGTCATGCTGCCCTTCCTCATCACTGAGTTACTAGTACGTTTACAAATTGACAATAACCACAAAGACCCTGCTGCACTTCTTCCTCATCGGATGGCTATCACAGTTACAAGCAAGTCTAGTGTCATATTATGAGCACCAAACAAAACAAAAAAAGATAAGTGCCTAAGTAGCATCATATAGATACTTGATGGTAGCACATCTCCGTGGAAACAGTTGCAAACAGACATTTAAACAAATTCGCAGCTCCTGATATTGAAACCTAGAGGAAAAAAGTGATGGTTATGCATCAGAACAAATGCCCCTACCATAAAACCAAAGCCCTCAGCATCATGCACAAAGCACACTCCATCCCCTCCCAATGCAAAGCTCAACCAAGGCATCAGGACTAGTGCTTGCCCAACAGGCCCCTGTCATTCATTACCCCCCCCCCCCCACACACACACACACACATTCTGCACAGTGTGTGGTTTGTATGACTTATACATGTAACTTCTCTGTATGGTTTCTACTAGAAAGGAGTACAGTGTAGGTGGTACGGAGGTGAAGAGGAAAGACACATGAACACTTAACCTTCAGTACTCACGATAAGTCTAAGTAGATACCATGCAGCCCTGGATCAAGCATAGCCTTGGGGGTGGGGGGGCCAGCTTCCCCCCCCCCTCCCCCATGGCATATGAAATGCCACCCCTCTGGCAGCAATTGCCCCCCCCCCCCCCCCCCCCCCCCCCCAGCCACACACGCTTCCGTTCATGATTACATATACCTGCGAGTAGATTACATGTTGTGTCATACGTAAAAAAAAGTCCGAATACTTGCTGACAAATGTCAACAAAGCGGTGGAGCACAACAGGGCATGTACAAATGTACCCCTTCGACTGCATCCCCTCCTCCCCCCCAGTTTTTGTGCGCCCTCTGGTAAAACCAAATTCATGTAGGTCCACGGTAGTCCTACATGCATAAGTACATGCCAGTAGTTAGATAGATGTACACATGTACATGTAGGTCTTGTAGATATGGTAGTCTTAGGTAACATGTACAGGGTATGTTTATTTTATGTCTAACATCAGATAAGGTTGTGGGTTCCTTTCAAGTTTAATTATATTCACAGCACAGAAGGGCAGATGTTACATGTAGTTTGAAGGGAATACATGTACATGTAGACAAAAGACACAAGTAATTTTCAGTACTCAGGTAGGTACATGTAAGTCTATGTAGGTCCATGTAGGGTTCATGCAGGGTATAGGTCTATGTAGGTCCATGTAGGGTTCATGCAGGGTAGGTCTATGTAGGTCCATGTAAGGGTTCATGCAGGGTAGGCCTATGTAGGTCAATGTAGGGGTTCATGCAGGGTAGGTCTACATGTAGCTTCAGGACAGGCAAGGTAGCAGCACTACATGGGCCTCTAACATCAGATAAGGTTGTGGGTTCCCCTTTCAAGTTTATTATATTCACAGCACAAACCATGGGCAGATCTTAGGATTAAGAGTAGGTACATGTATGACAAAACCTTCAGTATTCTGGTACATGTACATGTAGGAGCGTGTATGGGCTGGGTTTTTTTAAAGTATGATGTATAGGCTGATGTATGGGGTATGGTGTACAGGCTGGGGTATGGTGTATAGGCTGGTGTATGGTGTATAGGCTGGTGTATGTATGGTGTATAAGCTAGTGTATGGGGTATGGTGTACAGGCTGGGGTATGGTGTATAGGATGGTGTATGGTGTACAGGCTACTGTAGTGTATGGTGTACAGGCTGGTGTATGGTGTACAGGCTAGTGTATGGTGTACAGGCTGGTGTATGGTGTACAGGCTGGTGTATGGTGTATAGGCTGGTGTATGGTGTACAGGCTG
>OX442415.1:23690485-23826912 GCA_949361645.1 Spongilla lacustris
CTGATTTAGCCAACGAATTTGTATCTCGAAACGCAAGTAGAATGCATATCTTTGGATCGTTTGTGTAGATATAAATTTATTGATAAGCAATGAACCATAATAAAAATATTCATGATCAGGGGAAAAACTGGGGGGGCCCTTGCCCCCCTTGCCCCCCCCTTGTCTACGCCACTGCCGGGTATCGATTCCTCTCCCCAAATCTTTATCGCTTTGCCGATAGCACGGTTGTTGCAACGGTGCTTGCTCGGCGGCACGGCACGGTACGGTACGGTTTTGACAGTGTCCACACGTCAAATTTTAACCGAACTGTGCCGTATACCAAACCGTACCGTACCGCGCTGCAGCGGCGGCGGAACTGGGGGGGTGGGGGGGGGGGGGGGGGGGGGGTATTTTCACCCCCAACTTTTACCGAGTAGAATTATAATTAGCCGTAACTAACCGTGTTGTACATTATAACCAAAGAGAACGGGAATCGGATATTAAAAGTGTGAACCGTTAATTACTTAATAATATAAGTAGCTACACAACAAGCGGTTCATTTTCCGCGTGCGCAACCACTATATACCACGCCCCACTCATTATATATTTATAGTCCTTACCCCCCCCCCCCCCCCCCCCCCCCCCCCCCCCCCCCCCCCCCCCCAACACTTAAAATACCTTCCGCCGCCCCTGCGCTGGCACAGAAAAAGTTGTGCCGTGTGAACTAGTCTCGGCCCCAGACCCGTTCGCAGCAGTGGATGGATTACATCATCGTTACTTTTCGTGACCACCGCGCCTGGAATTAGACACCTCCATTGACCGATCAGATTGCGAGCATGCGGTATTTACCTATTTTTCATGTGATATCTCACGTGAGTTGTACTATGCATGTATGGCTACAGACCGTACGTATTACCGTATAACAGTACTAAAAAAGGGAAAAAAGAGTCGAGCGGTTTTTCAAAGGATAGCGATCGAACATATATATTTGCCAGTCTTAATTCTCATCGGCAGCGCCAAGTTATAGGATTCAGATAGGAGAAACATCCAAGCATAGTCAGGAGGTTTTGTTATGCTTAAGCACCCTTGCTCCCTTACCCAGCGGTTTTAGTGAGTGAGTCGAGCAAAACATGCAGTCTTGACCCTTCGCGGGTACTTTATAACTAGTACAAGGCAAGCATAGATTTAACAGGACCGCTGACCGCTGTCACGCATGATCTGTTTTGATGATTGATAGAGGACTTGTACCTTACCCGCAACAGAAGGTAAGATACAGTGTGACAGCTGTTCAGCTGACCTTTTGCGCGTTAACGTTGTTAACGTTGCAATTTGTATGTTGTTAAAAGCTATATATAATTTGGCCTTATAATTAGACTCTAGCGAGAATAGAATCTACATCTGTTGGATTAAACGCCTTGTATAGCTATAGAAACGTTGCCGTCGTTGGCAGGATGTGACAGGTAGAAAACATTCACGTGTGGTTTGAAGCGAATTGCGCATGACTTCATTTATAATTTCTAATCATTGATACTGATCCCTGGCGGTGGCGGAGCTAGAGGGTGGCTGGGGGGGCTTGCCCCCCCCCCCCCCCCCACGCCTCCACTGCGATTTCAGCTTGTACAGTGACTTAAGCGCTTGGCCCCTCCCCCTACTAATGTGTATACGAAACGTCCGCTCCTGCCTTCCTTGCATCAGTAAAACTAACTGCTTCCCTTACTGACATGATCATGTCAAAGGGAACTGAGACTACAGCTTACTTCAATCCCTGAAAAGGGATAACAGCTCAGAAAATCATAAGTCACTATAACAAAAAGCAGAAGGCAAACGCTGCTTTGGTCAGGCTTGTGAAAAAGGTTCGTCCTCTTGGTTATCTGCCCTTCCCATTGCATATCATGGCTTCCATCTAAACAAAGGAGAGTTTCGTGATGCTTTGTGCCTGAGATACGACTGGTCACTTCCCAATGTCCCTCAACATTGCAGTTGTGGAAAACAGTTCTCTGTTGACCATGCCATAACTTGCCATCTTGGTGGTTTCCTAACTGTTAGGCACAATGACATCAGAGATTCTACTGCCTCATTGCTGACGGAAGTTGCAACAGAGCCAACACTACAACCTCTTAATGGAGAAACTTTTTCTTACCTTATAAAGCCAACACAGATGCTGAGGCCATGCAGGGCAGACATTAGAGCAAGAGGATTTTGGTCAAAAAGCCAAGATGTATATTTTGACATAAGGGTTTTTCACCCTAAGGTATCTAGCTACGTTTCAAAACCTCTTTCTGCTCTCTTTCATACCCATGAGCAAGCAAAGAAAAGAATATGGGTAACGCATTCGAGATGCTGAACATGGCGTCTTCATACCCCTTGTTTTTTCCACCTTGGGTGCAATGGAGAGAGAAGCCACCACTTTTTACAAACGGTTAGCTGTCCTACTGGCTATTTGAAAAACAAGACAAGGCATATTCCCTCATTATGGGCGGGCTGAGATGCCATCTGTCGTTTGGCAGTGCTTATCATGTGCCTGCGAGGAAGCAGGTCTTCTTACCACCACCCATGCCAGTTTATTGTAATCTGGCCCTAGCAGAACATGAGGGCAGAGTCTCATTATAGGCTGGTATGATCGCATATGTTAGTGTGTATTTATTTTTATTGTACTTAGTAATCTGTTATATGTTATGTTGTAGTATAATCTGTGTAAGTGTTTCTATATGTATCTTATGTACATGTGTTTAGCAACCTGTGTGCCTCCTCTAGTAGCTTTGTAGAATGCGTCACTCATCTCTTGATCGATTCTGTCTTCATTCTTGAAGTTAAATACACGGCGAAACTATTATTTACACAGGGGGCCATGGTCCAAATTATTTTTGGAAAATTTAGCGTCATTGTGACGTTAACATATACATGTATACGATTCACCCATGATAATAGCACGGAACATAACCCAATGTGAGAGTCATTGGAGATCGTTATTTTTCCAAAAAGTGTATAGTCTGAAACTGCTGCCACCACAGTTGCTTGTGGAGCTACCAACCAAGAGCTAGGGGGTGGATTTCAGCTTTACAGTGACGTCAGCGCTCTGCCCCTCCCCTAATAACACTAACACAATGTGTAAATGTGTGCATGCCTGTGTGCCTCCTCTAGTACCTTTGCCAAACGCGTCACTCATCTCCTGAAGTTAAATACATAGCGTAAACACCGTGTGTCCGTGAAATTAGACGACTTTTTTCGTCGAACAGAAAATTAATTAGTCTCATTGATTCCATTTGCTATATAAATAAAGCTAATCTCTCGCTGAGCTAGCGCTGTCACGTACAATTCCTAAGTTTTTATCTATTTCCAGTAATGAGCCATACTGATCTATAGTGGGATCGTTCCCATTTTAGTTGCGTAGTACACTTTTTTTCCTAGGCCATTGTATTTGAATCTGGCTAGCCCATGAGACTTCCGCATTTTGCATAAACAAAGGACCCAGGCAGTATCAAGCTCGTATTTAGCCTCTTTCTGTGATAACTTGCAGTTATAGTGTGAACGTGTCGTCGGTCCCGGACCATCACTTTAGTCTCGTTCCCAGACAACATGACGCAATGTTCTTGTAAAATGTATTATAGACCAGGGTCTGGGGACGAGACGACTTACGCTATGCGTAGGTATACTCCACTTTTCTACTATGATAAACACAGAACAGAAAGCTAGTGTGTGACAAGTGCGATGCAAGTTACTAATGCACTCATTGTTGTAAATGCAAGCGCGGTCGGCCGAGAAAGGTATTTATCGCGTGACTGTCCATCTTGAAGTCCCTCCCGTTGCACAACGTAACGCAAACATGTGTGCGACGGCTTCTAAGTGTTGAGAAAAGGCGGCAAGCACGATCGGCTACAAATGATCTTGCCCACGATATCATGAGGAAGAAGGCTATAAGGAAAGTGGAAAAAAACAAGAGCTGATACAGACTGATACAGTGATACTGATTTACTTATTCGGGCCCTTGTACGTACACGTATATGAAATAATCGCTAACGTATGTAAGTCTGGCCTGTCTGGGTACGAGCGACTAGCCGCCACTCCCCCATTGAATGTACATATATCTACACTAGTCTCGTGCCCAGACCCTAATTTCCACAGCTGTGGATGGATTACTTCACCGCTACGTGGAAAGAGGGGTCTGGTGAACTGCTGTACTCAATTCTGTCCCGCGATTACATAAAATCTAACGTCGGGAGGAATGCAGTGACGTTATATAAATATGTTTAGCGTCAACACGAATGCAATTAGTTAATTGACTCATTAATTAACGCAACTGACAGAGGAGAAAGGACCAAACGTTTCCAAACAACGCTTCGCTCGTTGTCCTTCCTCCCACCGCGTATCAAATGCCCAAGGCAGAAACGGCTTAACAAAGTGACTCCCATGCCAGTTGCAAGACAAACGAAGACATCCCGATCCAGTAGTACGTCTACGATGATCGGGAAGTGTTTGTCGTAGACTATGTGTAAAGCAACCCTTACGTTAACGTTCACCCGCTCACTTGATCGTTCGCCGTACATCCTCCTACACCATCGCAATTACCAATAACTCCCAATAAAAACTAAGGTAGCAATTACTCCATACCTCGAATCTGATTGGTTCCCCAACGCCGTGGACAGAATTGAGTACAGCAGTAGCGGTGATGTAATCCATCCGCAGCTATGGGAATCAGGGTCTGGGTACGAGACTATATCTACACGACTTATTTATCGGCTATTTCATAATGAACCAACTAAATGCGTTCATTTTCGAATGTGATTAAAAAAGTGTACCGATTTCAGTTACGAACTTTAAACCCGTGTAGGTAAAGGTCGGTTATCAATAAATTAAGTCATGTAAAAGAGTTGCTTTACAAGATTCAGCAGGTTATTTCACAAACAGACCATACGAGACTAATTTAATCACGACACTTGAAAAATAAACTCGAGTTCCTTGTTTCCTAACACAAAAGTAGTCTTACGGTTAAATTCCCAATTAAAAAACGACCTCGTTTTACCCTGGGCCAAAAAATATGTTTAGATTCAAAAAGGGTGTGGTGGCCAGAAGCAAATATGTAAAAGGCATGAAATGGTATGAAAAATGTGGGGATGGTCAATGTAGGTACTTATTATAATAGTTTAGGCACTAGGCATTCTTATACACTGTAGCAGAAGATTTGCATTTTAAGTTGTCCAGTTTTCAATTGTGGATACTGTACATGGATGTGAGTAATCTCGGAAGTTCTGTCCCCACATTGGATCGGAGTGTTATACATTACTAACCTACTTTATTTAGCAAATCTTAACTAGCTAAATGTACGTCTCAATTTATGAATGTATAATTTCCATAATCCCTTGTATCTTTACTTTTTATAAATACAAATCCAACAATACCAATTTGAATCTAATAGTCTTATCGTAATCCTGACCCAATACACTTGACCCAGAAATGGAATCATATCAGATGATACCAAGATTGACTAAAGAGTGTGATCCACTGGAGTTTTGGATCAAAAGAAATGAGCAGAACTTTTATCTTCTAAAATAGTAGGAAATATTATTATTTCTGTATTCAGCCAGTTCTGAGCATTTTTTTTTCAAGAGCAGGCTATGCAATTTGAAGCAGAAAGAAATTGAAGAGCGCAATCTTCAATGCCAATTCAGTTGAACTATATAAAAACCTTTAACTATCCCATCACTATAACAACCCCGCCCTTCTCAGCACCTTTCACCCCCTTCATTTCACTACCATCAACTCCAGGTATGGCAGCCTCCAGAGCAGCATACAGAAAGTGATTCTTTTTAATGCCCCCTGTCATAACAACATCACCCTTCTCACCACCATTCACTCCATTCTTTTCACCGCCCTTCTCGCCATTCTTTCCACCTTATACATAACCATCCCCCATTTGACTAACCCTCTCGCTACAAATGGAGTTGGCAGCCCCCACAATTCAGGGGACCCGTTAACTGCATGTGCATGTACCAAGGGAAGCCACACATGCCCCCTCCCAACACTACCAGTGGAACTATTAGCCCTCACTGCAAATGGACTTACATGTATATGTAGCAGAACCCCCTGGGTCTAGCCCCCCTCCTTGCCCCCACTATTTATCATTCACTGCAAGTTCAAGGGGCCAATGGAACCATTAGCCCTCAATGCAAGTGCCCGATACACTGGGACCAGCCCCCACGGCCCTCCTGCCCAATACCTGTCCTTCACTGCAATGTCGAGTCAACGCCGGACCCAGGGACCAATGGGGTCAGCTCCCATAACTATTAATGCAAGTGAACTTAATAGCCCCACACTGCACGTCCGGTTAGCATCAGTGGAGCCATTACAGATGGAGTTATCAGACTGCCAGTAAGGGAGCAACCAGCTGCCAAACACCCCAGGGTCATTAGGGGCCCCCAGAAGAATCATGCTGGTGGAGACTCACACTACAAGTGCCCTCACACACTGGGACCAGCCTGCATGGCCCTCCTGCCCACTACCTGTCCTTCACTGCATGCACGTAGAGTCAACGGCCCAGGGACCAATGGGGTCAGCTCCCTCTCTGCATGCGGACAGTAAAATTGATGCAGGTGAACTTAATAGCCCTACACTGCACATCCAGTTAGCACCAGCTGAGCCATTACAGAAAAAAAACTGATAGGTAGCTGACAAGGTTTAGTTCTAAAGCCTGTGAAATTCAAATTAAGTTTGTAAATGATGTTGGAATTTTTGTTCAAATACACATATTATTTCACTGGTAGACTGCATCAGAGTCAAAATGCTTACAAAAATGGTTATTTATACAGCTGTATTTGAGGTACTCACACATTAATGCTATAAATATTATAGCAATTCCTCAAAAGTCCATGCAAATGAATATACATGTGTACTGGAAAACACACTGATATCACATCATATCAGACATGCTAAAAGCTGAAGATGTACACTGAGAAGTTCAAGGTGTCCGGAACTTCATTTTATAAAGTTGAATGCTAAGCAAGCTTCATTCTAAAATCATTGCATGCATATACATAGCCGGATTGTGAGGAATCAAATGATAGCACCATTTTGGCATGAGTAGGAATGTGTTTTGTAATTTATATATTTCCAACTCCATCATTCAATTTATTCCATTTTGATTTTTTTTTAAAGTCAATTTCAAGGACAAAATTCCAACATATATAAAGCCAGAGGTGTTGATGATTTGGATGTGTGCAGTAGTCAAGTGCTACAGCAAGTCAGCCATGCAGGGTATAGCATAACCAGATCTACTCAGCAGGAGTATGCAGCCTCAGCATTTGATGCAAAGTGAGCAATACTGTTTTCTAAAGAGCACATACATTATTCATCAAGGAAAACTTTCTATACTGTTACCATGGTTAGTAAGATTATTAAAAGTATTGAGGTGCATTTTTAAAAAATGTAGGCATGTACACATATAAACTGTATTATGTTTTAAAGAAGGAATTGTGGATATTATGCTGGCAAAACAAATAAACATAGGTTTAAGGAAATGTATTTGAAATTAAAGAGCAAAATACCAAATAGAACTGAAATAGTACAGCTGGCTGATACATGGCCAGTAAAGGCATTTGAACATCTGGTAAGATATTTCACTTTGTATGTTTGGTCTAATATTTGTTTATATAATAGGGAGGTATGTCACGATGTTGTTCAGCTAGCAGATGATGAATATGCAGAAATTGGTTACACCAAATTTGGGTTTTCTTTTACTCTCAATAACCTACATCCTGAGGTAAATATTAGAGCAAATTATTGTTTTAATGTAAAGCATAATGATATACATGCATGTTCTTTTACTCAGGCAATGATCACCACCATATCAATGCACTATATGGGATTGCTTATGATGTGGCTGCTAGATAAAACGCTATACCATCCACACCATGCAGTGCCACCCTCAAAGAGTTTTCTGTGTTGCACGCTAATGTTTTTTTGTAACCATTGAATAAATGTATAATTATTCATCAACAACCGAAACAGACTCTCGTGTACGTATGACGACCAACGAAATAGAGCATGCTTCCTTCACCCCACTTGTCCTTTTAACATCTTTATCTAGAGGGATGAGTAAATGCCTCTCTCCTGTCCGAGAGAGAGCATGCATGATTATACCATTAGCTATATTGCTTGAATTGGATACGCTCCACCGTACATAATATGCATAAGAGGTGCACAGTCATCACGATTGGTACGATGCCATCCGATTGACCAATATATAGCTAGCTGCTGCTGCTGCGCCTGGAGCCAGGGTTCCCTTTCAGTCAGCAGAATAACGCCTATACGTTTGTGCTTCTATTGTTGTTGTTTTTTATTTTCTGCTGCATGTATATGTCGACAAACTCTGATGACCGTCCCCACGACTATATCAAAATCGATACCGTTATATTAGATGGCATGGGGTCCCTAATTCTACAAAGGGGTCCCCAAATCTCCGTAGATTTAGGGACGGTGACCTTAAATCTACGGAGATTTGGGGCCGGGGATCCCCAATTCTCCGGAGATTTGGGGACGGGGTCCCTAATTCTATGGGTCCGTAATTCTACGTGTCACCGTGGTCGGTCAAAGCCTGGATATCTGTTGGAGTGCACCATTCCTTTACAGTACATAGGCCAGAGGATGTTAGAAGGCGAGCATTATATATATGAACTATATCAATATCAGAGCTCGGGATCGGGATATATATTGATATATATTCAAACATCTAGTATATCAGTACACTGCCGTGCATGATAGTATCCTTTAGAAATGAGCCCAAGAGCAGGCCAGCAGGGCCATACTCTTGGTCTCCTCCTACCGGGAGATGCCAAAAACAGTTCACGCCATGCACTCTTCTACTGAGTTTGTGTGTTGGTTTCAGGTCTGCGATCTTTGAAATTCATAAACATTTATATTGCCGACCTCGGCCCCCATTTCAACTCTATAAATTCATACGCATGCAAAGATAAAAGTCATTAAAAAAAATATTACAAACTTATAATTACATGCATAAACGTTCTAAATAAGGATTGGTGGACTTTTAAGTTAATAATAATCATCGTTATCAATGCAACTATTGATTCGCCGCATGGCTGTTTTTTTTTTTTCTTCTTCATACTGCATGTTGCTAAGAAACACACAAAATACGATTCTTGGTTAGAACATATGGATCATATAACTTTTAATTCACTGACATCACTTTCCGTTTCGATGCTAAAGTATGTAGAGCTCCGAACGATTTCAGTGCCGGCTGAATGTACACAGTTATTAGGGTTCAAGAATGAATGACCTTCAGTGTCGAATTTGGAAATCGATTTCTTTGTTGATCTCATCATCACACATATGTGCACCAAAAATGCCAGGCCTGCACTCCAAACGTAACCAGTAACAGCAGTTAAGGCTATGAAGATGAGTACGCTGTCTTTAGAGTGAGTCCCGGGAACTGAATCGTAGATGAGTGGTGTCATCGAAAAAATCACAAACGCGCAGAAAGTAACGGGATAGGCCATCAAAGGGAGCATCTGCCTGATTGCTGTTCTATTTTTAAGCGAGGCGGCGGATGGTTTGCACGCCCTGAAGGCCAAGACACTTAACATCACGAGGATCAAAAGTGTAACGGACGAAAGACAGGCCACAGCGGGTCCAAACCACAGGACGTAGAGCTCGATGAACCCCGCAGAGATAAAGTTTGGAATGCAGTTGCCATCATCGTACATAATAGAGCAAGTCAGCGATCGCTTGTCTGCTATTCCGTACGTGTGTGTCATAAAAGGAATAACAGCCATCAATGCTGGTACGACGAAGGCTGTGATAACATAGCACATTTCAAGTCGCTTCAGGTTTCTGTGACAAACGGCGAAGATGAAGAGATGAACAGTCAGCATCAAAGTAACGAAGAGCTTAACCAAGCTAGAGTAGATGGCAATAAACGCAGCAGCCATGCAGACAAATGGGAAAGTAGGTGCTGTCAAATTTAATCAGTGGTCTGTAGGTTGCTCCCAATATGCACGCGACTCCAAAGGCAAGTGCGCTGGAAACCTGGTAGATTGCTAGTGGATACACCAGTTGTTTGTAGAGCTTTAGCGCAACAGCTGCAGCGAGGGAAGTAGCGCACAATGCAATTCCGATACCTGCCAGGGTACCTTCCAGAGCGGAGAAAGCTACTTGATTGAAACGCGATTCGCTACTGATGTTGCAAACGTTTAAAGGCACTTCAGTCGACATGATGATGAGAATGTTTCGTCTCAGTATGTATATATATAATATTATATTATAATTATATATATAACTTATTGCCTACGACAAACCGGGCTATGTTTAGTGATGTGGAGGGGGCGTGGGTGGGATTTGCAGCACATTTTTTCAATCCTTACATGTACATGCAATTCCACGCCAATACACGTGCTATTGTTATATGAACGTATAATCCTCACCATCTCGTCTACTATTCCACTGCTGTGTCTTCACAATAAATGTATTGCCATGCATGCATAACTTCCTCCATTTCAGAGCAGTTCTCTGATAATTGAGGTGTTCTATGAAGTAGTCCGCTTTGTAGCGAGTAAATTATTACTATCATAATACCGCTGAGCAGTGTGGAGGCATGCACTGATATATGTTGTTAATTTTTTGCAGCCTTTCCCATCATAATGCACCAGCAGCTCACGTCGTCAAATAACCATCTCTTGTCATCTTTCAACAACCTTGTGCCACCAATAGAGTCCAGCAATAGTCATTAGCAAGATTTGTCTGCATGCATGGTAAACTGGAAAACCAACAGTTTAGAATAGTCTTGTATAGCTTATATCCTACCACACAAGTCCATGTTGGTGTGCTGCTAAAAGCAGACTAGAGACTCATGCATCGTCTCTGACCACAGCAAGCTAAGTAACACATTTTGGTCCCCCACTGGTGCATGGGCAACCAAGCAGCAAGTGGAGGTGCACCTGCCATGTGATTTAAAAAAATAAAATAATAACAAGGTTGAACTTAAGAGATGTAACAAAAGTGTCTTATCATGTACCAAAAGGATGCAAGTGTCCTTATTTCTCACAGCTTTATATATTTCTACAGCAGCCAATGTATACGAGTACACGCAGGAGAGATTACTTAAGCGATATGATCGCTGCTAATCAGCATTCAGTGCTTAGATGCTAGAGGTCTCAGAATGCCTAGGTGTATATTCTTTGTAAGTTATTTCAGTGCGTGTGTGTGTGTGTGTGTGTGTGTGTGTGTGTGTGTGTGTGTGTGTGTGTGTGTGTGTGTGTGTGTGTGTGTGTGTGTGTGTGTGTGTGTGTGTGTGTGTGTGTGTGTTGCAGGCATGCACATGCATGTACAATATGCACCCATTTTAGTGTCAATCGGTTAAAGAGGGGTGGTGATGTGTATGGGGTGAATTAGAAGGGAGGTATGATTTTCCCTTCAATATTCATTCACTTCCATTTTTTTAATATAAAAAATTTCAGTATGTACACGACCACTTACGCTACCTGAATCAGGTCCGCTACCCAAAGGTGGTGCAGTGATTCAGCCGTGAAGCGGACTTCATTTCCAATGGAATCTAATAGTATCCAAAACATGGCCTGTAAATTTCAAGAATTTAAGTCCGCCTCATGGCTGAACTAAATCACGACCGGTATCATACATGATGGTGTACACATGAGGATGAGAGTGTGTACCAGATTATCGACTACCACAAGTTTATTATCATGATTGACAAAATAGTGAGCTATACAGACCGGCTGTGCATGTCGTTAAACGGTTTATTCTCCAGTTTAGTTCATGGTGGCAGCTCTGCCACAAGAATACCGTGATCCTGTTCAAAGGCATTGAGCTTTCAATTGCACATACACGACCAATACAATCAAAAGTAGTGTATTATTGACCAATACAATTAAGACAATGCATTCACTTGTAAACAGAGTCTACATAAAATTCAGTGCTTTAGATACGTACCCTGCTGTCCAAGGTGCTTTGACCCCAAATAACTTTGCTCTTTGAGCCCCATTAATAATTGGACACCAAATGTGGGTCCTGATCTTGAGTAACATACTTAGTACAGTAATTAAACCCTAAAATATACCTATTACCATATGAACTAATGTATTCAAATTCTCGGCTTCCAACATGTTTATTTTCCTGAGTAAATTAAGGTCCTGATCTGACATAAAATGTAAACATATACATCTACATGTACAACAGTGTTCGGCATCATTTTGACAAAATGTTTCTCTATCTGTCTTCACCATTTCTGATACCTCATCCAAAAAAATTTCAGATGTACCAAGGGAATACATAAATAGTGATGATGGTAACTCATTGATACGACACGTGCATACAGTGTAGTGTTGCTTGAATAAACCATTGACAATAATTATTCACTTACAAATAATAAAACACACACACAATTCTCCATCTGAAGGCCACACCCCACTCATCAGTGCACCTCTGGATATGTGGGGAAGCTGACAACAATGACTTCCTCCTCGAGTTTGTAGGAGGGAAAATCCCCTCTTGCGGACGATTGGATATGTACACCCACACTTCTCCCATCCTTCTCGTTCCCAGCGATCCCCAGCTGGTCCCCCACCTTCATGCTCAGCTCGCTGGAGTAGGTGGAGGAGTGGGGGGCGATGGCCTTCACCCTGTGCTCCTGCTGTCCCCCGTAGTAGTAGATGTCATCCAGGCTGTAGAACATGCGGGAGGCATCAGTGTGGAGCGGCTGCATCAGCTCATATGCCAGACGGCATATCTGTGTGAGCGTATGGCAGAACAGATGTCATTAAAAAAAAAAAACACATGAGATTGAAATAGGGGGTGTTAGGGGGAGTTCATCTTAAATGATAGCAGTAGTACTTAGACTTCTAACAAGAATTGCTACTTAAGAGTACACATAAAACAATGCATAAATGTACATGTACTGTAGCCCAGCTAATTGAATGACATTTACATGTACGCGCATGTACATTACATGTACACGTACATGTACACTGTGCAAATCTGTTTCTGTAAGGTACATAACTGTACAGTGTATGCAACTGTATACATGTGTATTACAACTATCACAATGTTAGATGAGATATCTTTATTGGTACACAAAATGGTTATAATTAAAACATATATGTAAATGTGGAAAATTGGTACATTATGATAACTTAATTTTGACCACTACTGTAAAGCAATGTTGAATGCGGCTTACATTTATGTACACATTTTTACATCCCAAGGGACGATATAATATTAGCAGGTTCTTGTGATACACTGTAGATAGGCCTGTTGCCCCGGACAGCAGTCTATTTTTACGCAACCACTTTGTCCTTACAAAGTACATGTACATGTACTTTGTACATTGTGCATGCCAATCACAAAACATGCTGGTATGACAGTACTACAACATTCAAACTGTTTCTCTTAAATGTACGCATGTACACATACATGTACATGCACACCTCCACTTCTGCTGCATGCACACTTACCATGACCACCTCCCCACCCCTATCACTTGCCCCCTCCCAGCACACACCTGTGATGAGAAGCAGCACACAAGGTAGTCGCTCATGGCTAGGGTGGTGACATCAAACACCACACCGTGGAGGGACTGCAGGTCATATCGCGTGTTCTGGTTCTTGGCCTTAGACGATATCTCCACATCTGTGAGGAACTCGTACTGAGGGTACCTGAGGAGGTGTACATGCACATGTACCCAGACTGCTACACACCATGGTTGTGATAACTGAAGACAATCCATAGCTTTGTTTTATTCAGTCCATTTTAAAAACATCAAAATTCCAACTACGATGGCTACAGACACAATTAATTAAATACCAGATACACAGCTACTGATGGTGATGTGATGATGTGGTAGGGTGATGTGATGATGTGGTAGAGTGATGATGTGATGATGTGGTAGATTGATGATGTGATGATGTGGTAGAGTGATGATGTGATGATGTAATAGAGTGATGATGTGGTAGTGATGATGTGGTAGTGATGATGTGGTAGTGATGATGTGATAGAGTGATGATGTGATGATGTGGTAGAGCGATGATGTGATGTGGTAGAGCGATGATGTGATGATGTGGTAGAGTGATGATGTACATGTAGTAGAGTGATGTTGGGGTAGTGATGATGTGATGATGTGGTATAGTGATGATGTGATGACATGGTAGTGATGATGTGATGATGTGGTAGAGTGATGATGTGGTAGAGAGGTGGCATCTTTGAAGCTCTATTTTTAGAAGTTGATAACACTCACATTTTCTTGGCCTCAGCAAGGAGATCAGGCTCATCTGTTGCCAGGAATACCCTCCGCTGGCCCCCATGCTTGGAAAACCACTCTTCAACCTATACATTCATGCAAGATGACACAAGACCTTGGTACATGTACATATACATGTACATGTAGCCAGATTAGGAATGCATGTACATGTACATGTATACGGTTACTTGTCAATGCATGTACATACATGTACATGACATGTACATGTACAATGCCAAAAATGTGTAAAGGTGTTTCTATTACATGTATACACTAGGCCATTAGTCTTCTTGTACATGTGTATGTACAGACTCCGAAATAACATTGGCCGTTTTTCTTATCGACAATTGCAGAAATGGTAATGGCTTAATTGGGATGTGAGGACATTGGGATGTAGGGACATGGGGACATGGGGATGTACATGTAGATGCAATCCAATACACATTATTGACATGAACTGAATAGTTGCATCCGTGGTACTATTAATTTGGAACTGACCAACTAGGAACTGCACACAATTACATGTCCGTACAAGTACATGCACGTCTCAAAATGGTCCACAATATACACAAGCATTTTGTGCTTCAGTATAAACCTGTACCTGTACATCCACATATGTTTGTAGCTAAATGTATAATGCTTACATGAACCATGTATTCCTCAATACCATGATACGCAGCTTCCACACCAATCTTGTCCGACCTCCTCACATGAACACTGGAGCACACACACCATGGGGTTAAACACAACACACACACAAGTAAAAAAAAAATTCAGACTCATTAACTAAGGTCCAGGGTACTTAAGGTTCAACATACATGTATGCAGTGAATATACATGTACATGTACAGGAAAATACACAAGGCCTACTGGCCACACTTACATGTACATGCAGATATGAGGATTAGTTAATCACACCCAAATTTGCACCTACATGTACATGTACATGTGTACACTGTACATGAACATGTACATAATGTACATTTTGTACACATACAGTACACACATCCCCCATACAGTACACACATCCCCCATACAGTACACACATCCCCCATACAGTACACATATTCCCCATACAGTACACACATCCCCCATACAGCCCACGTACAGTACACACATCCCTCATACAGTACACACATCCCCCATAAAGTACACACATCCCCCATACAGTACACACATCCCCCATACAGTACACACATCCACATACAGTACACACATCCCCCATACAGTACACACATCCCCCATACAGTACACATATCCCCCATACAGTACACACATCCCCCATAAAGTACACACATCCCCCATACAGTACACAACAGATGCCCAAACGATGTTTCATGTACATGTAGCTTTAAATACTTGTTCATACAGTGTACTGAACATGTACAGAAAACCCCCTCACCCAACAATGGGCTTTTGGAAGCCCATCTCCTTCCTCTTGGTCTCCAAGTAGCTCTTGAGCTGAGGGTTGGGTCTCATCAGGTACTGGACGAGGTGTCCCATGAACCACACAAAGGGGTAGCCATGGAAGGCCTGCAGCTTCTCTGCCAGGTCTGCTGGGACGGCCATGGGGAGGTAAGGGGGACGAGGGTTGAGGGACTCCACAATGGGGAGGTTGACCACCTGCTGGTGCTCATGGCCCCCGGCCCAGGGGGAACCTGTTTGATGGAGGGGGGGGAGGAGGGGGTGTAGGAGAGGAAGGGGAGAGGGGGAGGAAGGTGGAGAATAAAGAGGTTTTAACTAAGATGTACACAAAAGGTAGAATGTATACACATGTACACACAAAGGCATGCATATATACACACACATTGTACATCAATCAGCTTGGTGAAAGGAACTGGATCAAACATCACATAGAATAACACACACCCACACACCCATTCACCCACACATTAATTCATTCCACACCTAGACACACGCAAAAACACACACACACACACACACACACACACACACACACACAAACATACACACACACACAAACACACACACACACAAACACACACACAAACACACACACATACACACACACAAACACACACACAAACACACACACACACAAACACACACACACACTCACACACACACTCACCCTCTGGTGATTCTCTGCAGGTCTCACTGATGGGCATGAACACCGCCTCCCACCCCTCGCTGGCATACCTCCACCCGGCCGTCTGCAGCACCAGGGTCCTCTGGGTGCCATAGGCAATGGCAAAACAGGTGGCCAGGTGGTGCACCTGGCACCCAAAGCCGCAGGTCTTGGCCAGATTACACACCAGCTTCTTGGCCTTGCTGCAGTCTGGAGGGTTCTGGAGGTGGTGCAGCCTTCGCTCCAGCAGGCCGGCCAGCTCACCCGCAGCCGCCTGCTTCCACCCTCCCAGCAGCCTCTCCACTGTCGCCTCCACCTGCGAGGCGTGGGCCTGCAGCATCACGTGCTGCTCGAACACGGAGGCGGCTATCCTTTTGCTCGCGGCAGGGTCGGTCGCCTGCTTCGTGTTGGCCCTCACGTACCACCACAGCTCCGTGATCCCCTTGTCCAGCCTCAGCTGGTGCGTCTTCAGCGACCTGAGGAGCTCCCAATCCGGAAATAGCTGCAGTTGGGTGGAATGGGAAGGGTGTTTGTCCAAGGAGGAGGAGGAGTAGGTGGAAGGACCGCCTTCCGCGATATCTTGTTTAGCCGCGGGTGGTTGATGCGGTACCATTTGTTGCTGGTGGTGTTGGGCGACCGGTCGCGCGTCATCTTCGGGGAGCCCGCCGGACAAAAGCCGCACAAAGACGAAAAACAGGAACACGAACAAAGCAATAGCGACCAAGAATTTGAGTTGCCGCTTTCTGCATCTTGCCATGATTTTTAATATCCTCGTGCCCAGTCGTATGCTGGGGGAGGGGTAGTAGTGGACGTTGTCATATACACGTACTAATAGTACTTACATGTAGTTACATATACTGATATAGGCTATCCACTAGACGGTCGCAATACACTTCAGTTCTCACGGTCATTTTCTAGCCATTCCCATACATCCATATATCCTTGTTACCAAATTCGATGCAGTGATATGTCCTTACACTTTATTTTCGTGGCCAAATCCTGTGCGTCCTATAACACATTGTAATTTGTGGTCAAATTCCAGCGTTTAATTGACGTTTCGTGGTCGGGGAACGAGATTTCTTGCACTCGAGCGTTAAATAGAAGTACGAAGAATGAAGCGACTGGAATCGGACGAGACACCAGAAGATGAAGATGCTCAATTAAGAGCCGCAAGGCTCGGTGTGATCGCAAATGTGGCCGTTTTTGCGGGGATTATTTTGCTGCTGAAAACAGGTGAGATGATGCTACTAGTTGGCACGTGCTCGTCATGTGCACACCTCCATGTTCCATCGTGCATATCGTCTTGTGTTGCAACGGTACTGTGTTAGTGTGTGTACTCGCGGATGAGATGTATCTGCATTTGATGCATATTAGCATGACCATATTTGTGGTGGTATGCATGAGAATACGCTTTGGAAGGGTCACTCACTGCCCATATTATCTGCAGCAAGCGTGGGAAATAATGCGTAAAATTTTATTTAGCCTCACGTGATACTACTGTAGACAGACATTATTTCAGAGCATATGTTCAACCGGCCTTGCTTGTACACTAATGCGTCTTTTGTTCTCACCCATACACAGCGCGCACTCTCTATAATTAGTTACATGTATAGTCAGTGGAAAGGGCTAAGTGTATATTTGTTATAGTTGAATTGCAATACGAAGGAAACATTTCCCTATCTGTTTTAATGCATGCTTTATATGTTCTTTTCATCCAAACCCTAAAAAATTGTTGTTTGTCCCTGCTCGTATTATGATCTGGCATATATTGGGATTTCGAAATAGCCAAATTTTGGACTTACAATAGGGATTTGCTTATCAGGCCACTTACAGTAGGATCAAATGAATTAGTGGTTTAATTACCTTCCAACCATTTACACTTGATCTAATTTTCATGTACAATAATGAGAGGATTGAAGCTACTCACTGGCTGCTAACTGTAATTTGTTTGGGCAACGATAACCAAGTGCCCTGATAAGCAGCTCTACAGAAATTGCAATGCTTTACAATAATTAATAATAATATGTTATTTAACCACTCATTAACTTTTATGACTTAGTGATAGAGCTTGAAATGACCAATCTTTTTGCCAGGAAAGTTTCACATCACTATGGAAGGGACAGATATTTAGCTTAGTGAAAGGACACTAAAAAAAATAATTCAGTATTCATCTTGTAGATAACTTGAGTAGAAAAAGTATGTCTGAAGAGGGAGCATAAGTGTCCATCATAGGTGTAGAGTTTTATTTAGCCCAGGAGGGAGAGTCCCCATTTCATTTGAGCAAATACATGTAGGACTACTAGAAATATGTGTTTCATTTCTAAAATGTCGCGGTTTATGACAATGATGCAAACATATTAAATTTTAAAATAAGTGCACCTGGGGGTGGGGGTTAGGGGGTACTGTGTCCCATGTCTTCATGTGAATACCCCTCATACTAATTCCAATTTCAACAAACACGTGTGTTAAATTATAAAGTTTATCAATAACCATATCAAATTTCCTTTTCAGGTCCCTATGTGTGGAAATTCGTGTCTAGCTAGTTGCGACTTTTGTATTATGGCTGTTGCACTATTGGCAGTGAACTGTTATACCTTTGTGCCTGACTGTGTTGTCTTGGTGAACCAACATGTACTTGTTTGCATTGTTATGAATCAATGTGCTGTTGATTTACACTGATACATGCATATGTATATGCTGAAAAGATCCACACCATTACTGTCATCTTGGGCAGAGTGGAAAGGCTACTGGTACTGTACTTTTATTATACAATGACTGCCCTCCAGTCAGACATGATATAATCTTCTGGATCATACTTGTTAACCGTGTTGTTTTATTTATTTTGTTTTCATAATCAGAACCTACTTTAGTAATGTACGTAGGATTTGATCATGAAGTGTCGTGAATACGATTAGCAAAACTAGCAGAATCATAGATATTATACGTATAATATCTATGGCAGAATCAATTGGACTTTAGCGAACGTATTTGGATAGAGCTGTCAAATACCTACAACGTAGTAAAACTGCAGACGCTTAGAAATCTCAGACAACAGAGATAACGCTCACTTGCTCACACACACAAACGGCTTACTAGTAGGCCTACGTTCATGTAAGTTTGGGTCTGGGCATGGCACTTACTAGTAAGATGGGAGGGCCCGGCAACGGCCCCTGCTTTCTGTGCCATTGTCCCATGGATTGTTCGCCGCTTAACTATAGATATCAAATTGTCAGGATAAGAAACAACTCCGTAATCTACGAATACGGGCAAACCGTCTGCGTTGCCGCGAACTATAACGAGTTACACATTCAATAGTTAAAATCGAAACACTGGACTATATAGGCCTATCTCAGTGCATGAAGATCTGGGGTATTGCTTAGAGGTTTCTAAATTCACCGGCGTGCTTGGATTGATCTCGTTACTAGTACTCAAAGCTTAACGTTTTTGGAAGCTTGTTAAGATGTAAAACTTAAGTTGATCCATAGATATTTGTATCAAATATCTATGGTTGATCCCAGTATCTAAACTGACACTTTATCTACATGCACTGAAAACATCCCATTAAACTGTAAGAGCATGCACCCTTTCTGGCTTCAACGTAAACGTAACGCGGATTACCGACAGATTATTGAATATATTTTATCCGCAAAACAACCTTGCATGTATGTGTCGCCAAGCGCGGGACCCCCAAAAGCTCGCGCGGGAGGGGACACACCCCTCCCCTATTGTCATATCCTCCCTCTTCCAGTCTGTGTTCCAGAACTCCAGGTACTACAAGTCAACTGTAGTTAGTAGTACCGCCCTGGATGACGCAAACGTTCCGCGCTTGCAACATGTCAATTATTAATTTAAGTTACATCTGGTATTGATCAGCTTCAAATAATGACTACCTTATATACCAGGGAGTACCTTGTTTCCACGGACCGCTTATGTACGAGGCGAAGGTGCGTATTGTAATTTTTAATCAGCTGTGAGCTAGCATGGTAAATATTGCCTCTTTGCCTTCAAAAGGTCATTAAGGTTCAAAATGAGATGAAAGGTACGCCTAGTCCCTACCGCAGTTCATAATTCAGTACAATGGCTGGAGTAGAAGGTACGTACTTTCGTATACGTTTGTGTGTGTATGTTGCGTGAGTGTATGTGTGCATGTGTATGTATTTTTTCATGCGTTAGAGCCCCACCCCTTATCTGCTGGTATTGTAAATAGGTATATTTGGACCTACAGTAATATTGTTGTCAAAGCCTTTTAATTTGTTAGAAGAACTGTAAAGATATACATGTACATAAACTTTTAACACTAAAGCTAGTGCTTCTTTTCCATCTGAGCAGTTGAAAGAGAAAGTGAAGCACATGCAACAGGCCTTTCTGACTTATCCGGTAATATATGAGAAATTACTGCTCTAATACCATATGAAGATGCGTCAGTGGTACTGTGGGTCATAGTGTGCTAGTACATCATCAGAACTCAGTAAATGTATAGGCTTCATTCCAGGACCACAAGAGGTGCCAGATGCATTGACCAGTTCAGCTGCATAGTACATGTAATTTACTAATCCCAAAAGGGGTTTCAGTTCTGCATGTCATTGATTTAGGGGCTGGAGCATTAGCAAATGGCACCTTCAGATTGAAGTGGATGAAAAATCCTTTATATAGTTAATGGTTGGCTGAACGTAATGGTGACAGATACTCAGTGTATTGCAAAGCCTGTACATGTAGAAAGGAGTTTGGGCTCGGAACAATGGTGAATATTCACTCAAATCACATGCTTCCGGGAAGACACATCAGAAAAATGTATACTGGGCTGCATAAAATCCGGATATACCAGGGATGGGGGGAATTACTGCAGAGCAGTACGGGGCTTTAAAGCCAGTCTTCAATAATAGTACAGTTGTATTGCTAACGGAACAGTCTGCAAGAGCAACTGCAAGCTGTTTGGGTATTGACACCTTCCTCCCACCACTTCCCTTCACCAAATATGCACTTACTTGTGTTTGCTGGTGGGACAAGTGTGTATCACAGACGTCCTTGCTGCTCTGTGCCTCGTTGTGGCAATAAGCCACTAACTTGAGCCCTGCAGCTGAATGCACATGCGACAGGAGCAGCTTTGTTTGCTTGCCTGCTAGATTTTTGGCATTATCACTCTGGATGATGATCTTGGAAACATGGGGAAATCGCTGTTTCAATGCATGAAGGGCTGTTTCCAAGCATTATAGCACAACATTGCCATCCGCCTTCTGTTCTCCTTGAACACATGCAGTCAAAGGAGTGGAGAATAACTTTTTCTGCATATAATCATTGCATGCTATCCCTCAACATCTTCCCCTTCCTCACCATCTTCCCCTACCTCACCATCTTCTCCTTCCTCACCATCTTCCCCTTCCTCAACATCTTCCCCTTCCTCAACATCTTCCCCTTCCTCACCATCTTCCCCTTCCTCACCATCTTCCCCTTCCTCACCATCTTCCCCTTCCTCACCATCTTCCCCTTCCTCACCATCTTCCCCTTCCTCACCATCTTCCCCTTCCTCACCATCTTTTCCTTCCTCACCATCTTCCCCTTCCTCAACATCTTCCCCTTCCTCACCATCTTCCCCTTCCTCACCATCTTCCCCTTCCTCACCATCTTCCCCTTCCTCACCATCTTCCCCTTCCTCACCATCTTCCCCTTCCTCACCATCTTCCCCTTCCTCACCATCTTCCCCTTCCTCACCATCTTCCCCTTCCTCACCATCTTCTCCTTCCTCACCATCTTCCCCTTCCTCAACATCTTCCCCTTCCTCAACATCTTCCCCTTCCTCACCATCTTCCCCTTCCTCACCATCTTCCCCTTCCTCACCATCTTCCCCTTCCTCACCATCTTCCCCTTCCTCACCATCTTCCCCTTCCTCACCATCTTCCCCTTCCTCACCATCTTCCCCTTCCTCACAACTTTCCTCATCATTTTCCTGTTCAATATGTCGCTCACAGTGGTGTACAGGGAGGAGCACATCTGCAGGCCTGTCTGATAGGGTCCTCACCAAGTTTGGCTAAAGCAACATGCCTTAGCCTATCTAAGAAGAGGAAGGTACTTATGCAGGCAGTGCACTTCAGAGGGCCACCAGGCTTGGGATTTGCATTGGGCCTTCTGTTGGGCACAAGGTCAAGTGCAAACACTGGTGAGTGTGTAGTGACACAATCATTAACACTCCTGTTTCCTATGCACAGTGAATAAGTTGGTCTTGTACCTGTTTTGCCTGTTGTGTAGCTGGCTCATCAAATGAATCTGGTTCTGCAACCAATCTTCAAGTGCTTCATACGCAGCAATTTGCTGGGTTTCGTGTTCTTGAGGCTGGAGGAAGTGGTCCTGAGTGTCATCTGTTGCCTTAACACCCAACTTTGCATGTACTGCATAGCCATAACGAAGGAAGCTGTATACATCAGTGTAGAGCCCACACAGCTCATTACGTGAGGCATGGTCAATTTCAGACAGAGGTGCAAGTAAATCAATTACTTTGTCAATGATGGCGAAGTTATCAGTGTGAAAATTGACCTTTATGTAGTCAACCCCTGCACGAGCCTCTTGCAGCTTTCCTCCACCTGTGATGTGCTTTGCTATGGAGTAGAATAGTGTCCTTCCAATGGATTTCTTTCCAGGCATCTTCTTTGCTTTTCAACATATCCCTTGTACAATCCGGCCGGACAATTATTCCTTAGAAACATTGTCCGCTGGACACATTTTACTTGGAAGGAGTGTCCCCCCCCCCCCCCCCCCCCCCCCCAGACACTGCCTCCTAGGAACAAGTCCCCAACATGACCAGTACTTGTACATGTACTAGTTAAATATAAAAATCTCCGTCTCTAGCTATACCCTACGATATTTTGATTTATGTGTAAGTCCTGCAGTAGCTGTTTCTTACACTGAACATACCCACACCGCGTGGTGTCACTCCCAGGACATAGAGCAGTACATGCATTCGCCACCTCCAGAATACTGATCTGAATTCTTAATTGTGCTATGCCAACTTAAACTATAATTTTCAGTTGTATAGGTAGACATGAAAACATTTGCACTCAAATTTCACGGAACATGACATCTATTGCAGCTGTTTTAGGAAACGAGGTTTCACATTCCTTGTGGTACCACTCTGAACATTCTGAGTACCCTATCACTAATGATGACTGGTTGTCGGCAGTGGCAGTATAAATTTATGATTTCTTCATAAACAAATGTTTGTGATCTTTTTACCATGTTGGAAGGGAAGTTTAACATCTGCCTGGTGTGCAAGCATTGTAAAAGATCCTCCCTCATCTTCTGGCTGTTGTAATGTAAAGATGTAACGTTATCACTTATTACATAAGCTGGCGGCATATACAATGGTATACAATCCACAGTCATGGAGGTATTATGTTATAAACTCATTACTTGGGAGACAAAATGGGCAACACATGGCCAGTATGTCGCCCTTAACATTGTTCAAAGGCTGCCCAAACCTGAAAAGTCTTCCATAAGTTACTCTTAGAACAATAGTAACAACATAGCACACAATTATGTAACCCATTATAGCAACAAATGGCCTACCAAGGGCGTCCCTAGCTTTTCTCGAAGGGGGGGGGGGGCTAGGATGAAGATGAGGGGCACCGAGGGGCGGTGCCGCCCTGCCCAGCTAGGAGACCCAGAAGCCAACACGTTTTACATTGAAAAGACGCTGAAAACTACTCAAAAAATGGCAGCCAGGAGGCCTTTTACAGACTAACGTAGTACCTACATGTATATACGTGTACAATGTAAGAAAAAAGTTGCAACAGTAATTGGTAGTAATTTTAATGAATGATGACTACTTTTAGATCTCCTCAGAACAGGTATTTTTCCATAAGCAATACATGTTTTTTTTATATACAGCATTTCTGGAAGGGGTAGGGGGCGGTGCCAATAGGGAAGGAAGTAGGACCATAAATTTTGCTGGCCAATTCACATTTCAAATTCAATGTAATATTTCAAACAACAGTGCACCGATCAAAACAATATCTATAGAATGTTTATGTGAACATCAGATTGTACAGGTCAATCTTTCTTGGGCGGAGTGATAAAAAAATTTCCACTGCTCTGTCCAAATTAACTTCATGATGGTAATGGATATTCATCAAAGCTAATCTCACAACTATTTTATTATTTTATTTTATGTATGTACGTGAGCAACTCATAGATGACTGCATCCAATTCCTGAGTCGACGCAAAGTAGAAAAACTATGTTCACAGATGCAGCTTGTTATAGGTATGGTGCATCCAATTTTGATGAGATGAAATATATTAGGAAAACGTTCTTCATCGCACTCAAATATAGCAGTACCAAGTAAATTAGGACGATCCTTCTCTAAACAATCTATTAATTTCCTTTTCCATAGTTTCAATTCTTGATCAACTATACATGAATTGTGTAGATTAGTTTATTGTCTTCTGAATACTATAGTCGCTACTGACAATTATGGACGATACCAAGTGTAGAAGGTTATAGGCACTGTTCTGGAAAGCTCTGTAAATCTAAAATTAAGCTCTGAAATTATACAATCTAGAAAGGGAATAGTTAGAGTGCGACAGTAGTACTCTAGAGGGTTTTCTGCTGGGTACTTGTCTCTGTTGAAAATAAAAAGACAAATACATAACAAAAGTCCTGACTTCATATGAGAAATACATAGCAACATTTTGCATGTGTCTTTTTTGTAGTGCATGCAGCAACACTATGCATACATTAAGCAGACAATATGTTCAAGTTTACATGGTTATCCATTTACCTGTACATCTGCATTTTGGCAATTCTCGGCAAAGATGGTTCCACTCCAACAGATTGACCCAAACGTTCAGCTTGGTTGTATATGGCCTGAAATTCCATATCTACACCATCTCTTAGACTCTGAAAATCATGCTTTACTTCCTGGATATCTCCGAATGCTTTCACAATATCTACAGCCTTTCCGGTTGCAAACACTTTGTGATCATGGCTAGGGGGTGCAACAGTCGGTAGAGTACTACAAGTCCTATCAGAATTCCAAAGTTACATAAAGCATTAAGATGAACTGTAGTATCCCTTCTAGCTTCAGTTTCTCATCCAACTTTAAAGTCATCAGGGTATGCTTTAAACCCTTGGCATGTTTCATTAATTATTTCTAATGGATTAAATTACTATAAAAGGATACGCAAGATAGAAATGTTCAAAAGCTATATCCCGTTATGCCCAACATGTTTGCAAAGCCCTATTACCACTTTTCTTTGTGGACATTTCCTTTTCAACAACATATTCTAGGAGTTTTTCTCTCTTAGGAGAATACTTAAAAAATATGGAAAGTGCTGTCATTTGTTTGAATATTTTGTTCCTTACAGGTACATGTAGCTGCAGTACATAGATTTAAAGCATGAGAAGTGCAGTGCAATTTGTGTAAAATTCTTTTTTGCTTTGTTCTAGTATTCTCCTAGATATTGGATGCCCCATCATAGCATTGCCCACACAATTCTTGAAGATTAAAACTGTGAGTTTGATAGAAATTAGAAATTGCTACATACAGTGCTTCACCAGTAATCCCATCATTGGAGGAACTAACCTCATCACACAGGATTGAGTGCATCCCAGAACTTATCATTTCATCTATAATGTCTTTCTGAATGATCTTTTTACCTATCACTTCTATCATTTCATTCTGACTGTGTTGCCTGACGTGTGTGCAATTCTTCATCAATGGTTTCTTTAGGTGTTCTTCAAGCTCTGGGTCATTTTTGCTAAGCAATTGTAAGAGTGCTAAAAAGTTGCCAGGGCTATGATGAGAATCAATTGTGCCTTCATTGTGACCTATCAGGGCAATACCTTGTTTACCACAAAAGTGAATAACATGGGCAAATGATTATACAATTTCAGTCAATTCCGCAACTCACTGTTAACCTGGAAACTAATATTTAGTTGTTTCTGGATGTTCAAATTGATGTTTAATCCCTTCAGCAACAAAGGATGCATCCAGATTATATTCTGATTGGCTGTGGATAGCCAATTTATCATACATTTTTTTGTAATATGAACAACCAATGTTGACAAAACTATTAAGCTGATTACGATCTTTCATTCCTCGTTTAGTGGCATGTAGAGGAATAAACAAACTATACATGGCAAACAGAAGATGCTATTTGTAGAGGGCTGAAAACAAAATTATTGCTCAACATAGACGGGCTGCATTTTCTGTGCCGCCCTGATTGCACAATAACTGGAAATGCATCTTCAGTTGTTGGTCGTACGTGATGCTTCAATACTAGGTACTTATCATTCTCTGTTAATTTTTTAAGGGAATCTTCACATTTTGACCATTCCCCAACATCCATAGGTGCATTTGTGCCATATAGTACTTCTGCAATGTCATACTGGGAAGGTATAGCAACACTACCTGTAGGATGGTTAGAAGTGGATGGTATACTATCTCCTTGTGGGGAAGACAGTGCAGGATGCTCCAAAGATTCACCATCACCACTGGAGGTAGTGATGCCCACTGCAATATCTGCATCTCTATCAGCCCGTTCAACAGACAAATGATGGCATACTTCTGCTGCTACATTAAGCTGACTAGTACACATATCAGGTGCGGCGAGAGATTTTGGACTCAGCGGACGTACCAGTGGTTACCAAAGTGCTACACCCTATGTATGTAGAAATGCAGTCAAACCAGTCATTGTCAGGTAACACAGAGACAAGCGAACCTTCTGAGGTTGAGACCGCACTACAAGCCGTATGAGCAAAGTAGGTCGTAATGTGCGCTGTGGCCTCTGCACTTCGCAATAATTCGTGCTGCCGCTTTGATTTTCGACTTTCAGCTCCACTCCATTTTCGTTTTGATGCCATTGCACGCTTGCGCATAGTAACGGGGAAGGGGTTAAATAATTCAATAGGTTTTTATTTAATGCTGGTAGTGTTGTTGTGCTCTTTGAGGGGTTTGGATAGCTAAGTGTTGTATTTGCTAACAAAAAGGGTACGTGCCAATGTCTATTCCAATGCCTATATCATATGAGATCAAGACCAGAGCGATGAACTTCACTTTCGACTCAAAATAGACTTTTGTCCCATTGTTTCTTCTTCCAGCAGCTGTAGTGGTGCATGTGCAGTTATATAAGGTACCTTACCTGGTTCCCTCACTACCCTACCTGGATTCTAGATGATAGCTTCTCCATGTTCTCCTGGCACTGCCCTTTCTGTGCCTCCATCTCTCTTTATTCTGTCTTCTTGGTAGCCTGTATCTCCCTCATCATCTTCTCCTGCTCCTTGATGATCTTCGCCTCCAACTCTGATTCTATATTAGCTGTCATAAACATTGATATGCGATGGTTGAGTATCAATAGTAGACACAGTCACCCAGTGGTTGGTTCTGTTGTGTAGTATCTGCACAAAGCTTTAATTCATGACTTCAAAGCTTAGGTTTGATCCCATATTTGTGCACTGCAGCCCTGGAGTATGAGTGCTACTTTTCAGAAGTGCTTGGCTACATTTATAATTTTGTCATCTACATGTAACCACCCATTTCTGTAATTTCAAGTTCCTTTCGTCACTTTCATATAGCTGGTTAGTTTCCACCTTCACCCATACTGCCTTAACCTTTTAGCATGACTTATTTCTCAGATGCTTTTCTTTGCAATCATCCAATAGTACACATTTTTGCGGATTTGACAAAGACTTTTCTGTTTCAAATCAATCTTCAATGTTTTTGTCTTCTAAACGGGAAAGTTATTATGCTTAATTAAACTATTACTCGATTGATGTTATAATTCCCTTACATTTTGAATCAACTTCCCCGAGCTCAGACCTTTACAAGTAAAATGATATTATGAAATATACTTACTTACTAAGATAAAATATATCACCCGAGCTGAAATTATTTTTTTCTCCAGTCATAGATCCACTGACAAAAGTCAATCATTTAAGCTGAATTCAGCATTACATATGACTTTCCATATACATGTAGCTCTACACACACACACACACACACACACACACACACACACACACACACACACACACACACACACACAGAATTTACTCTTTGTGGACAAATAGGGATCTATAAGGTCAAGCATTGGAACCACACTGTACAATATTTTGCTTAAACTCATCAAATTGAACATGAATTTCCTCATCAATGATTATCATGTATTCTTTAAAAGTATCTCCTTTTTGAAGCTTCTGTAATTTAACTGTAATGTCACATTTAAGTCCTTACTTAAAGCATACTTATACCAATGATCAAATTTAATGTTGATAGCTAGAATTAAGTAATAATGGTAAAATAAATTATAATATATTATAACTTGCTTCAAAATCTTCATCTTCCTTTGCTGAGTACCCTAGCATTGCTGCCCCTGTCCCCCATAAATGTGCTGAATGCATCTGTTCATTGAGCATTGTGTAATTGCCATCATGTGGAAGAGTAATAATAACATTTCTACTATTCTCTGTGGTACTTCTGTTCAAGTTGCTACTGTTTTTACTAAGAGATGTATGCTCCAAATTGATAGTTCGCTCATTTGTACGGCTGTAGTATGCTCTTGTACCTTGGCAACATTCTATTTTATTAATAATTGTAAATCTTAACTTCGTTTCTTTCTTATAACTTTAATTGCTTGGAGTCTACTTGCTTTGCCAGCATTTTTCCTTATGCATCCACGAGAACGTACTCTCGTTTATCTAATCATTCAGCAACAATGTAAGGTCCTAACCACTATTTATCATGTTTTCCACCTGCACTTGCTACATTTTTCATATTCTATTTTAGTGCAAGATCTCCTTCTGAGAATATTCTTCTGGTGTACATCTTTTATCATAATTAATTAATTTCCATTCCGTGAAACTTTAAGGGGGCTGACAAGGTAAATGTCAATCTGGTCCCAAATATGCAGTTTCACTGGTATAGTGTGAAGAACAGAAGAGGATTTTAGCAGCTTTAGATTTGACCTCTGACAGGTGTCACATGTCTGTACGTCCATATAGTCTCGAATCTGCGTAGTCATATCTTGCCAGTAATGGCATGAGCAGATTTTTTGCGTTATTTTATCACGACTGAAGTGCCTTCCTCCTAAAGTTAGAGTGATAAGTACATGTACATGTATGTGTTCCAAATAAACTAGTATACATGCGCATGCAAGCACAGCTATCTGAATGCCGGTAGTAATCCCATACTGTATAGTCACATTCAGGTACACGAAATGTACATGTACATGTACGTGTACTGACCAATTTTGTCGTTGTGACTTGGTTCAACCACTCTCATCTGTGCAGTTTTGTGACGATCCACTCCCTCTCTTGACTTTCTATTCTGTCTTTCTCCATCTTTAATTTCAAATATAGAAACCTGTACCTCAAAATAAAGCACTCTGCACGTTGATGCACAACCCTTTTGTAGTTTTTGCTTGCATCCTCCCTGTACTCCTATTTTGCAAATATATGAATACTTAGTCATACAACTGCTGCTCATTTTCATTTTCAGGCAGAGCTTGCAGTCTACAGCTGTATCTATCACATTAATTCGAAAATGCACGTGGTGACACTTGATCAACCGTAGCCAATTAAATGCATGTGACGGAATATTATACTTGTACTTGTACTGCGACATGCATGGATAAACTATATATAGAGTTGATTGTATTATTATTTTTTATCTTTTTACTAGTATCTCAGATTGATATCGTAATTATGTTCTTCATATGTGCCGGATCAATAGTATAGGCACCCTCTTCTCATGGAATGGTAACCGGTCCATGGCCCCTTTTCACAAATCCTGTATCCACTCCTACCTCTGCTACTAACCCTCATGCAAATGTGTGGATCTATCCTACAAATGTAGGGGGGACTCACATTCCTAAAGCGGACAGTTATTCCTAGGAAAAATTATCCAGAGGGATGGGAATTCCTGGGGAGACATATATTCCTCCCTTATTCTTTTTTTCAAACACCACAGAAGATGGCATTTAACTGTGATGTGGAACCGCCGCCGGAAATGCACAGTGACGAACGATGCTGAAGTGGATGTACGGAGGTGGATTATGAGTAAGATGTACATGCAGGTGGCATCGACAGAGATGGATGTTGAACATGAGCAGTGCATGTGCAGGTGACATTGAAGGAATGGAATAAGGTGTCACCGTTGGTAATGCAGTTGGACTTGCAGTTTGATCTTTTATGTAGGAATAGCAGAAAACCAGTAATACCATTTACTCACCAGAGGATGTGTCCATTGTGGCGAATGCCTGCAATCGTATTTGATTGGCTTGCAGGCCCATTCTTAGCATCTCCATGCATTTACCTATATCACATCCTGCATGCTCATTCGATGGACACGTGTTCCCTTTTGAAAAGGGAGTAATTAGTTGTTGTGCTTGCGTGCAGTGTGGTTGCGAGGTTACTAGTCATATGTTCAGTTATGTGATCGATTGTAAAAAGCAGCAAATCTCGGGCGATCGAATTTAGACATTCCGTAGATCTGTTCTAAACCTCAATTTACCGCTAAGCCCATGTATTGGTGGGCGGGTGCATAATCATGCCTACATGTACTGCTTTGTCACGACCAGCCTGGTGAGGAGTGATATATAAATGTACTGTGTGTGCATGAAGCAGCAGCACAAGACGTTGACTTACCAATATGAGGCGATTTCGCTTAAGAGTCAAGCACCTTTGCCCTTTCTTTTCCAAGTCTTCTTTAATTAGGGCCATACCTCTCTTGGAGGTTTAGTAGTCCTAAATATTCATATAAACTTAATTGCATGTGGTCTATGGCGAAAAACACATCTTAACTTCTCTTTTTTATCACTTGACCAGATCCTTGTATCTCATATTGGTTTTGACAGAATTCACTAGCTTGTCTTGTAGCTCCCTTTCGAGTAGGCTCCAAACTTTGTCTTTTGTACAATCACCGATCTCACTGGCATGCTCATGAAATGCATCTTGAACTGCCACCTTGCATGTTCGAGTGCAAGGTGTGCATTTCTGTCATTTAGCAGAATGTCACTACTATTATATTGTGTCAAGGTTTGGACCGTATCTGCAATGCAGTAACTGCTCTATACTAACACATAAATGTGCACAGCAACCCTAAAAGTTCCTTTGTCAGCCTCGGGGCTCCCGGGTGTTCGGCCGCCGCTATTCAGGTGGGGAGGTGTTGATTGGTGAACCGGATGTTGAATTGGATGTTTCATCTGGGTCCCTGCCATTCCTTCCCGTTACTTTTGCGCCAAAATTGTTCGGTCGCTCTTTCAACCCCTCATCAGCATTCGTGTTGGTGGTGCCTGGGCGATATTGAATAGTGTACTGGAAAGGTTGTAGGGCTAAACTCCATCTTGTGAGACGGCTGTTATTTTCTCTGATACTATCCAGCCACTCGAGTGCCGGGTGGTCAGTCTGTGTCATGAAAGCCTTGCCCAATAGGCAGGTTCGGATGATGAGGGTGCCCCACCTGATGGCCAAACATTCCTATTCCACTGTAGCGCAGTGCTCCGCATTTGGTAGGTGTTTCCGGCTAAGCAGATGGTCCATCCATGCGCTGGAAGGTGGATGGTGCCCCTTGCAGCCCAAATGGCATTGTTATGAACTGCCATAGGCCAAATGGGGTGGCAAACGCTGTCTTAGGTTGGTCTTTGGCGGCTACTGGGACTTGCCAGTTCCCCTTGGTGAGATCAATGGTGGTAATTAATTCTGCCTTGCACAGCCTCTTGATCAGCTCATCGATACATGGCATGGGGTATGAATCCACCCTCATAATTGAGTTAAGGTGGCGATAATCTACACAGATTCGAAGCGAGCCGTCCTTTATCCTCACTACCACCGTAGGGGATAACCATTTGCTACATGGGTGTTGAATAATTCCAGCCTCAAGCATTTCTCTGAGCTCTTTCTTTACTTGTTAGGCATGAGGCAGTCGATTAGCTGACAGTCAAATTGGTGATGTGGTGTAATGTTTGTTTTCCCCAGGACACTGCACATAACATCCGAGAAGCCTTATTGTTGCTCTGAAGCAATGTGTTTATTAAACTTGCCAATTGTTCGTGTTTCTCCTTTCCACATAGGTATCTCTGCTTATATGACTCCCTCGATGCTTGCGTCCTCACTTATGTAGTATCTGCTCAATAGGTGAGGACGCACAACAATCACTCCTTGTAGCCTGCACCACAGTTGATAATCAGTAGGGCACACACTAGCTGAACATGTCCTTGTCAACTGGGACACAAACACACACCACATATAATATAGCAATCATATATAACTGGCTTGACTTGTTTGACTAGCTGGTTTGACGCAGCGCGTTGTGGTAATGGCCATACACATGAATATTCTCCCTCTCTAAAGCCCAAGCCTCTCCGCGGGATGACGTTGATGACTGGATCACCTCGGAAATGAGACCTTAGTAAGCTGTGCACTTGAGCTGGAGGTGTGGTTATGAGGGCATATCCCGCCCCCAGCCCGATTCTAGTGGCATACCCGACCGGGCATGTTGCCGATGCGGGCTGTAGAATGCCTCAGCTGATGAAACAGTACGCAGACTGTCATCATTAACCATTTTCATCTTCTCAGTTGAGATGTCTGGTGCGCAAGATGCACCCCCGCCGACAACCATTGCCTCCTTGCTCTGATGTTCTGCTGCTGGTGGTTCTTTGTAATAAAGATAATTTTAGTAAAAAAATTTCCCTGTGAAACACTAGCTATGTATTTACCTTATTTCAGATGGTAGAAGCAATAAACTGCAACTTTGCAAGAACAGCAATTCGATGCATTGCGCAAAGCCTCTATGTGCATAAGGGTTGTGTCAAAACACTTCCTAAAAAATCTATGGCACAGTTACTTACACAGTACAATTATTCATTTGAAGACACACCAGCAATGCAATTAGATAAAGTTAAGTACTCCACAATCAAAAAAGAAGCTACTAGCTTTGTTTAATAAGCACTGGAAACCCACAGCAGCAGGAACAAATTTTCAATTTCTCAATGTAACAAACTCCCGCCAAACAAAAAAGCACTACATTCAGTGGAGCAATGCAAATGACGATACCATTGCATTGCCATGTTTACAACCTCACTTACATGTACCACAAAGCATGACTATTGAAATCTTACACAATCACCCAACAGCATCTTGGGAAGACAGCTGTAGAAGAACAGAACGACAACAAAACATGAGAAGTATGGTAAGAAAAGTGAAAAAGTCTATACAAGTAGCAATGGATGATACCAACCTTGACTGTTATGGCCAACAGGATTAGTTGGAAAATGTTTGACAAGATGAGAGCAGCAACATAGGTTGAACTAAAAGGAAATGATGTCAGAGATGAAGATACATGTATGCTCCCAGCTACATGTAAGCATACTCACACAGGCAACCTGGATGTGGAGGAACATAATACTGATGTACAGAACCTTCTGGAAGAAGCAAATTTAGTCTTGGTCACCCGATAAGGTTGTCAAATGGTCTGAACTGGCTAGGTGATGTGGAATCACAAGACACAATGGAGGGCAGGTCCTGAAAGAGATCATGAAGAAACATGGCAGAGTAGCAGCAAGTCTAAATAAAAGAGAACAAAGAAGGAAATGACGTTCATGACAACTACTACCAGGCAGTGTATCCTTTCCCATGGCAAAGACCTCTAAATACCAAAAACACAAATTACAATGCTACAAGAGATTTGGTAAAATACTTTGTGGTGAAAAAGTGGTGAAAACACATTACACTAAACATGTGGAAAATGCCAGTACAACAACCATTTCAGAGGTCATTACACATTCGCAGCACAAAATAGATATAAGGAGAAAGCTGCTGGAAATGCATGAAAAGCTTAGTTTACTTGGCAATCAACCAGATGATAATTTTGAGAAATTGAGTGATGCTGAGGTAAAGACGCAATTAGAGAAACTAGGGGAAAAAACTTAAGGTACATCTGATGAGCTCAAGGCACAGCTAAAAAGCATTAACCGTACAAGACGCATGTAGATATGGCATGACCATTCAATAATCTCAGGTCACAGCCACTCTGGTTAAAGTAGCATGCGTGTACGATCCAGCTTTCTACCACACACCTGAAGAGGTTGGAGGAAAAGAGGTACAAACAAGAATAGAAAGACCAGAAACACACATCTTAGGCTGTTCAGGTTCATCGCTACTTGATCAAGCACTGGTTAGCAATTGTCCCTTAGAATGCACACAAGAACTTTCAACTCTTTTACATACAGCAACTGGAATACACTGCATTTTTTTCATGGTGATGGCCCAGCACAGCCGTACAAAGCTGGTAATAGTATTGGTGGCACATATCCATGTGTGCAGTGTGGAGTGGCATCAGATGAAATTAGTGAACTTGAATGTACCTATAGATGCCAAACAAGGAGCTTAATTAAAGGAGAGGCAAGAATTTGACGTGTCAAGAACTTGAGGGACAGGTGTGGAAGATAGGAGGGATAAACACATATGATAAACTGAAAGTTAAAGAACTACGACAAGAGCTAAAAAGAAGACATTGAGACGAGAGTTTTTTTAACAGGGATGAGATGGACAGCCTATTGAAGTCACTGTGCATGGGAATAACAAACATCTGCTCTATTACAGCCACACCCAACATCACCACTGAACGAATTTCAAATGAGTAAGTACAAAATATCACCAACTGAACCTCTCTCTACATGACATCAAATCACATTTTTGAAGAAGCTGAAAGTTATTTGCAAGGCGACGTATTGGAAGAGTTTAAGAAACTCAGGGATAGTGTATTATGCAAGAGTACATGTACTCTTCGGTGCTCTGATTACCGGAAGGCAATGGTGATACTGTACAATACATTCAGGGAAAAAACATCGACCAAACATTTAAATACATTCTAAGGACAGCAGTGGATCTAAGTCATCTTGTGTACAGCCGTTACTATGACAGAAACCCTTTCATAAATGGCATGCTATGCATTACTGAATGCATTTTCAAGGACAGGAAACGCAAAAACATTTGGTCGCTACTTCCACTCATTAACAGCACAATTCAGCTACACTAGTACTGTATCATATAGTAAGCCTCTTTTCTCAACACAGAAGATGAGGAACGCATATTTGGACAAGCAAAATCAATTACAAAGTCTACATCAAACTGCCATCCTAACCATGTGTTTGAAAAAGTCATACAGCGTGTTCAAATTGATGGTGAGTGATGAGTACAGAGAGCAAAACAAAAGAGAAGGTGAAATTCATAAACTGTCAGCAGCACTTGGCAGTAGAAAAAACACAATCTTTAGTACTATTTTTATCGATGAACATGCTTGCAATACCAAGCTCACCTTGAGAGAAATGGTGACTTATTGCCTATTGAGGGAGTATGGTGGAAGAGTGTTCGAATTTCTGGATGGGGATGATGAAGATGACTTTGGGAATGAAGGACCAAACCTGCATTACCGATCAACATACAATGTAAGTGGCTGATGTTGAACTGCATTTACAATAGTAGTGGGAAGAGTGCATTTTGAAAAATGCCATTCTTCCAGTACACATTTCCCATTACATGCCATATACATACACACAAGAGAAATCAATTTTGAATACCATAATGAAAAACAACACTTCTGCACAATCTCATGGACAGCATGATTGTCTGACACTGATTCCTACTCCACACTACTCACTTTATTATAAACCTAAAACAGTTTCAATCTTACCTCTTTATCAGCGTCCATGTCAACGAGAGCGTCCTTTTGGAACATCGTCATCAAGCACAGAAGTTCACCTTTCAACATCGTAAAAACGATCGGTTGGTGTTAGCGGGTGCACGTTTCTGACAATTGGCACAGTAGGGTTGCGCTGTCTTTCCCCCCACTTCCTTCGGTGGCTCTAGATAGAATTGCCTATTTTAAATCCCGCAATGGCAGTATCGCAAAAACACTCTTCTGTACAGTCCGCGTAGACAATAAGATTGTCTAACCCTTAGTCCCACTCCCAGGTACTTTGTAATAAATAGTTATCTGCTGTTAAGCTTAAGGATGCGTGCCTGTGCATTACACTATTGGGCACATGCAGGCTTAATAAGGCACTGAGCTACACCCAACTACATTATACATCTATTCAAGGACACATGCTTACCAGTAAAAATTAAGAAACCTCTATAAACACTGCAGATTATCTCTGCAAAGCCCGAAGAGTAATCTGGAAGAAGTTGGGGTGAATGTGGGGGAGGGCCGCACCAATCCAGTTTCCCTCCGATTGTCCATGATTGAGAGGACTGACATATATATAACCTTCCAAGATAATAATACAATACCGGTCGACTCAGAAAACTGAACCTTCTCGATGACCCCACTTATTTCCAGCCTAACCAGTTCTGCACCTTTTCTCGATAAGCGTAGGGACCAGGCATGCTTTGTAGAAGCACGGCTTAATGGAGTCCTTCGCGTGGAGCTTGACCCTAACCAAGCCAAGCCTGTCCCGAAACACTGCAGTGTGCCTCCCCAGAATGCCCTGTAAGCTGCACATGTTCCTGGTGTGTAGCACTGATAACTCTTCCTACCTGTGTCGATACCCAATCTCTGCTAAGGAGTGAAGGACCGTTTCCATGCACTATCAGCAGGGGTAGTTTGTGGCACTTGCCCCCATACGACATGTTGATGGAAACTTGGCCCAACAGTGATAGTTGCTCTCCAGTATATGTCCATGGCAGCACACTGGAAGGTTGGAGTGGGGGCCTGGAAGATTCTGGCCACAGGCTGCTAAAGGTATCTTCACGGATTAGGGACACAGCTGCCCCAGTGTTGACCTCCATGTGTAGCTTTGCCTCGTTCAGGCACACAGTAAGCGTGAGCTGTGGGTGTGACCTGTCTTTCTCGTAGAAGAACGTATGCACCTGTTCAGGGGAAGATTCATTTCCTGCAAGTCTGTGAACTTCCTGCTTTTTCAGCTTGCTGGTGGTCCTCGCAGATGAACGGCTGCGACACACGCGTGCCACATGCCCTTCTTGCCACAAGTATTGCAGAGCCAACTTTTGCACCTGCACGTCAGACTAAAATGTCTTCCTCCGCAGCGGAAACAGGAGCCATGAGGAACTTGGCTGCTATTTGACTCAGTGTCCATTGCATTCACGGCAGCTCTACGATCATTAGGTTCTGGGATAGAGTTAACATCAACTACAGGCGGTTGCAGCATACACATGCCCTGTTCTGCTTACTCTGATGCCTGGGATATCTTGAATGCCTTTGCAAATGTAACTTTGACTCAGCTAGCAGGCACCCCTGAGCCCTGTCATTGCGTAGTCCACAGACCGGACCAAGCGGACCCCTCAATAAATCTTCCAACACGGTGCCGAACTCACAATGCTGCGCAATCTGACGGAGCTTGGCCACAAAACTCTGCCACACTTTCCCCCTCCTGCGTTAAATGTATAGCGTTGCATAATGCTAGATGGAGCAGATGCCAGATGCTCTTTCACTATACCAAAACGTTTGCCTAGGGCTTTATCTGTCGGCTTACTCAGAGCTACTAAACTGCGTATCTATTGGTATGTGGAGGCCCTGCAAGCACTAAGGAAAACCGCTTGACGCTGCTCCTCGATATTTATGTTGTTGGCATCCAGGTACAGCTCAACACGCTTGCAGTACGCTGGCCATTCCTCTCCCTTGTGATTGTATGGACCAATGTTGTCATAAGACTGCATTCCTGTAAGAATAGGCAGAGCTTTAACTCGTTGCCAATGTAGTATCTGCCCGATACATGTAGGTGAGGACGCACAACGATCACTCTCGTAGCTTGCACCACAACTGATAATCAATAGGGTACACACTAGCTGAACACGTGCCTGCAACTGGTACAAAAGAACACACCACATATAATATGTATAACTGGATTCACTTGTTCGACCAGCTGGTTTGATGCGGCGCGCTGTGGTAACGGCCATACATGAATACTACAACTTATGTAGTTTACATGCACCACTGCTTCACGTCTGTACCACTTTTTCAGCATATTGATATGCAGAATTCTCTTCCTTTTCTGTCTTGCCAGAAGAGCCTGCCTGGTCAGCAGGAAAACGAGGGGGACAACACTAATACTGCACATGAGTAGCAGCTAATCAAGCATGTGCATGTACAAATTGAAGAACACGTCTCATGTTGACATACCCATAAGTGCATGTAAGACTTACGAATCCACGCAGCACTTAGCTTTCTCGTCGTCATTTCAATATCACGCATGCGCTCATTAAATTAGCAGCCCATGTAAGGTTTGAATCGCAATGCAAAGGAAGCAATATGTCTCCAGACAAAGGGCCGTTCCTAGACAAACGATGACTTGCTATACACCTAAGACTTTACCACCATTGTCAACAGTAATGATGATATACTTTCATTTGTTGTAACTCTTCATTGTTGAGCTAGGTACCACAAAAATTGGTTATTCCTACTGTTCTGTTCAGGTTTTGCAGCAGGAATCTCCATAACCAGTTATTTCATGCACGGAAGAGCTAGCGTTGCATGAATCTCAGTCATGTTCTCTGGATAGCACTGGAGCTGACTTTGACGATGTAAGTTCAGAGGATGAACTTAGTGGGTCGGACCTAGACTCTGTAGACAGCAATGATAGTTGTAGTTCAAACATATCAAAAATGAACGAAGTGGCTTCAGCTTCGAGCGGACAGGAGTGGTGGACTTTTCGAACCATTATAATTATATAATGGTTCTGACATTTTTAGCTTTGATTATCATACAAGTTTAATAGAATTCAGTTTCAAACACCACCTAACCAAAGAAGGGTACAAAGATTTGCTTTTTTTCGTAGCAAGAACTTTGCCGACCCCTAATATTGCAGTGAAATCACTATATGTGATGCAAAGGTATTTTCTTCATGTGTGCAAGGTACCCAAAGTCACAGAGCATCGTTATTGCTCAAAATGCCATCACTTCATTTGATTCAAATGACCCTATGCTGCAATGCCCCAACAAATGCTGCTAAAACAGATCGTTTCGTCCTTTGTGACCTTGCACTGCAATAAGCTATCAGGTATGTATCAAGTCTTGTTTTACAATTTAGCATTTGTTTTCTTGACTTATATATAGATCCTTATGTATGGAAAGCAATACAGTCTAGGTCCAACCAAAAGAGGAAAGATGGCTCATTATCGGACTGTATGATGGTGAAGAATACAAAAAGCTGTCAGCCAGAGGAGGATTTTTGTCAAGCGTATTTCCAGCAAATGTGTCATTTTGTATGAACACAGATGGTGTAGCTCTTTTTGGTTTGTAATAAATGCAATGTAATTACCAGCAAACATGAGGTGATGATTTAAATTTACAAGTAGTCATTATCACTGCATGGCAATTGTGTAGATTTCCCGAAAGTACATGATTTTGGTTTAATTCTGAAAAGTCAACAATGAGTACCTACTTGAAACCATTTGTTGATAATTTAAATGAACTATACATTTCAGGTAAGCATTAGATTAGTATTTTGCCATTGATATCATTATAGGTGTTTGCATTGAAACTGATAGTGGGGTTTTCCAGTCACATGCAATGTTGATAATGTGCACAGCAGATATGCCAGCAAAGGCAAAAGTAGCAAATCACGTTCAATACCATGGGTACTACGGATGCATCCACGCAATACAAAGGTATCTATTACACATTTCATTAATCGTTGTGTTTTTAGGTTAATGGAAGAATAATCTTAGCTTTACATATACCATTCAACCTGATCCTTGGAATAGTGATGGATATAGGCAGAAATTGGTCTGGGAACTGTTACGTTGCATTGTCCGACGCGTCGAATGGCCAGGGTACCATACAGACTGGTCCCCATATTATATGTCTATAGACATATAATATGGGGACGTAATAATACGCGGCTCGAAGTAGAAATTTACACCAAGGGAACTACTTTACCTGTTCAGAAGCTCGAGCTCAAAGCCGAACAATGCAATGATTCAAGCTCAAGAGTATCAGAGTGCTCGTGGACCCAAAGTTTAAGCCATATATGCAGCAGAGGTACATGTATGAACTCAGTGTTCAAAATGGATGCATGCATCCTTTGGGGTAGCCGTGTTGTGTTACCTCTTCCGGGTAGGGCACGCATATACTCCAATTGCTGCATGAGGGGCATCCTGGCATTTCAAGAATGAAAGCATGAGCTAGAAGTGTAGTGTGGTAGCCTGGATAAAATATAAGGTGAAGTGTTGTACAGCATGTCAGGATATATACAATGTACTCGTAACACACCACCAAAGTCCCTCCTTCACCCTTGGGAATGGCCCTCCAAACCATGATGGGCTCAATTGCACGTGCATGTCGATTTTTGCGGTCCATATTTGCGAAAAACCTTTTTTTGTCCTATATTGTGGATGCCCATTCCAAATGGATAGAAGCTGCTGTTCTCTCTTCACCTTCCTCTCATCAGGCAATGCAAATACTCAGACACACATTTGCTATTCTCACGGGCTACCAGGCATTTTAGTGTCTGACAATGGTACAGCATTTACAAGTGCAGAGTTCCAGTTCTTTGTCAAGGCTGATGGTTTCCGACATGTGCATGAGAAGTGCACCCTACCATGCTGCTACAAATGGATAAGCGGAACGCACAGTGCCCTCAAACGAATGACAGGTGATTGTCTGGCTCGATCAGTATAGGCTGACCCCTAGCTCATTCAACTACGGGGCAATCACACCATATATTCTTACGTAAGCGCGTCGCCGTGGTGCTTACTTGCATAAGCAAGGGGACGCCTGAGGTTTTGTCTTTACATGCATGCATGCATGACCATCATATAGATTGATCAATGCTTACTTTTTAAAGTAAGAAAACTGCATGCATACTTGAGTAAGAGTTTTTATAAATGTCCTGTTTTGTTCTCTAGAGTGCAGTGTAATATTGTATAGTTTATAGCCGTATTGCATGAGAAGACTTTTAAGTTATACGTAGCCTCTTGCATGGTTGCATTATGATTCATATATTGCATACAGACGAGCGAAAGAAAATCGATTCCGCTATCACAGAACAAGCAATCGCTATAGCGATCGTTTTAAATCACGTATTACGTAGAGTAGATTGTAAAACCTTCTGCACTGACCGAAAATGCCACAGAAAGCTTGTGTTCAAGACAAGACAAAATCGCAGGTCCGTTACACGAGGCACGCGTCAGTATCGCCGTTACTTTTTGTTTAGCATCAGTACAGAAGCTATGTTGCTTGTTATTTTATATAAAGAATACAGTTCAGTGCATGGAGAGCGCTTGCTAGATATCGCCGAGGTAGCTAGTTAATCAATGAGCATGAGATGGATAACATATGCAATATATCTTTTGGCTTTGATTTCCATGCATGCGTGCGCTATAAAGAAAGAGTATCTGTCGATGAAATCTGCGAGCGCATATGCATCCCAGAAACCTGTTTCAATTAAGCATCCAATTGTGGTATATAGATCCAGTAATTCTTATCATCGTAAATTGGTTCATGAAAAATACAATTTTCGTTTTTGCACGCAGTTTTATGTATAGTGTTTTGAGCACGATATAATAGGGAGCTTACAGCGCTCCCCCAGGCCCCCTAGCTGGGCGGGCGGGGTACCCCCTCCCGCACCCTTCACCTCTTTTATTAATTACTATTCATTAACAACCCCCCCCCCCCCCCCCCCCCCCATCCTGGATCCGCCCCCTGGTAACGAGCCAGTGTTTGCCCACGTAACTATTTCGTAACGCTAATTTACTTTGGCACACGTGTTGAGCTCATCTGGACTGATCGATGGCAACAGCAGACGAGCAAGCTGCCGTGATGGAAGTAGTCAAGTCGGCTCTCGGATCTGATAGCAAGCTGAGCACGGTTATTAGTGGAGTTGTCAAGTTTCTTTATGAAGCTATGAACGCAATATTTAGTAAGATTAAGAGCACAGTGATTGAGACCTTTAAGCGTATTTGGAAAGCTTTGTGGAATAGCCCACTAATATGCAAGATGGTTCAAGAAGGAGCATCGGGAACGTGGAATCAAAATGAAAGCAACGGTCCTCTAGTTCAGATATGCGGGTGTGGAATGAAGATTGCAGGATATTGTCTTGAAATGTTGAAGCAATGTTTCGATAACGCTGTTCACGCTGAAGGTACGGACATCACCAGAGAAGATAAAGCCAAAATCGCTGCTGTTATAGCGGAAAATTGCCGAAATGGAATCTCAATCGGATTAATGGTTTGAACAATTGTAAGGTACATGTTTTTGATGTAACCTATTAAGGAACAACCTACTTCCATTAACTGATCGATGTGGACAGACTATGCATATAATTTAAGCACTGTACCATGTTGCATGGATAGCAAATGTATGGCAAAGGTACCGAATAAGGAACTACCACATCAAAGGGTTGCTATATAAACACAACTGCATGGGGTTTGCCACACACTTAATAAAAATCAAATTTCTATAGCGCACGAAGACCTATTCACCGCGATAAACGTAAATGTTATTCCGAGGAGGTTGCTAGCATGGCTATTGAACCATACATGGCCAAAAAGGGCTCATATTAGCCTCCACTTAGAAGCGGCCACACAATCTGCATCGCGCTTCGACTTTCTCTCCATTTAACATACTGAAATTATTCATAAAAACTTCTGCCTCAAAATGGGGTTTTAAAAAAGGGTCGGCTATTTATGAGCGATAGGTATATACTCTCCTATGTGTGCTGATAATTGTATTACTCGCTTACAGATTTCTACGCCACACAGACCGCTCAAGTAGACCCCGTCTTTTCCCGCCAAAGTATATTGTTGTGGAAACACGCCGGCTGCGCAGAACCACTAATAATAAATGTAGTCCTTGTGCAATTATGGCTTATGTATATAGCTGTGGTTGAGTGTTTACTAGCTCCTCGGAATGTCATAAGACGTATATGATATGTGGCTCGCAAAAACAGACATCGTATAATGAGATGCGTTTTTTTGGTGGCTCGTACTAAATTACGGTGCAGGGGGCTCGGTACAGCGAAAAATTACAGACATTCATTGCGAGCTTTTGGCCTCATAATTGGATTGACAGACAACTATTCCATAATCCTGTCGCTCCGCAAAACAATTTTAAGAACGCGCATTATACCTCAAGCGCTTTCTTAAGTAAACCGCATTTTATAAATATAGACTGATAATAACTATTTTTAGCCCTTACATATTTCCGAATGGCCGGCTCAAATGAGAACCTACATGTACCTTATATTAGAAACAAAATACATTATAGAAGAACTGCAGCAAGCTAGGCCTGATGCTCTGTCACAGCATCTCCAGAATGATGCTTGCCCTGAAAGAAATTACAGCGCTTTTATACATACACTGAAGTTCCTAGCTATAGCTCTGTGCCCTTGCATCTCCTGGATCCTCAAATCTCCTGAAGTGGGTGGTGTGTCATATAGACCCACCCCTTACAAGAGGTCCTTGTGACAGATGCCCCCACCTTAATTACTTGAACATCATTGCCCTCAATTTACTGGCTAATCGGCCATCAGTACATTATAGCTGCAGCATTACATGTCAAAATGGGACACCTGGAAATGCTTTTTAATTAGGACAGCTTTGCCAACCATTCATATGGATCAATTGCGTTCTGGTCTCTGGCTCATTGAGGCAGATGGATTGATCTATGTTGTGGACACAGAGGCGTAGGAAGGAGTTTAAAAGTGGGGGGGGGCAAACTTTAATTTGGTGGTCATCATGGGGAGGGTGCGGGAGAGGGGTACCCCTCCCACCCAGCCAGATAGGGGAATGCTAAAATAATTGTTTCGCTTGGTTTTGCTTGGTTTTTAATAAAGATAAAATGATTGTGATGTATAGATACACTGTAGTATTGCTGGTGTAAAAGTGGGGGGAGGGGGCCATGCCCCCCCCCCCCCCCCCCCCCCCCCCCCCCCCCTTTTCCTATGCCACTGCCAACAAATGTCTGTGCATGCATGGAGTACAATCAGGTCAGGCTGGCTGCCATGGGGATTAATTAAGCTACATGTAATGCTGCTTCTTTGTAGGTTAGGAACCATACACACTTGTGCATATACACATGTATAAGGGGAGGAGTAGGGTTAGGAGGGGAGGGAATACAGGTAGGAGGGGAGGGAGTAAGGTTAGGAGGGGAGCAAGTAGAGGTAGGAGGGGAGGAGTATGGGTAGGAGGGGAGGAGTAGGGGTAGGAGAGAGGAGTAGGGATGCTGTTATGATGCCTGTCTCCTATCTTGTCCGCCATTATACAACTATCATTCAGGTCTACTGGTATAGCACCAAGCTGCATTGTGTGGTTGTAAGAGGCATCATACTCTGAATTAGCAGTATGGTACCTTACTCCAGCTAGAATGTCACAACCTGCATTTTAATTGCATCAATACACCTGCTTTTTTGTGCAACACACCTGCACTAGCTTCACTAACAGCTGCATGTGCAGATCTAGTACAGACCTATTGTGCTAACCATACCCGGGTGGGTATTATTTAGCTCATCTGTTTCAAGACTATTTTTATATTCCAACAGTATGCTATGTAAATTAACAACAGTTACACGTTTTCTCTAAAAAGTGTTACAAACAGAGGCCATGTGAAAACTGTTACACCTTCACCTAATGAATATTTGTTGTGAAAGGGCTACACTGTAGGTCAGGCTTTGACCACTAACAACCAGAATGCAAATGCAGGCCTAGCTATGGCAAAAAGGCCTACACGCAGGGTTGCCGAAGGCCAGCCCGGCCTGCCAGGTCGGACTTTCATTTTGGCCCGGCAGGTCACAAGGCATCTGATCCTCACTCACTGTGCTTGCAGTAGGCAGTGCTTCCAGTGTGGGTGTGGTCTTGACCACTCCCCCCTCAGCCGGAGGAGACACCACTTGACCAGTTGAGGCATTGGTCTTAATTAGCTCGTACATCAATAACTGGCTGTACCTGTGTGTGTGGTGATGTTTGTACCTGATGATTCATGCTAGATGTCCTGCTGCAAAGTGAAATATTCTGTGACTGTGGCATGATGGAAATGCTAGCTCTTTGTCTAACACTGCTAACTCCAATGCTAAGATCTGCCATGCATAAACAATGAAATGGCTACCCAAGGAAATCCCCCTGTCATAATGTGGTTTCAAGGAGTTTTCATGGTGTTTTAACACACATATATTAACACACATTTAGATTTCATTTGAAAGTAACGGTGGTGTAAAAAGGAAGGAAACAAGAGTCTGATAATAAGGGAAAATGGAATAGTCCTGTATTTAGCACATTTCTACATGTAGGATAGTGTGCTAAATATAGGACTATTCCATTTTCCCTTATTATCAGACCCTTGTTTCCTTCCTTTTTACACCACCATTACTTTCAAATCCTAAATATCACCAACTTTCTCATATAGAGAATGTTTTTTTATTTACTTGTTTTATTCATTTTTATATGTACTCCGATGCGCAATTGATCAGTTGGATACCCAGACTGAAAAGAAACGGGCCTCTCAACGCGCAAGGTATCGAGCAGATCCTGAAAAGGAACGGGCTGCTAAAAGACAACGATATTAGAATGTGCTCACTCGGCGAAAAGTGTTAAGGTCACTCAAAGGTGTGTCGTACCTGTACATATACACGTACATGTAGCTACCTACTGTAACTACATTTGTACGTATTGCGTGCATTTCTGCGACTACATGTACATGTACATGTACACTCATTTACCGGTACTTGCTTACTGCACTTTCTTTGTGATGGTCAGATGTGTATATGTATTGATGCTTTAATAGCTTCACTATATGTAATTAAAACATGGTTGTAATGAATAGCATCAACAGTTGGGGATTTATCCTACGCGTGATTGAATGGGGTCTATTTATAACATGTAACTAATACAATGTGTGATGTTAACTGCTGCTAATTTCAGTATTTATTTTGTTTACCACTGTAGCTACTCCCTGTAGGAACCAAACCATACTGTACTCAGGGAGTATAAAGATGGCCTAGAAAAGGCTATTCTAAGGAATAGCATACTGTTAGATGAGTTAAATGATGCCTTTTACAAAACCCATCCATGGTTAGCACAAAAGGTCTGTACTAGATCTGCACATACAGCTGTTAGAGTGAGGTTTGTGCAGGTGCATTGCTTAACAAGGCACAGAGCATGGGTAGAAAATAAGCAGGTGAATTTCTACATGATGTTCGTGCTATTAATGCAATAAAAGTACATGCAGTGACCATCTTTCTCATCAAAATGGCAAATATTCCTGTATTAAAAATAACAGTAATTGTTTTATCTGAAATACAACTAACCATGACCTCGTTTAACAAGTGACCAAATTCAGGGTCTTGTTTTTGTCTCTCATTAATAGTCAGTTCATCATACTTTACAGTTTCCCTCCAGATGTTCACTGATGTCATGCAGTCTAGCCTTGCGGCAATTACTTTGTTGCAAAAGATATTCTGAAACACCATTGAACCATTCACTGGAGGGAGCTGTAGTATGTCCCCAACAAACAGGACATTCATTGCCCCAAACCATTGGCTACTTCCAAACACTTCTTGAAGTCTAAGGTGTACATAAGCTAAACAGAGGCTGCTAAGCATGCTGACCTCATCAATAATGATTAGCTTTTAAGATGTTTGAAACCGTTTCTCATCATTTTCAATGATTCTTTTGGAAGGGGCCAATGAATTGATGTTTTAGAATCATGTTCTATTGGCAATTGGATAAGCCTGTGAACGATGACACCATCTATATTAAATGCAGCCAACCCAGTGGGGGCAGCTAGTGCACACCGTACAGAGTCTTTATTATCCTTCCACAATTTATTTACCATAGCTCTGATGGTATGAATTTCCTGTTCCACCAACCCCGCTAATGAACATACATAGCAATTGCACAAAGCCGCTGTTATTACATGCACAGCTTTTGAAAAGTTACAAGAACATTTAGGTCAGGGTTTGTCTTCTGTGTGCCTATTTGCAACAAGAAAGGCATGTGACCAGTTTAACATAGACACGCTCTCTAAAGTGGGTTCAGAGGTTGTAAAGATACCCTGCATAGATGAATTTGATCAAACAGCAGGGACAGTAAAATGGACCAAGAGGGCAGCTTCTGAACTAGAAAGCTAAATAAAGATTGTATAACACAACTGCTGGTTTGGAGGCAGAATTAAAACTAGCTGTAGGGGCTAGGGTCATGCTAAGCAGTACGGTACCATACCCCAGCAAGAATGTCACTATCAGCTACTTTTATTGCATTAATAGCACGAACATCATGTAGAAATTCACCTCCTTTTTTTCTACGCATGCTCAGTGCCTTGTTAAGTACTGCACCTGCACAAACCTCACTAACAGCTGCATGTGCAGATCTAGTACAGAGGGTAACAGACCTTTTGTGCTAACCATGGATGGGTTTAGCAAAAGACATCATTTAACTCATCTAACAGTATGCTATTCTTTAGAATAGCGTTTTCTAGGCCACCCTTATATACTCCCTTAGTAAGGTATGGTTTGGTTCATACAGGGAGTAGCTATAGTGGTAAACAAAATATTTAGCAGCAGTTAACATTACATATACACATTGTATTAGTTACGTGTTAAAAACAGACCCCATTCATCACGCGTAGAATAAATCCACAACTGCACTGTTGATGCTTTCATTACACCCACGTTTTAATTACATGTACATATAGTGAAGCATCAATAGAGATATACATCTGACCTCACAAAAAAAGTGCCAATACCGGTAAATGAGTGTACAGTACCGCTCACGAGAAAGGTAACAAAACTCGCGAGACGCTCGCGCGACACACGCGAGCGTCTCGCGGGGGATTGCCTTAATGTGATCGCTCGAGAGGGCTCTCGAGCACTCGAGAGTCTAATATCGGTACTCGCGAGGCAATACAACTCGAGAGTAGTGCCCCGCGAGCTAAGCAGCTTTGCTCGCGAGGGAGCAATCTCGATATGCATGCCAGTCTCATATTACCCGGCCTGTGCCTATCCTCGCTGAAAGTTTGCATATGTATGTAGGAAAGACCAGAGATAATATATAAATTATCTCTGGAAAGACCCAGGCTGCAAGCTGAAAAATAGGCATTACTAGCGGTAAGTCGAAAGGCAATTTATGAGTGGCTTAAAAAGTTCATACTAACGGTAAGTCGAAAGGCAATTTATGAGTGGCTTAAAAAGTTCAAGGCTGCCACAACATGCACTGCATGGATCCGAAGCAAGTTAACGGCAAAACGGCCATTCAAGTCGTTTGTCCAATGAACAATACATGTAAGCTTATATTGACAAGGCGAACTAACTTCTGAAATGTTCAAAGAGATGCTGGTCAGTTAAAAGAGTGGCCCGACCGTTTACGTATTTCGCTATCAATGGTGAAGCCAGCAAGAAAGCATCTCACATGGTTGGGCGCTATCTAAACCCATGTACTGCCAAATAATAAATTAGACGACAATGAACGGTTGAGGACGCAGAGATCGATTAACACAGTAGGCTGCAGTGCTTTTGTGAAGATTGGTCAGCTTAGAAAACTAAAACCACGACCTCAACCTCCTCATAAAGGGTTGGTATTTTAAAACGTTAGAAATTAATACATGAATGAAATAACACATTATTACCGTATACGTGTACTTAAGCATTATTTGCAACAAGACGTTATTTTTATGAACCCCTCATAGTAAGTAGCTAATAAAAAGTCCTGTACTTTGGATCTCAGTTGTAGCTAAATCCAACATACGCATGTCACGCGACGCAATTACGTTATTGATAAAATTGCTCGAAGTTCAAATTTATGATACTCGGCTTCGATCGCGAGCTAGAACCCTCCGTTTTGCGTAAGTTGTCAAATGAATGCGTATACGTTGTTTGGTTGGCTATAGGGTGCTCTGGTTATGAAACAAAAGGCAATTTGTCGTGTTGGTGTGGCCTACATTGCGCAAGTGCGGAGGATTAAAAAGGTCTTGTAGGTGTTCTAGTTAGGCATCTTCGCGTTTTGGCGAAAACATTCCAGGTACCACGTTGCCGCCAATACGCGAAGGTCGGGCTACGCCCAACCAGCTTTTGCAAGAGAGTGTGAGAATTTTTAGCAACTTAACCATCAAAAGAGCCCAGCAGGTGTGGTTTTTTTTTTTAAAGAGCTTGATGGGTTAATCAACATAGCTGCAAAAGGAGCCCTGTGGGTGTGGTCTTTTAAGAGTGTGAAGGGTTAATCAAAAAGTGCCCTGTGGGTGTGGTCTTTGCACGAGTGTGAAGGGTTAATCAATTTAGCCGCCCTGTGGGTCTGGTCTTTGTAAAAGTGTGAAGGGTTAATCGGCAAAGTGCCCTTTGGGTGTGGTCTTTGTAAGAGTGTGAAGGGTTAATCAACTTAACCGCGTCCTGTGGTGTGGTCTATGTAAGAGAGTGAAGGGTTAATGAACTTTTCTGCAAAAAGTGTCCTCTTTGAAGGGTTAATCAACTTAGCCGCAAAAAGTGCCCTGTGGGTGTGGTCTTTGTAAGAGTGTGAAGGGTTAAACAATTAGCCGCAAAAGTGTCTTGTAGGTGTGGTCTTTGTAAGGTGTGAAGGGTTAATCACCTTAGCCGCAAAAAGTGCCCTGTGGGTGTGGTCTTTGTAAGAGTGTGAAGGGTTAATCGGCTTAGCAGCAAATACTGCCCTCTTTGAAGGGTTAAACAATTAGCCGCAAAAATAGTCCTGTGGGTGTAGTCTATGTAAGAGTGTGAAGGGTTAATGAACATTTCTGCAAAAAGTGCCCTCTTTTAAGGGTTAATCAACTTTGCTGCGTGATCTTTGTGTGAAGGGTTAATCGACTTAGCGGCAAATAGTGCCTTCTTTGAAGGGTTAAACAATTAGCTGCAAAAATTGTCCTGTGGGTGTGGTCATTGTAAGAGTGTGAAGAGTTAATCGGCTTAGCCGCTAAAAGTGCCCTGTGGGTGTGGTCTTTGTAAGAGTGTGAAGGGTTAATCGGCTTAGCTGCAAATAGTGCCTCTTTGAAGGGTTAAACAATTAGCCGCAAAAAAATGTCCTGTGGGTGTGGTCTATGTAAGAGTGTGAAGGGTTAATGAACTATTCTGCAAAAGTGCCCTTTGAAGTGCCCTGTGGGTGTGGTCATTGCAAGAGTGTGAAGGGTTAATCAACTTAGCCGCGAAGTGCCCTGTGGGTGTGGTCTTTGTAAGAGTGTGAAGGGTTAAGGAACTTAGCTGAGAAAAAGAGCTTGGTGTACTGTTTAGTAGTGTCAGTGGTTAAGGAACATAGAGCTCTGAGGCCTGTAGCAACTTAGGTCATGTAAAGGAAACCATATATGGCAATGACATGTCAGGTCAACATGTTCAGAAGCCTTACGAATTATCTCCCTATAACTCCACACATGTATTTGCAGGTTTGCTTTTTAAAAATGACTTGGTCATGTCTAATGTTTCAGTTTGAACTCACTCTGCGAGTGTGGTCTTAGGTTGAAAGTGTACTGGGTTATTGGAAATATGTTCTAAGGTACATGTACAAGGAGATCTTCCACTGAGAGTTCACAGGTGGTCATTTTGTACTTAATCCCTTTTATCCATCACACTTATGCACACACATGCACACACACACACACACATGCACACACACATGCACGCACACACATGCACACACACACACACACACACATGCACACACACACATCACACACACACACACTTTGAGCTGGTATCTTAACACTTGGCACACAATGTATTATTTCCCACAGTGTTAACTTTACAGTTTACAGCTATAATCCTGGGGTTGTGGCCAATGACTTAGAGAGATGGCATGTAGTAAGTAGGCTTCTAGAGATCCAGAATAAAATTTTGTTAATGGACATTGTGTTAATACCATATTCATATGTGCAGCTATGTACATATGTGGTTGTGTATTAGTTTTGCAGCTGCCCTTGTACATCTTTTATCTGATTCAAAATATGGTACAGTCTCAACTGGGAGGTGTATCATCTTGCTTTGCTAGGAGATGTAAAAGCTTACAGTAAGCTAATGTACTGACTGGCCCTGTGCCAGTACATTTAGTAAGTATGCTTGCCAGAATAAAATTGTGTTACATGCTCGGTTACATGTAATGTTTTTCCAGGATGTTGCCATATTCATATGTGTGCCTATGTACACATATGTGGTTTTTATGCAGCTGCACATGTACATTGACTTTTATCTGTGGTACAGTCTCAACTGAGAGGTATAAATGGTGTATCTGCTTTGCTAGGAGATGTAAAAGCTTACAGTGTACTGACTGGCCCATGCACTGCCCAGTGGTCCAAAATTGTATTGTATTATGGCTAGACAGTGGTATGCAGTTTAAACGTACATTTACTGTGGGATGTGTAAAATCTCTCAATCTCAAGGAGGGGGGCGGAAGCCCAACGATGTTACCCCCCCCCCCCCCCCCCCCCAGGCCTCACTACCACTCTGTACATCTAGGTGGGGGTGATGATTGATAATACAATGATGTGGCATACTTATTATGATGTGTTGACACCCATGCCACTTTTCTCCCTACCACCCCTTTCTGCACCCCTTTCTTGCCTTCACACACACACACACACACACACACACACACACACACACACACACACACACACACACACACACACAAGGGAAAGGTTTCCTATTGTACCTGTGTGTTTTAGCTGTACCTTTATCAGATGTAAGATGCAGAGTTCTACATATAGGTTAAATAAATAGGCCTGCTGGCACATTAGGTGTGCTAAACATGTCAGCAGATAGAGTACCATGCCAACAACTGGATACGTGTGTGTCCTCCATAATTACGTCTCTTCTTCCATCTAATGTGGTCATGCAGAACCTTGACTATTATGATATGCCTGCAAAGTGTGGTGGAAGCTGGGATACACTGAAAACCTGTCCATTATTGAGAATGTACATGTTGTATTATCCTCTCTCTCCTCCCCTCCCATTCAACAGATTACAACATTTGAGAAATCCTATGCAGCTGTCATTAGAAGCAATATTCATGAGTGTTTGCATTGTGAAACTATCCTGATAATAGTAGTTGGATTCTTATGCCTTCCTGTGATGTACTTGTACTGAATCGATATTAACACACTTATTTATACAGTCAGTACGTTTTATTTGAAAAAATGAAGCACACTGCACATCTTTAGCTACAACAACTTTATGGGGAGGGGCATATGCCAACTATTGATAACAACCACATCACTTTAAAAATTCCTATGCGAGGTGAATGGTAACTTTAAGGGGCCCAGGAGAGGCATATCCTGTACCACTTTAAAATGTATTTTATATAAAACCATTCACAGTTAAAGTCTCAATCTGGGACACAGGTTGGACAGTATCTGTCGTTTGAGCACAATGGCAATGTAGCTATGCAGCATCTCTCCCTACCCCTCTACTTACTCCATACCATCACACCCCATCATAGGTGAGGGGGTGGGTAGCTAGGGAGTGGTGTGATGGTAGGTATGTGAGGTGGAGAGGGTGAAAATGGAACGTAGGTGTGGTATATGATGGTATTGATGTAAGGGAAAGATGACATCCTAGTAAGGGTGTGATAATAAGGAGGGTTAAGTTGTGTGAAAGGTGTGCCTCGGGGTGTGGGTGAGATGATATGGAGGTGTGATGGTAGGTTATGATGTGGTATATAGTAGGGGGAGGAGTAAATGCCAAATGACTTTTACTATCATCTAACTCCAGTGGAGTGCTTCCCCTACTTGGGGACATGGCTTAGATGGCTACAACAGTGCCTATATGTATGGGTCATGGGGGGGGGGGGGGGTAATACTTATTAAAGCAGGTATCCTATGCATGCATTGTGCAACATGCGGAGTTGTTTGATGCACCAGCATGACAATCAGTTACCGCAGCATGTATTGCATGATATCTTTATATATACAATGCAGGTCAAGGGTAGCCCCAAGGCACAGAAATGCGGTTGATTGGTCTATATATATATATAATATTATAATATAATATATATAGTTATATATATATAATATTATAATATAATTATATATATAGTACTGATATGGCACCACCAAATTTAAAGGTATGAACCTAACCTTTTAAAAAAATCTACTTACGTTTCTTAAAAATAACAAAGAACTGAATACAATTGTTATATCATATTACATTATATACTACTGAAAGTGTTTCTCTTGTCATCTTTTCCTGATCCGTATATGTGGCACTTGGGGAAGGGAAATCGAAGCTATTAATAGTTGGCATGGCCTCCCTACTCACCCCGACGTACCATTGCCTCCTCTCTTAAGCTTCATTCTTCTTTTTTTTTTGTTGCAATGATATTGATTCGATTAGAAATACATACATTATAATACATACATGTACATACAACAAGTACAATAGAGGAACATTGGAAGGTTTTTGTTAATCATGCTACACCAAAGGTATCAGAGATTCACTGACTGTCAGTTCAATAGAGGCTGGGAGGTGTATAGCATGTCCTTGATTTGATCGCGCTCCTCTGATACATTGTATGGATGATCGTAAAAGATAGACGGCAACGAAGCCACCCCATTGTCTGACTGTATGATGTGCCCCATTTGTCAGCTAGCAGTGATGCCAAACGTTTGTAGGTGGTAGTGGCAATGCTACCCATGCCTCCTATTGAAGAGAGGACGATTGGAGTGAATGAAGCTCGCTCAATCTCCCGAATTCGAAGTTCTGAAGACACTCACTAGTACTCAATTACGGTAAGAGTATTAATACAATGAATCAGTTACAAGCGTATTTACCTAGTACCTGCAATCCATCGATCGATAATACACATTGTACATATGTTACTGAAATGCAACAATATAATTACTCGATCGTAGTTAACGTTTCCATGCATGTAGTCTAATGGCAAATGTTATTATTACGCTCCATAGTACTTTGAGCTTTGGGTATATGCTCGCTGCTCATCGGTGTTATGATGCCCCGCCTCCTTAATAAGTGAAATCACAACACCGTACCAAGGCATGCAGGACAATCCAAATACTGCTCAGCTGTGCATGCATGTGTATTCTGTGCAATCTCGTTTCAATTGTCGTGTGTGGATATTACTTTAGTACATACATGTATGGTACCCTCAGTCGCTGATGGGATCTCTAGATCCGTTTTATTGCTGTACGCGTCTGCCTTATCGTAGCAAACATATTAAAACGCCGACTACATGTAGTAATGAGCCTGTCATTGTAACATGGGTGAGGCCAATGTCGGGATTTCACACCGCAATTGCCAAATTGGATTGTGGTTCTTTCGTTAGTCTAGACACGGAAGAGGCGGATCGGAGATCGCCGGGGGAATTTGACTGGTTATTGATCCCCAACACTGGCCCTCGCGGCCATAGAAATTCTTATTGTGGACAGTAGGCCTCCACCTCCGTAATGATATTGTAAAGCCTTAGCTACGAGCATTGACAACCACTGACGTGACTTGACCTGTGAAGCTGACAAGTTCAGTCGCCATTTTACAAGCCATGTAATGCAAAGGTACTATTGTTCTATTTATGGCCCAAATCACATGGCTTAAGGTTGCGTCTCCGTTGTGAACTGTAGGGTCGAAAGCGGCTACTAGTACCTTGGAAAGGACCGTTTAACTTCACAAGACGAGACAATTTTTGTCGGCAAACTGAAAGCAGGAAACTAACGAAGACAGAAGGTACTTACGTACTGTCGAGTAAATGTTTTGCCATATTGATTGGGCAGTATGCTAGACGCACTAGAAGTGGTGTGCGAAAGTATTGTAATCGTAGTGGTACAATTACTAGGCTTAGTACAATTTTGTAAGCTTGGCCGGGGTAGGAATAGCTACACGTACCACATCACTGAGGTATGGTTAGGGGGTGGAGAGGAAAGGCCAAAGGGCTAGTATAGGGTATAGGGATTGTATTACATTTGTCAGGACTGGTGTCAGCCAACCTACTCAGAACAAGCCCCTCACCCTTTGTTGGTGAAGAGCTGCACTCTGCATGTGTGTGGTAATCTTCAGCTTTTACATCCTGTTTGCAGGCTATGCAGTGGACCATAACGTCCTTCAGCAGTCAGCTGAGGTGCTGACTTAAGTTCTGCTGGCTTCAACTGTGTGCAGCAGCATGAACACTTCACCTCTACACACGTAGACACTTCACCTCTACAGATGTGGACACACTTCACTTCTACACACGTGGACACTTCACCTCTACACACATGGACACTTCACCTCTACACACGTGGACACTTCACTTCTACACACGTGGACACTTCACCTCTACACACGTGGACATACTTCACCTCTACACACGTGGACACACTTCACCTCTACACACGTGGACACTTCACCTCTACACACATGGACACACTTCACTTCTACACACGTGGACACTTCACCTCTACACACGTGGACACACTTCCCTTCTACATACGTGGACACACTTCACCTCTACACACGTGGACACTTCCCTTGTACATACGTGGACACACTTCACCTCTACACACGTGGACAGTCACACTTCACCTCTACACACGTGGACACACTTCACCTCTACACACGTGGACACACTTCACCTCTACACACGTGGACACACTTCATTTCTACACATGTGGCCACACTTCACTTCTACACACGTGGACGCACTTCACCTCTACACACGTCCACATGAACTCCGTGAACCATTTCACTGTGCAAGTGGTACATAGAGGTGCCCTGCATGGGAGCTCTAGAGGAGATTGGGCACTGCAGCTGGTCCAAGAGATGTTGGGTTATCAATTGGAACATCTGCTGGTGTGTACCTGTGGTTTTGCAATTCCTATAATCAGGTGATAATTGTAGCATTACAGCTACATGTGAGCAATTGTACATGTGGAGCCGCCTCTTGAATGTGGATCTGATTTTTAATTTCCTTTCCTCTTTAGAAGGCAGATCTATAGATATGCATGCATGTACATTTCTACAATACCTTGCATCCCTTATCTGCATGTGCTGTCTACTGAAAGATAATAGTGGGCCTCTTGCATACAAGAAGGTGATCTTGAATTTGTTTGATGAAGGGTGGGGTGCATGGTACATTATTACGTATGCACATGTAGTACTGAATACAGAAAAGAGCTCTGCTGCAAATTCAGAGCATGGGTAAAATACCGTTTTCATTTACCCTGTTAGGCTTTTATACTGAAATACGTATAGGCCTCTTCTCTGTGGTGATGCATACTGACCTTAATATAGGAAACGTAATAAACCGATTGCGTATGTGGACTATTAGTAACTACATGCATGTGGACTATTAGTAACTACATGCATAGAGTTAGCGAGGGAAGTAATTCTCGTATGTTGGACTTAAAATGAGCACAATATGGCTCGCTAAAGATATATACAATATACTATAGCTATCTCTGCTTGCACGTATATTTCCTTGCGATTTACGTCTATTGTTAAACCAAATGCCTATACCGGTAACGTAGTCGCAAACAGCCATGCCCTGAGGCATATAAAGGTCAAATCCCGTCATTGGCCCCACGGGTAGGGATCGGAGGGTCTGCGCAGCCGCATGCGGTGTGGGTCTGGGTCTGGGTATGTAGCCACACCCTCGCGTAAGGATTGGAATTAAAAAATATCATAAACAATACGCGAGTATGTACTCGCGAGGCAACTATAACTTCCTGCGAGTAGTAAATGCCCGCGAGTGTGCGAGTGCGAGTGACCCATTTACTGTTGCGAGTACTTTCGAGGGCACGCGAGTGTTCTCTCGCGAGGAGTGCATTTTGGCATGCGAGCGTCTCGCGTGTGTCGCGCGAGCGTCTCGCGAGGTTTGTTACCTTTCTCGTGAGCGGTACTGTACATGTACATGTAGTCGCAGAAACGCACGCACTACGTACAAATGTGGTAAGAGTATAGCTACGTGTATATGTACAGGTACGACATACCTTTGAGTGACCTCAACCCTTTTCGCCGAGCGAGCACATTCAAGATTCTGCCAATATCGTTGTCTTTTAGCAGCCCGTTCCTTCCTTTTCAGGATCTGCTCGATACCTTGCGCGTCGAGAGGTCAGTTTCTTTTCAGGCTCGGCTCTGTAGCTCGCTCAGGCAGAATATAATAAGTCATCTCGAGTTTTGAGGTACTTTGCTCGTCATTTAGCTCTTATCTTTTCCGGACTTGAAGGCATTTTGAAAAAAACAACTTCACTAAGTTACAAAAAGCGTCAATTGACAAAGCGAATGTACGTGCCACATAAGTTAATTACAACCAATAGATGTAGTGCCCAGACCGTACACATTGGATTATAGTATACAACTACTTGAGCAAAATATGACCAATTCTAAACTATTTGATCGTTTTGAGTTCTAAATATACGTGATTCACCGATATATACAATGTAGCCTTGATACGTTTTGACCACTGAAGCGAGAATGCCAATGAATTCTGAAGCTATTGGTGTGATTTTCATTTCTTAGAAGTGTTCCTATCTCGAGTTATGCGTGGTCAAGAACAATGACAACGACAACGACAACAACGAGAAATACGGTGGGACTGGGTACGAGATTAGTCAAGTGTTTTGTTCTTCAAGCGGTTTTATGACATCTAACAAACACGGAACTGCTCGTTTTCGACTGCTTGTTCGACGATGACAAAGAGCTAAGCGATCCAATTGATAGGAGTCCCGTTAGAAGCGGGTCCCGTTTTTAATGACATTCATAATCGGGGTCAAATCCTATATGAGAGTTGCTATCGTAACTCTCGATACCCACACACCAGCACATACCCCCCATACATACCCCACACACACGAGCAGGTATCCCACACACCTACATGTGTAAGCATAACCCTACCTGTCTCAATTCAAAGTCAACACTGAAACTGAATGGTAAGTGAATGAGTGGCTCTATTATCACCAGGAGCTCAATAAACACTCTGGCATATTCTTAATTTTCAGAGACCAGTACCAGAAATGATGTTGGCTGATAATGCCTGTTCAGAGTGTCTGTGAGGGATGGTGGGATGGGATGATGTCATGGTGGGATGGGATGATGTATGGTGGGATGGGATGATGTAATGGTAGGATAGGATGATGTAAGGGTGGGATGGGATGATGTAATGGTAGGATGGGATGATGTAATGGTGGGATGGGATGACGTAATGGTGGGATTGGATGGTTTAATGGTGGGAGGGTGTGGGATGATGTAATGTGGGAGGGTGTGGGATGATGTAATGATGGGAGGGTGTGGGATAGTGTAATGGTGGGAGGGTGTGGGATGGTGTAATGGCAGTAGGGTGAGGGATGATGTAATGGTGGGAGGGTGTGGACGATGTAGATGGGAGGGTGTGGGATGGTTTAGTGTGATGACTGAGCATGTGTGAAGGTGTGATGAAATGTGACCTTCACATATGCCCAAAATGAATTCATCACTCACCTTTCTGATTGGGTAAGGTTTCAATCCAAGTTGACTGAGCACTTTTGTTCAGAGCTGAACAGATGAAACTTCTGAACTTCATGTTGTTGTCATAGCTACCCTCCAGATATCAGATTGGTTGGAATACCTGTTTGTCCACAGCAGGTAATAGCTGACCTCTGACAACAGCTGTGGTGAGCAAGCACACATGGTGGGTTTCGACAGGGAAGAGAGGGTGGGGGCCTGGGGAGGAGGACAGCTTACCTTCTTGCAAAAAAGATGATGTCACCTTCCAAATATTGTCGGTCACAAGACCCTGGTATCTGTAAGGCTTCAGGCCATCCAGTAGAGTGCACAGAGCACCTCGTACCAGGTGGCCCATGTTTGGGTTGGTCATGTCCAACCCAATCCTCCTCTTGTCTTCCACACTCCTGGTCTGCACGCTATGAATGGCCCCTCCCACCCCCGTCACAATGGCCTTCTTTGATACAAACAGGTCTGCTGGCTTGTGGTCGGGCCCCTCCATACTACCTGTCTTCTGGGAGCCAGTGAGCTCCCTGGTCTCCTGCAAAGGGATTGGAGATACGATATTTGGCAACATAGATATTGTGTTATAATATCTCCATCCCTTGTTCAGAGTTACATACATGTACAACGATTTCAGCTTGTACAGTGATGTAGCGCTCTGCCCCTCCCCCTACTCATATGTGCACACATGCATGTATCTAGCAGCCTGTGTTATGTGTGCCTCCTCACTCATCTCTTGAAGTTAAATACATGGCAAATTATGTTAATCATAACTATAGCCGTTCCATTCAATTTATTTTATTTTACGACATGTTTCAAACATTCAGTGCCTCCCATATGCTCCACTAGACCTGTGATAATATAACTTTCTATTTACTTATGTCGTAGTGACAGTAACCAACAGATCACCAGGCCAAGGTAAGCCATCACACAGGAAATGAATCCATTGGGTGGCTTTTCAAAACGTCAGCACAATGCTAAAACCCATGGCAGATATCAATATATAATCTCTGCATCATCTTCACATGTACATGTAGCTGTTGTAATACTTCAGCAGTAAAGTTCCCCCCACCTCAAACCAAGTGTGGCATTGCAGTGGTGGTTGTGATTTAGCCAAGGGACCCACTGTACAGCAAACGTGGGTGAGATAAAATTAGATGAAATAAATATAAGCTAAGAGACTTTATATTGTCTTGTCATGCAGAAAGTGAGATGTCACAATCAGACTCATTCTTGTACTGCTAATATATTGATCAAGGACTGGAGATGAGGCACACCTGCTGCATCGGACTTTACAGCCACTTCTCCTCTTCATCGACCTACACCTCTGGAAGATGTGTGAAGCAAAACCATATATGTTGTGTGTGTATCCCCTTGGCTGTTAACACATGCTACTTTGGGGGTAAAATACTTTTGTAGCCATAGATCAAACTCCTGAAAAAAAAAAAAATTAATACAAATCAAGCGCTTAATTCTCTATGCTAGCTAGTACTAAAAATGTTTCAACATTAATTTTAATGTCTGAACACTACATGGCATATACTTTAATCTTCACACAGTGGTTCCCTCAGACCATAGCTGACTGTCACAGTGGTGGTGCTAACAGTATTGGTGGTGGGGTCATCCAGCTCTATAGGAACCATTAATTCGTACTTTCTTTCAAATAATCCATTTATCTTCTCTCTGGCTCTGTCATACATCTTGCAACCCTTGAGGATGACCACAATGAGATGGTACAAGACAGTCACCATCAACACCACTACATAGAGACCCACCAAAACACCAACAGATACTGCGGTCATCAGTGCTTGGTCTGAACTGTGGTCTAGAATGTAAGACATTGACAGAGCTAGTACAATATAGTTAAGGAGGTAAAACAGGTCAAGACAATTGTAGAATCGGTTGCTGAAGATAGTGCACTTATCTGTCTGTTGATGTGACTGTCCAAATGGCTTTATTCCTGCTTGTGTTGTCACGAACAAGATTACCACAGTAGCCTGGATAGACAGGAGCAGAGATGGCTTGTCAGAACTGTACACTGGATTTAAACTGTACATCACAACCAGAAGCCAAAGCCTTGCTCCCAGCCACCATCTCCACTCCCCCTTATAGGGGGCATAGTGGGCATCATTCATTGGTTTGATCTGATTGGCCTTCTTGTGGAGATAGTTGAACAGTCTGTTGTGTTCACTGTAGCGTTCAATGATTGGAATGAAAGTGAGGGCAAAGGTGTAGGGGAGGAGGAACAGAGCACATGTCACCATGGCAACCACAAACAAAACAGTGTGCTTCTCATGAAGGTACTTTACATTTCCATCATAGAACCAGACATACATGTCACCAGTTGGCAGGTGGACTGTGGAATATGTGAGAACATCAATGACAGTTCTCAACAATTTGGAGTACGACAAGTAAATGAGTGTAGATAGGACACCAACTGCTCTTTCTCCTATTATGATGGGAAATCTATACCAACAGGAACTAGTGGGGGAGGTTGGAGATCGTTGAAGACAGTAATGGCAGAGCACAATGACTGTCATGGTGAGGATGAGGAGGTAGGCTGGGAACACAAACTGAAGGCCAGCCTTGTCAGCATCATCCATACCATCATAGAAACACAGAGGGAGCCCAAGGTCAAAGTTCACAAAGGACACAATCACCTTCATAGGGTTTAAAATGGATTGGCTGAAGAATATTGAAGCATTGACTTGAATAATGTTGGCATAGAAGATGAGCCCATAGAGTGTGCCTTGTGTTACAGTGAGGTTGAGGAAGAACAGTACAGCCACCAGTAAGACACCCAGCACTGCAAACATCACAAGTGTGATCAACCACATATCTGTGCACACCTGGCACTTGGAAGAACCAAAGATCACACTATGGTTACTATGGCAATGACCACAAAGAATGCCAGTACGCCCTCCATTGCACAAGTCCCCAGGCTTACTTAGAGATAGCCTATTTATGGCAGTATTGCAGTAGTTCAAAGGACAGGTTGAAACCAGGGCTGGAAGAGTGTTATTGTACACACCAATCCAGTTATTATTATCATTTCTAGTCACAGTACCATCTGATGTATCACAGACCACTCCACGTGATGTGAAGAACAGTGAACAGTCACACTTTATCACACCAGTAGAGAAATCTGACATCAGTACAAACCCTGGCTCACATGGTAACAGCTCTACCTCAATGACAGCTGGTGAGTTATTAGGATTATTGATCAAAAGCAGTTTAGCAGAAGTCATTTCTGGTCCATAGATTTGGTACTCTATGGTACCACATACTGTTCGTATCCACTGAGCCTCCTGGCGTGGTCCAAGTGCTATGTTTTGATATTTAATACTGCTGGTATCAATTTGTGTGTAAACGACAGTTGGGGATAGGCTGTTTCCAGTACCCATTGATGTAACATTAAGTCTCACAGTCCCACCAGGATATGTGGTAACCTTTCCTTGGTGCTGACTTGTGACATTGCACAACTTAGGACCACTGCAGCCACACAAGTGCACATCTGTTGGAAAGGTAAGTATCTGGAGGTCACTGCTGTCTCCTGGTAATGATGTAATGGTGAAATAACTGGTCAGGTTAGGACCATTGTCACATAGAAAAATATAACCATTGTAAAAGCAATTATTATTACAGTTATAAACTGTTGTGGCATATACAGCATGACCACTTTGCCATGCATGGTTATTGATAAAAGTGATGGAGAATGTTTTGGGTTCAGGAAAGTGTACTTGGTTATTATATAAGAAGGCTATGATGCATGCGGAACCTCCCAAAGCCGGGTTCTTTTCCCCATCATTGTAGATAGCACCACCTGATCTAGTTGCTACATTTCTGGAAAATTCCACTGTGCAACCCTCATAGAAGTACAGTGGGACATTGTTAGACAGACTTATGGCCCCTCCATTCACTCCTCTGTTCTCCGTGAATGTGATGTTACCATGCAGCAGCAGGTAACCATTTTGTCCTTGAATGGCCCCTTGGCCAGAGTTAGATGAGAACTGACTCCCTGTGGGGGTGTTTCCAAAGATGTCCACCTTCACTCCATCAAAGTAAATGGCCCCTCCCCTAGAGCAGTGGTTATCTTTAATAACCACATCCTGCAGAAGGAGGTGGCCTAGTGGCTCACCTGGGGAATTTAAGCGGCCATCTTTAGCATGGACTGCTGCTCCAGTGACTGCGGTGCTGTTAGTAAATGTTGAGTTATAAATGATTATTGCATAACCTGAAAGGATGGAAATAGCTCCTCCATTGCCTGTTGATTGCTCCAAGCTCACAGCACCACCATAAGTAGCACTGTTGTTGTGAAATGTGCAGTGTGTGATGCTAACATCGCCTGTTGATCCATACAGCCTCATAGCACCACCATCACCAAGAGTAGCACTGTTGTTCTGAAATGTACAGTGTGAGATGCTAACATTACCTGTTGATCTATACAGCCTCACAGCACCACCATCACCAAGAGTAGCACTGTTGTTCTGAAATGTACAGTGTGTGATGCTAACATAGCCTGTTGATCCATCCAACATCACAGCACCACCACCAACAGTAGCACTGTTGTTCTGAAATGTGCAGTATGTGATGCTAACATCGCCTGTTGATCCATCCAACATCACAGCACCGCCAACAGTAGCACTGTTGTTCTGAAATGTGCAGTATGTGATGCTAACATTGCCTGTTGATCCATACAACCTCACAGCACCACCGTTACCAATAGCACTGTTGTTCTGAAATGTGCAGTATGTGATGCTAACATTGCCTGTTGATCCACCCAACATCACAGCACCACCATCACCAAGAGTAGCACTGTTGTTCTGAAATGTACAGTGTGTGATGCTAACATCACCTGTTGATCCATCCAACATCACAGCACTGTCAACAGCAGCACTGTTGTTCTGAAATGTGCAGTATGTGATGCTAACATTGCCTGTTGATCCACCTAACATCACAGCACCACCACCATAACTAGCACTGTTGTTCTGAAATGTGCAGTATGCGATGCTAACATCGCCTGTTGATCCATCGAACATCACAGCACCGCCAACAGTAGCACTGTTGTTCTGAAATGTGCAGTATGTGATGCTAACATTGCCTGTTGATCCACCCAACATCACAGCACCACCACCATAAACAACACTGTTGTTTTGAAATATGCAGTTTTGGATGCTAACATCGCCTATTGATCCACCCAACATCACAGCACCACCATCAAGAGTAGCACTGTTGTTCTGAAATGTGCAGTTTGTGATGCTAACATCACCTGTTGATCCATCCAACATCACAGCACCACCATAAGCATCCTGAAACGTGCAGTATGTGATAACAGTATTTTCGATCGATAACAGTTGTATAAGACAGCTAATGAATGTCATTCTCTCCAAAGTCAACTTTTGTACTGAACTAAATCGTAACACTCTCCCTTCTCCCTCACAACGAACTGTGGTGTTTTTCATCGAAGACCCCGTTATCGTAATGCTGCCTTCATCGGAAATGATGCAGGGTGGTCCTAAAGATATGCGATGCTCTCCATCGTCTAACACAACAGTCGTATTGGACTTGAGCGGTCCGCTGCATAGGTAGTCCTGTAGAGCATAGCCAGGTGGAATGGTAGCGGTGAGGTTGACCACATCGGACATAATAACCACGTAGCTCCCAAGAACGGATAAAACAAGAACCATCTGAATCATCATCACTTTGGCTCTATACAATGCTGCTGCATGCGCGTGCGGCGCGGTTGCATGTTGATTATTTATTTATTTATTACAGTGGCGGATACAGGGGGGGGGGGGGGGGGGGGGGGGGTGTTCCAGGGGTTGGAAACTCCCCCTCGAAACTGAATATGAATATAATTAATGTATAATCGGCGCACGTGAGCTATACATTTCCAGCGTGCACTCCGTGAAGTTGCTAAATTATTGCTTATTCATTGGTTAGTACTATATTCTGTAAACTGCGAGATATGTAGTAGGCTGGTATTTATACGTAAATCTAAATGTATTCCAAAATGTTAACCCGCGGACGTAATAGAGCGATTCTTTCCGCAGTTATTTTGATTGGTGCGCTAGTATTAGTACCCATCAAAGTTTAATGCACCTTGCTGGAGATGATGGTAAATTTTAACATAGCAAAGAAACTAAGCCGGCGCATGTAATTTTGTAAACGTACAATGGTGAATGCAAATCTGCGATATGATGAAGCACATGCAGCCCTTTAAAACCACAATAGCCTGGAAGCCAGAACGTAACGGAGTGGCACCAATTTATTGGTTATGACATGTTGCCTCCGTTTTCCGTTTCTAATCCCCCTATACATGTACAATCTGTGGAATGTGTACAAAAAATGTTTTCGCGCGCCAATGTCACACTGTTCACTGCTTAAAGTAAGTCATCTGCCGGAATCAGTGTGATGGTAAATTTTAAGTGGCTCAACTGAATAGCAAAGAAAAGTGCGCATACATGTTCCAACACAGCCATTTAAATCCGTAAAATCAGAACGTAACCGAGTGGCACACATTTGTTGGTGTTGATTGCCTTAGTGTCCAATAAAATCTGTGGAAAAATTAGAATGCGCACCACAAAAATTTTCGCGCGGTTCGCGCGCGTCCCTCCCCTTCATCAATAATTCATGTAGAACCCCCCTCGCCAAAATCTTGCATCCGCCCCTAATTAACTATCCTCCGCATCGTTAAACCGGAATTCACCTCGTTCCCAGCCCTGTGGTTATTGACCGTCCAAATTTTTGGCGGTCCACGGTTATTGCCTCAATTATGCTGACGGTTTAAGTGCTTTCCCGAACTAATTCAATTATTCACTTTTGCGTAGTCTCGTACCCAGACCCTCAACCGCAGCTGCGGATAGATTACATCACCGCGTTGTCGGAAGGTCGGGTTGCAAGCCTATACCAAGATTTGTTCTGCTGCGACGAGGATTGTAGTGCAATCGGATTGCAGCGTTCGAGTGGGTTCATTATCGTGAGGTAATGAGAGGCAGCTTTTAACTTACATGTATATGAATTTTTATGGAGCGGACAAGCATTGTAATTTTTGTTTGTCAATGATGGAAGAATGTGCGCCAATGATGCGCTGATAATTAGTAGAAGAGTAGTGCACAATAGTTCAGCAAGGAGACATGGTTCCGTATGGTTAGAATTCCCAGGCCACAAAGTAGAAAACAACGCACTAACTCTACTTCCGTTGTTTGGTCGCATTTCAAGGTGTACAGAGTCTATATATGTCTCTCATAAAAGAGCTCTCAAAGCTGAAAAGGCCCCACTTGAACAGTATTTTACAATGAAGGTTTCCCCATTATCTGTGTCATGCACCACTAATAATCTGGATCTTTAAAGTCATGTGTTGACCACAACTCATGCATATAAGATCCAGCTGCCCTTGCAACCTTACAAGTACATTTGTGGTTACTACAAAGTAAGTTTCTCAGTCTCTAATGCATCATGTACATGTTAATCACTTGGAACAGGAATCTGTAACCCACATCAATGAAGTACATCATATACTAAAAGGGTTGTGAATTGCTGGCCAGTACATCCCCCACCCCCACCCCCACCTCCATAAAAATGGTTGTTAGTTGCAACAATATGCACCAGCCAGACACATGTAACTTGGAACACTGCAGCTTGACACAGAAATATGCTTGGGCCTTCATCTGTATATGTGATTAGGCATGCAGTTTACATTTATGTATGTATAGGGAATAGAATATTTGCACTTCTAATGCAATGCCACACAGAGTCAGTAATTTAAATAGCTTCCTTCCTAACTGAGACGGAGCACCCTGAAATCAGTCAAAGCTATCAAGCACAGATAGAGGCATGCATTGGTGTGTCAATCTACTCCCCCCTTGAGGGTGGATTCCGGCCTGTCAGGTCAGGATCCAACCTGCCAGGCCAAGCAGCCAGTCTGGCCTGGCGGGCCGACCTGTCAGGCTGGACTGGTCTTCATCAACCCTGAATGTATACATAGATGCTACTTAGTTTTTTACATGCACACAGGCAAGATTGCAAAAAGACCTATAAACTGGTCACCGTTTTTGCGTAGTGTTTGGAATTTTTCTACACAAAAACATTGGCTTCTTGGGCTCTGTCCCAGGCCCCAGTGGTGGTAGCTTACATTGCTCCCCCATACCCCCTGGCTGGGTGGGAAAGATGCCCCTCTCCCACAGCCTTCCCAGGGGGCACTGGTACTTTGGCCACTGCACTTTATATTCCCTTCCAACACCACTGCACTTGTATGGCTTCAAGGCTATGGGAGGATAGGGAGGAGCAAAGGAGGGGATAACTAGCTCTTGGATGTTAGAATACCTGCTACTTCACTTCCACCAAGTGGCATATGGCCCCCCCTCCCCACTTAGCACAGCATATCCCAACTGCAGTGGGACATGGCACACGCAAATACAACCACCTTTCCAGAGTGGTCCACTCCTCATCCTGGTGTCTGGTGTTCCCTTTCCTCTTCTCCATCTTCACCTAATAACATCGGCCAAGAACAGCTCGCATCTGGCAGATACACACATTTGACTGAATACAATATACCTTCCCTAGAGTAGCATTGTTGGTGGCAGCTGGTTAGTTCCAAGGATGGTCAATCCAACTTTTGTCGTCTTCCGATTTTACTCCAACTTCTGATATATGTTGGTCTTGACATGAAAGTGACTTGTACCATTTATTGAGTTAATGGTTTACAAACTACACGACACAGAATAATTAATAAATCTTTGCAACTTCGCACACTCATATCTTGGCTGCAATACAATTGACAGAAGAGTTTTTGAAGGCCATGATCAGCAGAACTGATCTATGATGATCACTGGGGTGTGGGTAAAGGATAGATTTGTCTCAAATTCAAACCACCTTTTGCAATATTGAGGTGTCGTCCATCTTGCTTTTACACAAGTGACGGGACTATCAATTTTTCAGAAAAAGTCTGTGTATTGATTACCCCTGGGAACCATGCTAGGTTTTATCTGAGGCCACCATTTTTGTCGTTTCAAAATTCAGTTTTGTTTACAAGTGGTGTTATGTAACTGTCTTATCACTTTGGATCATTTTCAGTGTGTTTTTGGATATCAGCTGAACTCCGCTACGGCAATAACATTTGAGTTAAGCAGTGAAATCACAGTGAGGTCTAGGGCTGCTGGTCTGCTGCTGAACTAGTTGGGAACCAAAATGTCAGCCAGCCTAGTGTGATGGTTGTCATGGCTCAACCCACTTCCAGCTTCACATTTAACACTTATGCCTGCCCAACGAAATGACTCAGCCAGTGTGTCTTATGGCAACATCTTCCTCTCTCATACAAGTTGTTGCATGGTGCCCAAAGGATCTAAGCACAAAGAACATTGACACCCTACTGGTGTAACCATGCCAAGCCACCATTTGATAGCTATATGGCACTCTTCAGGGTCAAGATGCAAACACTGACTAGGAGTTGGTATCATAGAGAGCCATGAGGAGGAATGTGGTGCTGATACAGATACTTGTCGGCTAGTGAATGGGTCAATCCAACTATTATGATCAAGAGTTGTGATTCAGGTCTTCCAATTTTGCTCCAACTTCTCATATATGTTTTGTCTTGATATGAAAGTGACTTAGTTAAGTGTTCAATGTGAAGCTGGAAGTGGGTTGAACCATAACAACCGTTAACAACCGTCGCACTAGGCCAGCTGACATTTTGGTTCTCAACTGGTTATGCAGCACAGCAGCCCTAGACCTCACTGTGATTTCACTGCTTAACTCAAATGTCATTGCCGAAGCAGGGTTCACATGGGGAGTCAGCAGCTGCATCATTCTGCTGAAGTCTGAAAGCACATTGAAAACGATCCAAAGTGTGAAGAACTTGGATGGATCTGTGTGCCCTTAGCAGTGGAAGCCTATGGTGCATGGGGCATAGAAGCACAATGTACCATCTCACGTTTGGCCTGCAGGCTCTGCACCAAAACAAACCGAACGATGTCCAGAGTAATTTCAAATCTGTATGGCCATCTGAACATGTCCCTTATTAAGGCCAACTCAAGAGCTATGTTGAGTAGAAGTGCATTGTGGATTTAGATGTGTGGTGTAGTTAGCTGTGTACATGTATGTGTGCATGATATCCCTATTCTGTTTATTCTATGTATGTATTCTACATGTAGTATCATTAACCTTTATATATATTTTTATTACAAACTGTAGGTGTATAATTCTTATACACACAATGTATTAGTTATTTCAGTGTATTATTTGTAAATAATAACTTACAATTATAAAGCTTACCATACATGTATAAAAAAATAAAAAAATAAAAAATTAACAAAAGGAACCAAAATATGAGGATCTATTGTGCAAGAAGAAGGGCTTCTCTTGACTCCAGGTCAAGAGGAGGTTGTGTAGCAGGCATATAATGGCCAAGGTGAGAGCATGCCCCTCGAATGCACTTAACTGAACTTTGCAGTAACGAGTAGGCAAGGCGGCATCTCAACCACATGATGGCTAAGCTTTAGGCCTGGTTCCATTTAGAAGAGAGCAGAGAGGCCAGGTGCTTATAGCTTGATACATGTACTTGTGCGACCATCAAGTTACTTCTGGTGCTGCTTCAAAGTTAACAGAATAAGCACATAAGAGTTTAATGGGTCCTGAAAAATATCTTTGTAAACCTACTCAAATATATATTTTACTTGCTCGAGTTAAAGTGCACGAGTCATCATAGCACTTGATTAAGTCACTGGCAAGGTGAGTGTGACCTTGTAGGCGGACATCACTGTATATGTATACATGTATATACATGTTTGTGCAAAGAACCCCATCCTCCTCCCATCATTCTCGTCCCTCTTCCACCTGTACTAATATCGTGTACACTTGCTTTCTATACAGCATCAGCTACTGGTGCAATAATAGGTGGAGTAGTGGGCGGAGTAATCTTTCTTGTGATTGTCATCATCATCATCATCATTTTGATCGTCTTCGTGGTACTCAGTAAGCAAAAATGTAAGTTATTCTTGACACTCTCCTAAATTTAAAATATTTTTTTCTAAAGCATTTGCAGCCAAGGGAAGTGGCGATGTCCCATTAAAGATGAACAGCAGGCATGTACTATAGGCTGTACAGTTGTAGCACATGTGAATACATGTAGGTTGCACAGTAGTTGTATGTATGTAAGCTGTATACAGGTATAATTGTTATCAACCTTAAGCTTGAACGTACGGAGCATGGGGAGCTGAAGCACGTAACACATTCTCTTTTATTGCTTCCGGGGTTGCCATCATGACAAAAAAACGTGACAAACAAATCAAAGTCAAGATCCTGTCCAACTTATATGGCAAACTCAGTATCATCCTCATCTGGTCCAATGCCAGAGCCGTAATGATGAGATCCCTGATGCTGGCTTGTTGCTATGGCAACTGGTAGAGCTGTTAATCTACAGTGGAGTGACTCGCTACCTGGAGTTCAAGTCTATTGAGGGCAGCTTTGTGTACAGCAAAGATGGCAAGATCCACAAGGTGCCAAGCACAGAAGCTGAAGCGTTGACCTCAAGTGAGTGTGTGTGCATCAGTAGATGATTTATGAAGGATGAAAAATGGGTACATGTACATGTGCTGGTAAAAACATAATATTGGTGTATAATAAAATATTTCATATGCATTGTATTATTATTTTTAATGTGGCTTTATGCATCAAAAAAAATTTGGCTTGAGGTATTACGCTACTATCGTAGCATAATTGCTGTGTTATTATTACTTCTAATGCAATTTTGGTCTTTGTGTATATGTATGTCAGCTCGTTTCTTTGTTCTGACAATGTGCTTTTTGTACAAGGCATTTTTACATGAATGCAATTAATGCAGTTCTAATGTAGCCCAATTATAATACAAAACATTGTGCCAACATTTTATTGATGCATACTGTATTATTGAAGTACTTGGTGCAAACACTGCCACACATTGTAAACACATTGTAACCAATTTACAGCAAAAGTATTGGAATAATAACATGGGCTTTGTATACCAAATTGCACACAGCTTGATTCGATTGCTGTAGTAAAATGAAAGATAATAAAGCTATTAGAATGAGTATGACCTTTTTACCCCTGGGTTAAGGGGAGGTCAGATTGGTGGATAAGGCAGTGTGGTGGTGGAGCAGGAGGCATGGGTTATGTCCCTGGTGGGGGAGATTGTACATTACAAACTGATGGGTTCCACAAGATATTAAACATTTTCTCTGATTTGAAGGCAATGGTGGTGTGAAAAGGAAAGTGAACAAGATTGGAGATACAATGATCACTCCTATATGAAAATGGGCCAATTTTACATGTATGCATGTATTGACTTACCAAGCTGGTTATAACAAGATGCATGTGTTCAGGCAAATGTTTTATTCATCTCTTATTGGTAAGAACTAAACATCACTTTTTTTGATTGTAACCATGTTCAGTACTTTAGTCAGTGTATTTAGGCTATCTTTGTGTGTGTTTTTCATCATTCAACCCTAGTGTGTTTCCTTCCATTTTATACCTTCAAATCCTATTCCACTAAAATCAGAGAGAACGTTTTTTTACGTATTAGTAAGAAATGTAGTGCACTCAGCTTTGAACGGTGTTTTTAGTTTGGTTTATGCTATGGTGCACTCTAACAATGTTTGCACTATACATAGGCTGAGTGCCACCTATGGAGGTGCTGTACAAGGCAAATATACATGTACCACCAACATTGTCACACAGAATTTTAAAAAAAATTGATTTTTGTATTTATAGCATGGTAACTGAATAATAATAATACAGTATGACAGAAGTACATGTATCAGTTTGAGACTCTCAATCATCACAAATTCAATGCTGCAAGCTCAAATTTTTTTGTAGTGGCCATGTTTGGCTGCTGTATGTGTGTGTGTGGACCTCTTAACTTCTGTCCTCCACATGTTTAGGTATATGATCACTTTGGTAAGAAGGTCACTCCTCCAGCATCCCTGGGAAGAACAAGGGACTGGAACGTTGACATTGTGCCCAAGTTCCTAATGGCTAGTGGTATGTGTGTGATAACACATCTGTGTAGTAATAGATGATACATGAGGATGTGTGCCAGTGCATGCAGTGCAACTCTGTGAAGTACTTGCTTTTAGACACCCCCATATGTGAATATTTTAATTAAGTACAACTATTCAAATCCTTGTAACACTACACAAACTGTTATAAAACGCATTCCCCCTGAGAAGTTAGCGTGCATGCCTCGTCAGGGTATTGCTTATTAGAAACTCTTCATCCAAGTTAGAAATTAGAAGAGTGATATAAGATTTTTTGTAGGGATGAGGATGTGCAGGTGCATGCAGTGCTACTCAGTGCCTTTGGTGCGTGTTTGCATGTTGTATTAATCCCTATGGCTACTCTTTTTGCATATTTTCATTACTCAATTGTCAAATATAAAGCAAGTTAATTGCCAGTAATTTGTCATTCCTTATTGCATGTTGTAAACAACCCTATTGCTTTTCTCTTTCTTAATGGTCAAATATCCAGGAAGTAGGTTCCAGTAATTTGTTGTTCCATATTGCGTGTTTTGTTGCAATATGGCTCCTCGCTTACATTATCCAATTGTCAAATATAAAGGAAGTAAGTGCCAGTAATGTGATGTTCCTTATTGCATGTTGTATTCCCCATATGGCTTTTCTGTTTGCACATTTTCTTTCCTAAATGAATTGTCAAATACCATACTGACTCTAATTGTCAAATATAAAGGCTGTAAGTCCTTGTTGCATTTTGTATTCATTCCTATGGCTCCTCTTATTGCACATTTTCTGTACTCGATTTTCAAATATAAAGGAAGTAAGTTCCAGTGATTTTTCCCCCTTATTGCATGTTGTATACAACCCTACATGTATGGCTTTTCTCTTTGCACATTTTACTTACTCAATGGCCATATATGTACATGAAAGAAGTGAGTACCAGTAATTTTTTGTTCCTTATTGCATGTTGCATTGAACTCCTGTCTTTACACATTTTCGTTACTCAATTGTCAAATATAAAGGAAGTAAGTTCTAGACATGTGATGTTCTTTATTGCATGTTGTATCGAAGCCTATAACTCTTCTCTTTGCACTTATGTGTTACTGACTCAATTGTCAAATATCAAGGCTGTAAGTACGGGTAATGTGATGTTCCTTATTGGATATATATTGTATTCCCCATATGGCTCTTCTATTAGCACATTTTCCTAAATGAATTGTCAAATATCCCAAGCATGTAAGTACATGTACTTTGATGCATGTCATATTGATCCCTATGGTTCCCCTCTTTGCACATTTCCTTACTGACTCAATTATTAAACATAAAGTTTGTAAGTGCCAGTAAAGTGATGTCTCTTATTGCATGTTGTTATGGCTCCTTTTTTGCACATTTTCCTTACTGACTGAATACATATAAAGGACGTGAGTGCCAGAAATGTGGTGTTCCTTATTGCATGTTGTATTCCCCATATGGCTTTTCTGTTTGTACATTTACTAAAACGAATTTCAAATATCAAGCATGTAAGTGCCAGTAATGTAATTTGCCATATTGCATGTTGTATTGAACCCTATGGTTCCCCTCTTTGAACACTTCCTTACTGACTCAATCATCATATATAAAGTTTGTAAGTGCCAGTAATGTGATGTTCCTTATTGCATGTTGTATCATTCCCTATGGCTCCTCTCTTTGCACATTTTCATTACTCAATTGTCTAATATAAAGGAAGTAAGTTCCAGTCATTTGTTATTGCATGTTGTATACAACCCTATGGCTTTTCTCTTTGCACATTTTGCTTAGTTAATATCTAGGAAGTAAGTTTTGTTCCTTATTGTGTGTTGTACTTGAACCATATGGCTCCTCGCTTACATTATCCAATTGTCAGATATAAAGGAAGTAAGTTCCAGAAATGTGATGTTCCTTATTGCATGTTGTATTCCCAATATGGCTCTTCTGTTTGTACATATTGTCAAATATCAAGCGTGTAAGTGCCAGTAGTTTGATGTTCCATATTGTATGTCATATTGATTCCTATGGTTCCCCTCTTTGCACATTTCCATACTGACTCAATTGTCAAATATAAAGGCTGTAAGTCCTTGTTGCATTTTGTATTCATCCCTATGGCTCCTCTTATTGCACATTTTCTGTACTCAATTTATAAAGGAAGTAAGTTCCAGTGATTTTTTCCCCTTAATGCATGTTGTATACAACCTATGACTTTTCTCTTTGCACATTTTACTTAATGGCCATATATGTACATGAAGGAAGTGAGTACCAGTAATTTTTTGTACCTTAACGCATGTTCTATTGAACTCCTGTCTTTACACATTTTCGTTACTCAATTGTCAAATATAGAGAAAGTTAGTTCTAGAAATGTGATGTTCTTTATTGCATGTTGTATCAAACCTATCCTCTCTTTGCACATATGTATGTATTACTGACACAATTGTCAAATATTAAGGCTGTAAGTATGAGTAATGTGATGTTCCTTATTGCATGTTGTATTCCCCTTATGGCTTTTCTGTTTGCACATTTTCTTTCCTAAATGAATTGTCAAATATTATGCGTGTAAGTGCTGGTAATTTAATGTTTCATATTGCAAGTTGTATTGAACCACATGGTTCCTCTCTTTGCACATTTCCTTACTGACTCAATTGTCAAACATAAAGTTTGTAAGTGCCAGTAATGTGATGTTCCTTATTGCATGTTGTAACATTCCCTATGGCTCCTCTTATTGCACATTTTCATTACTTAGTTGTCAAATATAAAGGACGTGAGTGCCTGTAATGTGATGCTCCTTATTGCATTTTATATTCACTGTGGGTTTTCTGTTTGCACATTTTCTGAAATATCAAGCATGTAAGTGCAAGTAATGCAATGTTCCTTATTGCATGTTGTATTGAATCCTATGTTCCTCTCTTTGCACATTTTCTTACTGACTCAATAAACAAATCTAAAGTTTGTAAGTGCCAGTAATGTGATGTTCCATATTGCATGTTGTATCATTCTCTATGGCTCCTCTCTTTGCACATTTTCATTACTCAATTGTCAAACATAAACGAAGTAAGTTCCAATAATTATTTCATGTTGTATACAACTCTATGGCTTTTCTCTGCACATTTTGCTACCTTAATGGTGAAATATGTAGGAAGTAAGTTCCAGTGATTTGTTGCGTATTGTATTTAACCATATTGCTCCTTTCATTTGCACTCAGTTGTCAAAAATAAAGGAAGTAAGTTCCAGTAATGTGACATGTTATATTGATCCCTATGGTTCCTATCTTTGCACATTTCATTACTCTCTCAGTTGACAAATACGAAGACTGTAGGTTCCTTTGATGTGATATTCCTTATATGCAAGTTTTAGAACCCTCCTGTCTTTTCTGCATTGTGAAATGAAAAGAAAGTAAGTGCTAGATATTTCTATAGCATGGTGTTTTGAAATCTATAACTATTGCAAGGTCAAATTCATTCAAAAGTATATTCCAGATCATTAAGGAAATGTACATTTTCACACTCAATCTTTGGCATTTTGATTTAGTCCCCCCCCAATCATCTTTCATGCATTGAGTGGATAGTTAGCCCTAGATCATATGTGTGAATGGAGCAGGAAAATGCACATACTGAACTTGTACATTAAAAAAACACAATTTGAACCTGATAAACATTGCAAGACCCCCACAATTTTCCCTACAGTAGCCAAATGGGGTGCACATCTTCATGTTCTTTTCTTCTTGGTGCTTAGTGCCTCCATTAATGAAAAGGAGGATAAAATACTTGTAGTCAGTGTCGGTGGATGTCATCTAGACCTATTGCTGTGAACAATTTCTATACTTCATTATTACTAAATTGCTAAATAAACCGGTTCTAAAGTCACTTTAGGCAGCTTTCAGTGTGGAGCACTGTACCAGATGTATGGACCATGTATTTGTGTGCTTGTCTTACCTTTGATGACTCATACATGTGTTTGATTATCTTTGCTTTGAAAAGCTTGTAAGTGCTCTCAGTATGTCAAGCAGTTCATGGTAAGGTTATGTTCTTTGTGCTAATTTCATTGTAACTTTCTTAAATTTTTAGAATCTGATTACAGAGAGAAGGTGAGTTTTAATAATGATACAGTTGAAGTTAAAGTTATAGTTACAATTTGATTGTGTGCAAGAAATAAGCAATGCAGCAGTGTGTTATTATTGCCACTGCTAAGTAATTTTATTATACCATTAATGGAGCCCTCAACGTCTTCATTGATACAATGTGACAAGCTGACTGGCAGCATCACTGATTGGTTCCACCTCATGAAAATATGCATTTTGTGTAGTGTTCACAAATCGAATTCACAGTCTAAGGTTCTACATGAAAAAATGACTTTTAACCATTATGAGATTTCGGAACCAGTGGAAGGAAGCTTTAAATTTAGTACAAAATAAGTTAAATCTTATAATTCAACTACTCAAATTACTTTGATCTTTATGAACTTGTGATATAGCAATCAAACTCACATAGATTACATTGAACATGCTGCTGTACTTAAGCTAAGGTGCTGCTAGTGCAAAGGGTATTTTTAGATGTTCTTCCTCCTTTTCTGACATCGCGGAGAATGTTTTGTCTCATGTTTGATGCTTCAAAACCACTGAGTGAAAAGGTAAAAGTGAACTGGAATAAAGAAGACCATTCCACACATTTAGAAACACTAAAAATAACTCGAAAAGATCTTATACCTCAATGGATGGCACCTTTTTAAATAGGAGTGATATTAAAGTGCATATTCCAGGTCAACATAGCCAGGTATCTCGATTTCCTCAAATATGGTAATAGGAACACATGGTGATAAGATTACTGATGATGAAAAGGAAGAAATAAAAGACCAACTTGAAAGAAATTATCCATGTCATGATGAAGTGAAGGACACACTAATACTGGATACCATGAAAAGGGATGATGAGGAAGATCCTGCAATTAAGAAAATGATAGAGCTTGTGAAACTGTTTGTTTCGGATGCTCTGTGTATCAGCACTCCTGCCCATATCCACCAAGGAGGTGGAGCCAGATGTCCATGCTGTTCTCACAGCTGCTCCATTGCACCTGGTGTTCAGTACAAAGTATGTCCCTCCAGGGTACTTTGTTCGATTGGTCACTGTTCTGTGCAGCAAGAATGATAATTTTTGGATGATGTTTACTGATGAAATGGTTTCAAATATGATATTATTACCAAGTACATAAAAAGTATGGAAGAATAGATAGCTTTACTGTATTTGGAGCACCATCTAGTATCCGCATAGATATGAGCAGAAAAGCACACCGTGCGTATAATAGCAATTGGGCCAACTTCCCATGCACATGTCAGGCACTGCTGAAACTCCTGCGACATAACTGTAAAAAGGCTCTGATAAAGGTGGTGCAGGAGTGGCTGAATAATCTTACCAATCCAACATGGATAGCTGTTGTGCAAGCTTTGAAAACTATAGGACTAAACCAAACAGCAAGTATTATTGAAAAGAAGTATCTAAATGTTTAAAATGATTTATACCAGCTGTGATTTAAAAAGAAAATCAAATAGTGCAGTTTTATGTTTATATGTAACAATTGTTAATTATGCACAACAAGCATCAATTTTGTGATGTCATATGAATAAATTGAAGGCCACTTCATTAAAATCACTTTTAAAAGTGTTTGTTAAAAATGTATATACCTTTTTTGTGTATGGGGTAACATATACCTAACATTCATTACACATCATTCAGAGGAGAGAGGGTTAGAGGCAAAGTTTCCAATATAGATGCAGCATTCCCCCTCTATACCTTTGTTGTTTGGCATGTAAGTGATATCAGCCCCCATATCTGTGAATTATGTTTACAATACATGTACATGTAGTCCGGTACGGCATTTGACCTTTTATTAAACCATGTAGCGAAGACATTTGACTGGTTATTGTATCCCCCAACCTCGGGTGGTTTGCTTTAATAAAGGAGGCGCATTATAAGGCCTATGGAGGTCACGGATAAATGTCTTTCAGCACTGTATACGCTTCTTTGTGAAGCCCGCAGGCGTCCCATTTACTAGTCCGGGGAGGGGGAGGAGGAGCATGCTTTATATAGCCTACCATAATGACACGGAGCGATTTAATAGCGGGCCGCGGGCCGCGGGCGTACAAACATTTCCCCCAAAACGTCCTACCCTGCATAGAACAATGAACAACTGAATGTACACTGTGGCACAAAATGCATCAAAGCTTTACGGTCCAACTATCGCATTTGATCTTCATTTCTGACCTGTGCATCGCGTTTCTGAGTTCTCGCTGCGCAATAAAAATTGATTTCAAGCCTCTTTTTTATCTCATTAAATTTATTGGCCTTGCAGTGTCGCAGCACAGTGGATGAAATACATCATGACGAGACTATCAGTCTGGTAGCAGAGTCACAAAGTATAGGGTATGGATCGAAGCCCGAGAATCCCCCACGATACTAATTGCCCTCTTGTATACACGTACACTATAGCTGTACTTGCCAAAATTAAAAACGTTTATATATTAATTATTAATAGCTATATAACACCAGACAGAATCTACCTTCTGGCAGAGGACTGCTCCCAACCTGTAGAAGGAAGCATCAGCTATTCCTGTTGTTGCCTCGGGATTATAGTAGGTACTTGGATAAATCGCGTAAGTGGGGCCGTAAATCGATGATCTAAAACTACGTCGAAAACTGGACACGTATTTCGTAAAGTTGGAAAAGGTCTTATAGAAGTGCACAAAGTTGTTCGATTATCTGCGAGGTTGGTCCGACTGCATAGCTTGATTTAGCAAGCCGATTTGTTGTAGAATGAAACGCCATTGCCTAATTTCGAGCTGGTTCTTGATCTTTTTTTTTTTACGCATTGAATTCGTAGTATAATTTTGGGAATGAATCTTGACTCTGATTGTGAACCAACTATCACAGGATATATATTTTTATTTAAGTTAGGCATCGAATCATTATATTACAAAGTATGAGGACGTTTGGATGATGCCCAAGGGGTGCTTTAACTACCCAGGCGTTTTGTATTGGTCTGCATGAAAAAAGGACACACATGTTTATATAAATGTATCCTTATACTTTAACTAAGTAGGTTAACTTGGATTCTTTGTCTACAAAGCATAAGCACATAACCATTCCTTACAATAAAATGTTTTGTGACTACCCTATTTATTGCACATCCCATTCTTCAATCAACTAAGTTGTAAATGAAACTAATTTGAAGACTTAACAAATCATTTTATTTCTATTGTTGTAACATTGTAATTCGATGATGCCCAAGCACTGTTCTTTTCAAGCCAAATATTCATATTTAATTAGATGCATGCATCCATACGGGCATTACAAGTATGAATGATGCGCATGTGCGCAACCATTGCTTTTTTGCTATTTAGAATGAAGACAGTTATTGATCTAAGGAGGCTCATAAAAGGATGTGAGTGAGTATGGATCCCTTCTAGCTCCTGAAATAAGAAATGGCTTAGTGTTGTACATCAACTCCAACCTAAAAAATGCCAAACCTATGGAAAAAGCCAAGATAGTGGCAAAAACTAGCACCAGGACAAGATGTGAACATTAATGCATTGTGCACTTCCATTAAGCTTGTACTTCAAACTATTAATGATATGAAGAAGCATCTTACTAGAACCTGGGAAGATATAGTTTTTTTAATCTTAATCTGAAATTTGAATTGCCTTTAAACAAAAATACACTTTCATCAGTCAGTGCTCTGCACACTAGTCAAACGTGCACCTCCTGCTCCATACCAATAAACCTTAGATCTAGCTGCACTGAATTTGGGGAAAGAAAAAGTTCTTTTTAAGGAAGTTAATGACATCAAATGAGGTTCTCAAAGCAAAGCTTCAGGAGTACTTGCTAGTGTTAAAATGCAAACCGCTGTTTTCAAAAAGCATTAAATAGAAAGTCAAATATTGAAAAAACACTCAGTCTGTTCTAAATTGCTAAGTGCAAAAAAATAAAAAATAATAAAAGAAGTTGACGCAGAAAAATTTGTCATAAAGCAAGGAAGCCATCTCAGTGAAGCAAAACAGTTAACCTACTGGAAAACTGATGAAGCTGAAGAAGATGTGGAGAACGTTACAATTGTCATATATGGGCTGTTAGCAGATTACATTGCTGGGGATCTTAATTTAAGTGAACTGAATACATGAATACACTTGATTGTACATAGTGTAGTGTGTTTGATATGTTTTTTGCATTGAAAATTGTACTGGCAGTTTGATTTGTGTAGATTTCATCAGTTAGTACCATAATTCAGTACGTATTGTTATGTGTACTATTTGGCAGAATGACCTTCCTTCTTATCATGACCAATAGTAAGCGTTAGTTACTTATATAAGCAAAATCCAATGCATCTCTATGTATGATATTAGTGATACTATGTATTTTAAAGTTTTGGTTAAGGCTGCACACTTATTTATATCTCTGTACTGATTATAAACTCAACCGGGACAGTTTTTGTTTCGCGTACCCTATTAATTCACGTACATTCGCGATCATTTCATTTTTGACCTTTCGAATAGCGTGGTGCTCGCAACGAAATGCATAGCCATGAGTATAAGGTATTTTTGGAATGTAGAATTTTTGCTCTTTCCAACGATACATAACATGGGGCTGAAATCACAATTTGAAAAAAAAATCCAACTACCTAATTATAGGGTGCCAACTTGCTCTTTAATAGTGGCCTATTAATGAAGGTTGTGCCCTTCCTTGTACTTGCCTGGACATTGTTGGCTACAATCTTGATGGACACTGCGCCAGATGTGAGTGGTACATGTATGTCTGACCAGAGGGTTCAGTAAAGAGTTGCAGATTGCTGCGCAGGGTTCTATAGCTTATATAAGACCTACAATGTATAAGCTCCCTGATGGTAAATTGACGAACATTGGGAAAGAGAAGTCATTTTCGAAACTTCATATGTGGGCTTTCATGCATGTATGGGACTACACAACAGTGCATGAGGTGTAATGTGGACATCAGGAAGGACCTGTATGCCTACATTGTCCTGTCCAGAGGCAGCACCATGTTTCCTGGATTTGCTGAGAGGATGCAGAAGGAGATGGTTGCAATGGCCCCACCTGCTGCAACAGTCGAGATCCTCCTGAATGCAAGAGCACTACTTGGATCCCTGCTGAACAATATCAACTTTGGGAACATGTGCATCTCCAAACAGGATTATGCTGCATTTGGTCCTTCTATTGTCTAGGTTGCTACATAACTGTACCAATCCAATATGGTTGCAAGCTTTGAAAACTATACGACCAAAGGTGCATGGGCAGCCATAATATAAATTTTACAGGGCTCAGATATGCTCTACCATATTATGCTAAAACCGTTGGATTCCTGAGATAAATAAAGTAGTAAATACAAGCATAATTAAATACATGTATACCATTCCTGATTGAATTAGATTTATTATATCGATATACCTCTTCACCCTATGATTTCTAGAACCACTCTATTTATTACCCTGTATATGTATGTTATAGTGACTAATTTATCATATATTGCCTACAATAAAATGATTAAATGTTTAAATAATTAATAAATTGCCAAGCAGAATTAAAATAATATACAATGGTTGAGCTATTAATTTAGCTTGCCCCCTGACACTAAATCAAATAGTGATGAAAATTGCAAGACATATCATTAATAATTATTTCAACTGTGATTAAAAATAAAATCTGCAGTTTGATGTGCAAATGACAAAATTGTTAATTATATAAAATGTGTACAATTTTAATTTATTATTACAATGTTGGATCAGTCAAAGTGTACAGTGTTGTTGGAAGTTTGATATTTTTGTACATGTTAAAATTGCAACACAAATGTTCGGTATGAATGGTTATTTTCAAAATATTTTCACAGGATGTGTACTGATTACAGATTTAATCTTTGGCTCTCTTTAACAAAACAAACACTGACCTGTTGTTAATTTGTACCTTTAACCATGAACTCATGAGGATTTTTTTAACTTTGGAGTTGTGATTGTTTTGTGATACTAGAAAAATATGTTGGTGAATTATCTATCTTTGTGTTTAACATTTGTAAGGATTATTGCACACTTAGCAATAATGGTGAGTATCGTCAGTTGCTGATGTGTCAGTATTGTGATTTGCTCATAGAGTACTATTAAAAAAAACCCTCACAATTGGAAACATGGAAGTGGCATAAGGATAAATGATATTCATCGGTGAATCAGGATGATTACTTACTTTGTACCCACAATTTATCTATACATGTAGCTGCAATGATTTGATTCGCGAAGTGAAGCACAATGATGCATATTTCTGACATGGCTACAGTAAACTGAACAGGTAGACATGATTATGCCCAAGGTATATTTAACAGAAAGAAGCCCTTCATAGCCTGTAGTTATATGCTCCAAGAATAAGTGGTCTGATGAAGCAAAGTTTGAACAAACGAACAAACATTTTCATCACTCCAACTTCTATGATGTAGATGTATCTCTTTCAAATCATCTGTTCCTTTGTTGGTGAAGGCATTTTGGACACAAAGTTATACAGCTCCTATTAATTTATTTTGACGTGTCACTGATATGTTGCCTATAGATAATTAGGCTGTTCACAACTTTGATCATCACTGATATCTCCACCATTATCATTGGCTAGCTTTTTTTGATGTCGCATTAAAAAATTGTAAATTGGTGATGGTTGTTGTTGTCCATTTTATAGTTTCATAACAAAAATAATGTAGCAGGGTCTGACCTAAAGATATGTGTACCACTCTGACCGCAGCACATGTAAATTCTAATGAGATCACTTATTGATATGCATTATTATTATAAATCAGAATCAGATGTCACCCTTGCCTGATAGCTACAGAAAAGAAAGGGTGCTGTACATTGCGGCATGTTTCTGACAATTAAACTGTTTTCATATTCAGCATAAGATCCATATCATTAACTTTATCTTTGGTTGTTAGGAAGTTATTTGATTTTCACTGTATATGCCATTAGAAATAATTTTTTAGACAGTTTAAGGTTAATATATCTATTTACTTTTTAAAATAATTGATTCCTTCAATGAACATTTAGCAATGAATAGGCTTTCAAGTGAAATAAAAATGAAATACTCCATTTTGAGAGTGGACAATTATGGTCCTTGATCTAAATGGCGCTCTAAAATAGATGAATAGGTAATAATTGTACATGGAAAAGCGATCCAGGCAAAGTGTCGTATGTGCAAAATATACTACTAACAATATACTAGGAGGCTGCTAAAAACCAGAAAACACCCATGCACATGATATAGATAGAATTCAATCATGTTACACACATTGCACAATGTGTTGAAATATGTGCATGTTTCACTACGATACAAGACATTTAGAACTGTTTCAAGTACATGTATGAGATATTTATATGTAAGGACGGCATACATGTATAACCATCATACGCATTTAAGTACGGCAGTACACATCAATCATGTAGACTTGCATAAATTTCATTAGATTTATTGTTCTATAGCTGTAATTTATAAGCTCGAGGTTATGTTGAGTTTCTCAGTGACACCATCCTCACTGCAGAACATCGTAGCTTGATCACACTAATGTGAACTATTAAGGTTATTCCAGATGACATATTCCACAGGGAGTAGGATAAATAGGTGACTAAAATTAGGAGTTCAGGGCTGGATGATTTAGTTATTACTTGGTATAATGTAGATGTCAACTCTGGTATAAAGAAAATTAGAAATAGAATCGGGAAAGCAGCCAAAGGAAGTAGCTGTTTTAGAGCCTTCCAAAAACGGTTGCCATCTGTGATTGGTTGGTACCCAAGTCTTGAACATACTCTAAAGGTCATTTTGATTACCATGGCTACCATGGCCATAGCTATTTCTAATACAAATTGCTGGACACACCCACAGAGAAATCACTTCAATTATTCCAAGTGAAGAATTTCTTTTGATCCAACACTTTCCTCCACGACCTACTCCATACGTTTTTGTCACCAAAGGAACAATAGCAATCACTGCTGGCACCGCCAGTGAGGTCAGGACATACATTATTTCGAATTTTTTCATGTTCTTGTAAAGAACTCCGAAGCAGAAGAGATGAAAAGTTACCCATAAGGTAAAAAGCAGCTTTGTCCATTCTGAATACAGCACCAACAAGCCGATAGCGTTACACACACGATTATACGCTTCAGGGTCCTTGTAGTAATTTACGAAAATAATTTCCGTTACGTTCGCTATTGCAAAGGCCAACGAAGCCAAAACTTGATAGAGAACCAATCGATTAGGTAGTTTACAAAATCGCGTATTCGGGTCCGTAAATAGTTGATCTAAAAGTACGTCAAAAATTGGACTGGAATTTGTGAAAGTTTGAAAAGTATACATAGAAGCGTAAAACTTGCTCCGCTACGTGAGCGGTTTACTCGACTTCATTGCTCGATCGAGGAAGGCATTTGGTTGTAGAATGCATTGCAATAGCCTAAATTCCAGCTACTTCACGATCCATCGATATCAGGCGCTTTCAATTTGTAGTAAAATCTTGCAAATGAGTCTTGAATTAGTCTTTTGATGCACAATCACAGGATAGAGATTTTTAGTTAGTAAAGGTCCAAGTTAATGATACAATAAAGTTACAGGAGATTTGGATGGTGCCCAAAGGGTGCTTTAATGGCCTAGGCGTTTTGTATTGGCCTGCTTGAAAGCACCTATCATTTTATTTGAAATCGCTATTTTTACGCTTCAGAGCATAACCATGCAAGTAGACCTTTATTATAATACAATGTGTTGTGTTAACGTTGTGACAATTCTATTTATTACACACCCTATTCTTTGAAGCACATAGTTGTGAACAACGTCCACTTGAAGTCTTAATGAAATGATGCTGTTTTATTTGTAAATCTTCCATTTTGACTTCCAATTGATATAGTCCCCATAGTACATGCACATATCTATCCATCTCTTTCAGTTTTTCATGAGAGCAGACAACCAAACATTTCCTGTCCCATGTCAACTAAGCTTAGATACTGCAGTTAAGGCAGTTAAAAAAGATCACTGGTTGTATTGAGATATTCTTATCAGAGTTAGTGCAGATTCAAAATATCTTCTAATAATATAGAACATAAGAAAAATAAAAAGAATGTAAAATGAAAGCTGTAAATAACCAGCATCAATTGAAAGAGGAAGTACATGCATATGATGGAAAGTAATTTGAAAAGCATAAATACTGAAAGTGATGAAAAAGTATATTGTTTCTTGTTGTGTCAGTAAAGCAGTCTATTGCTGTTTGGAGTACGGTGTACTTATTGGTAATATATTTCCAGTTATTGAAGGAGTTTCAAGAAAACTGGCATGTTTAAGCCTACCACAGTTAGTTATTGTGCATATTAACTTGGAGTGCATGCATTTTTAAAAAGTTATCTAATAGTAGAAGTAATGCATAATGGAAAAGATATTACTTTCTTGGGACCTCATGTTTGCTACACACGTACTCTATAATGGAAACCTTTGTAACGAAATCTAAAATTCCTAAAGTTATTGTCAATGATTGAAAAACAGATGAAGCAGAGTAAGAAGGGGAGACTAATATATATGGGCTACTTGCAGATTACCCTGCCGATATTAACTTCAATGGACTTGAAATCCATGAACCTCTTGCATATACAGTGATAATTTTATCATTGCTATGAGTAATAGTAGTAGTTACATCTGTCTAGAGTTTGTTTCATATTAACCTTAATCTTCATCGCACTGCGCACATGCGTATATTATATGACGCAAAGACCTACTTTGTTATTTTGACATATTATAGATGAAAATAATTTAATGAAGCAATATTAAGTGCAATTCTATGTATAATATTTGTTGGACTACATGTGTTAAGGTTTTGGTTAAAATTGCGCACTTATAAATGTCTCTGTATTCAATAGAAACTCAACCGGGACAGTTTTTGTTTTGCGCATCCCATTCATTAATTCGCGTACATTTATTACCGATCGTTTTTATTCTGATCTTTAAAATTGCGTGGTACTCGCAGGGAGATACATCATCGAGCAAGCAAGGTATCGTTGGAATGCAGAAATTTTGCTCTTTCTAATGATATACAATTTATGGCTAAAACAAAGTAATTTGAAAAAAATTGTCAACTACCTAAATCGATAGACTGCTGATCGATGGAGCTTAATTTAGACAGTAAACCAAGAGTAGACGGCTGCTATTAAACACACAAGCACGGCGACGCTGTTGGTTGCGCATAGAATGACGATGTCTTCGTGAAAATATTATTCATCTTGCGTCAATTGACTTCGTTTTCCGCCTAACTAGCTGGCTGTAAGTGTCTGGTATACTTACCCACGCAGTCTCGTACCCAGACTCAAATATGTCACCTGCATACGTGGATGTATAGTTGCGAGCACGTAAATAGGCCTCCCCGATTATTAATATTGCTTCGCATTTGATTAGCCGCTGTAGCTGCCCCTCCCACCCTCACCCACATAGAAAGCGTCGTGGTTTATCGATTACGGTAGGTACTTTAATAAATTTTTGAAAATGAATAAAACTAGAACTTTTATGCATAGCCTAAAAGAGCAAATTGAATGCATCAAAAATATGCTTTTGCCACGGAAAACAGATTACTATTTCAAAAGTTATAACGTTTCAAACATTACGTCGCTGGTGACTAACAATGTACGCGATGTGAATGGACCGCGATATAAAAAACTGTGACCGCTTGACTTCTCCATGCAACTACTGTAAAAGTATTCAAGATAATGATGCCATAATTGCACAAAATACAACATAGGTACTCTTCATAAGGTTCACAGAGTCAAATACACATTACATCTAAATTTAGGTGTCTCATTATATAATCTAGCTGCCAATACGGCAATAGCCCGTATAGCGATATCATAATGTTCTCCCCTATTTATTCACATTCATCATTCTTCCAATGTGTAATAATTACTTTAGGAACTTGAGACTTCTTTGATTGATTTACACATATTATATGTCCATTGTATAGCACATTTTGATGATCCACATACCATAGGTATTCAATATACAGACCATTAATAACTGATCACGCCCATAGCCATTGAGACATCAGGAGAGAGTTTGACCATCACCTTAGGCAGGCATCAGGAGAGTGCAATGTAGGCTCTTACTTGCTACAAAGGCAATCAGTTGCAGTACAATGTGGAAATTCTGCTTCTGTTATGGATTCTGTATCGTTTTATTAGTATATAGTAACTTATTGGGCATTGTTTATGCTTACCTTCATTATTTTCTTATTACAAATAACTGACACGTTGGATAAATCGCTTCAAAAATATTAAATTAATTTTTTTTTCATTATGAGATATTAGGAAACTCATTTGATAATTCCACTTCCTTTTCTGCCACACATTGCAACTCCTTTTCTATCTTCCTCCTTGAACTGTTCTCCTTCTTTTGAATCTTTATCTTTAAGTTGCTGATCTTGCAATATAGAAATGTTGTGTTCATGTTGTTTACTAACTAACTTTACTCTCTAAGCTTTTCAGATGCAAAATTTAACCGGGCTATTTTTTCTTGCTTGTTCTGAGAGTGTGCACACAACCACTGCATTGTTCCATACATCTTACGTTTCCATCATTTAACATTAGATGCTTTTCTATAAAGGTATTTAGCCAGGCCAAGGGTGCATTGTGTTCAGCAAACATACTTGGTGAACAATGGATGGTGATAGATGAGCTAAAGTACCTTCAAGGTAGCCATGCAACTGAGTCTACTATACATGTATACTTCAAGTAGCTAGTGTACTACAATATCTATTATCTTTTCTTGTTCTGTTGTAGCATGCAGAATTTTGTAGTTCAAGGTTCAGGGAGAGCACCTGCCATTTGATCCAAAGCTACTTCAATAACTGGGCATATGCTGGTTATGGGTAGATGTATTTCTCAATGTTACTGCATAGCTAGGATACACTAACATGAAAATATTGTCTTGAAAAATACGCTGTGTGGGCACCATCATATTTTTATGATTGAGATGTTTTTAATGATATGGCGGTCCATGCTGTACAATACTGTCCATAACTAACGCGTGCCTTGACGAATTCGGTGCGTATTAAATAGAACTATCACACAACTCTTTGACACATAAACAAAACAGATAGTCTATGCGCTGAAAATACAAAAAATAAGTTTAATTCCCAGGGCTCTAACACAGAAATACCAGGTTAAGCATTATTATGTCAAGCTCTAAGCAATCCAACAGTAAACACCAGTGCCGATAAATGGACCCTTGGGCACCATCCAAAGCTCATGAAATTTTATCCTGATATAGGCTAGGACCTAATAAACATGGAAAACGCTTCCTCAAGTGAGTGCTTTAAGAATCTAGGGAATGGCTAATCGCGACCGATTACTATGGATATCAACGAGGCACACAAAATAGCGCCGTATGCTGGCTTACATTTAGATACCAAGAGTGTATCGGGCAACCCCTTTTGTTCTGTATTCTAGCAATAAAGTCCTAAATACCTTGCAAGCAACTTTACAAAGCGCGCGTCTTCTTAAGCACTCGTAGAGAAATCCTAAATACGGTCACAATTTTCGACGAAATTTAGATCACCAGTTTCCGCCTACGCAAACGCAATTTATTAAAGTACCTAATTACGGCCCAGAAAACTTCCAACCGTACCAGCAGGACGTTGGCAGGGCATGGGCTCGGCCTCAAGTGAAGCCGGGGTGAGGCAGGACATGTATTGGAGACTAAGCCTGACCTTTGTGAGGGAGAAAGCTCGGGTTATATATCCTGGCAAGATCCAGGTAACCTAGCTGCTAGCTGAGCCCTTGAATCGTGTGCTGTCATTGCATTTATATATATACTGTGTTATGTGAATAACATAACCACTGCTAGCCCGACTATTAATTGTTAAATCAGGTATGGTATTAAAGTAAACGAAACGACAGTTTATAAACGCCTGGCAGACCAAATGGAACTTTTTCTCTTCCTAGTATGCACTTCTAAAAAAGTTCCAAACAAATATTCACGCATAACTAAATGCTTTCCAAAACAGGTTTTTATGTTTTTTTGTACTTAATCCTAACCGGAGAAACGGGCCTTTAAGTACCGATAAAACAATGTGTGGTGATTGATTCGGTTATATATTATAAAAACTGTGATCTCCGTATTGAAACGGTTGTTATGCGCAAATTGTGAATTTTCGCAATTTATAATATAAGTTGCGCTGCGCATTATGTGAATACACGTAGTGCGCAACAATTTGTATATTCTTACGCAAACTGTGAATCGTACAAAGAACGGTCCGTTGATAAATTGCGCACGTTGCGCAAATTGTGAAGATCTGCAACCCATAGCTAGAAGAATAAAATAGCAATATAAATAAATTCATAGTTTGATGGTATGAAGTAGATGCCCATGCAGATATTAATTTATATCCATCACACAGTGCAATACCTGCACACTCCACATGCAGTCTGATGATCCAATCTTACTTTGAGTTTAATGAAATCCGTAAGCTGCTACAGCACAACAAAGCATCGATCTTGACATCCATTGGTGTTGTGGATTCAACAACTTCTTTCACAATCTCGTTGACAAACTCCCTCCCATTGTCAGATGCAGGATGATGGGAAGGCCCAAATAAGGAAATACTCTTTTCACTAGAACAATATAGCAATATCAACTGCTGAGTTTTTCATTAAAGGCCAAAGAATATGAAACTTACACCAATGATCCATGTGATGAGCTATGTAATGATATGAACCATCAGGCATATGCCACAGGTCAACCTAAATATAGGAATGAGGCATATGAATATAAGTAAAATGCTTGACATAACATAATCACTTTACCTGGCATGGTCTAAGTGGAACAGTACTATTCTGGGGTTGTTTAGGTTGACAAATTGAACATGTGACGGTTACAGAAATACTGCTCTAGGTAGGCAGTCATATACGTTTTTTGAGAGTGCAATGCTGACTGGCATATTACTTATATAACTGCTTTGATGTACAATAAAAAACAAACAATAGTTTTCAGTCTATGTATATGCACAGCCTACATGTGCAGGTAAAAAGTATACTTTATGTACAACACATAATCTGTCCACAGAGGAATCAGGAGAAGACGGAGAAGATATGAGGGTTCCTTCATAACAATGAGGTAGGTATGTTACAACAAGCCCACAAAATGGCGCCGATTTTTGGTCAATGATGCTGTTTTAATGTTTTACGGGACGGACGAGATACCCCTTTTTTGAAAGCCTTTTTTGATCTATGCTATATAACCTTTACAAAAGTAGCACCGTTTTGTTGTAGATGACAGTTGGAAGTCTCGTTAAGAGTCTTAACTAAGTCAAAAGAGTTTTGCTCTTCGATATAAAAATAATCGGGACGGATATATGATTTACAAATGTTTCATGATTTGCCCAAAAACGGGCGCAGACCTTGGCGAATGATAGATAGACTGGAAGTATATTGTCTAGTCCACGTTTTATGTGATTTTCAAGCAAATTTAAAGCCCCGCCGACCCCTTTCTACTTCCCGCAGGAATATGATCGATATAAATATGTTATGTATCGTGTAACGATCACGCGCATGCCTCATTCAGTCATTGCCTGATGCCATGAAATCAGAATAACATACATTTGTATGACTAAGCATAGCACAGAGCTAATTATATACTTATTCTTTCTGCAGTTTTGTGAGTTATTAGAACTTTCTGTGATCACAATTGGACTCCCATGCAACATAAAGATCCTGACAACTTTAACTTGTTGCTGCGATGCACAATCAGTAGTTTGTACAATAGGCCTTTGTGTCTATGCATTGTTCTTTTGACTGAGAGCGCAAGCCAGCCAGAGATTTTGTGTATATGCATCGTTCTGAGGGTGCAAGCCAACCAGAGATTGTGTTTATTAAGTGTATGTAGGCATTTTCAAATTCGTTGGATTGCAACGATTTTTGCATCATTAGAAAGCTTTTAGTTTTAGAAAATATCTGTGTGGTATGATGAAGAAGGTCAAAACAAGGTTGTATACAGTGGAAAATTTGAGAAACTAAAAACTGAGGAGCAAAACACATGTCGTGGCGTATTGAAACGTAGGATGATGCTGAAGACTTAGAACTGACCAGATACGAACTTGGAGCTTATATGTTTTGTGTATTGTTGTAATGAATTCCTATGTAATGCATGCATGTATACACGTATGCATTGTTAATGTTCATAACTAACAGTCGTCTGTTAGCAAACTTTAGTATTGCATGGCATACATGTTTTGTTGACGCCTATTTCGTTTTCACATCTTGTAAACTGTTAATGGTATAGGGTTTCAAAATCCGGTCACAAGAAAGTTCCGCATGTCCATTGAAATGTATGGCGCAAATTTACGTGAAATTCGCCACTTTGAAAAGTCGTAACTCTGCATTCAAAACTACTCGTATAAAGCTTTTTAACGATGCATATCCAACGAATTTGAGAAACTATGTAACATACCTAAATAAGGCGCGGCGCGAACGGTGGCACGGAGCGAACCCTTCCTCAGCCCCCAAGCCTCCGCCATGCTTCAAAAGTGGACTTTTAATTTCCTTGCGTGTTGTATACTGCTATTTGTTTTTGCAATTCATCAACGTAAACGCTAACCAATTTGAAGTTATGAATTAAAATTAAGAGTAGCTAGCTATAGCTGTAGATCTAAAAATAAAAGCTGTCACACACTCAACAGTGCTAAATATAAATCTGACTTTTACGATTTATTTGCGATGGGCGTAAACCCAGACTTTACCCATTATTGCGTAAACATCAGGTTTGCTTCGTTGTAAACATAAGTAAATATGTGTAAACCTGAGCTTTACCTCATCTTTACGTCGTGTTTACCGCTTGCGTAAACCATTTTTTATGCAGTGTAAGTAAAAATTATATCTTGAAATCTTCTACATAATTGGCAAGGCCAAAAGGGCCGGCTAGCCTGTCACGAAAAATTCCATCCGCCCGCAAAATATTATCCTAGGATAAATTTTGGCAACATTCCAGACTGCAAGAAATTATCCCACCCTGCAATTTTTTATCCCACTCCTAGAGTTGAGCCGTTTTTAGGATGGTAATGTGGGGGAAGGGGTGAAATGGGGATGGAGGGGGGAGGGGCCGGGGGCTGGGGATGGGAGAGCAATACATGTAGCCAGGACCCCAGGTTCAGTCGGTTCCCCCCTCCCCCCGCCAGGCATCCTGGCTACACGTACGGGCCTAAAATGCGCACAAGCCGTGGCGCAAATTTTCTTTTTGATCAGCATCAGCTCTTCTTTAAAAAGTCAACACAGAGGAGCTTAGTGAAGCCATGCAAGGATGCGGCTGGAAGTGAAGAAGATCTTGTCACTGTGTAGTTGGGCGCATATAGCCCGATCGACCTAGCTAGCTTCGCGTATTGGCGGAAGGTCGGGCTACACCTAACTATAGATCTTGTGGACTACCAGGGTCGTAGCCTCCAGTTCGGTTCTACGGTATTAACCGGACCACTTACCCCGAAAAAAATTAAAATAAAATAAAAATTAGTTCACATAGTTCACAAATGCTAAGTTTCTTTGGATAAACCTATCAACAGCGAATTAACATACGCTTCGTTAGATTACATACGACATTCCGCCGTATGTATGTAGGGATTGATCCCACTTCATATAAACCTTCATTCACGCGCCCCCCCACCCCCCACCCCCCCCCCCCCCACACACACACACACACATACTAATTATAAATATAACCAGACCACTTACTATAGCCCTGACTACGCGTGTATGATGAAGGCTGTAATGCATGTTCTTGTATTCATTCAGTGACCTTTTACCAGTATATTGTATTCTTCTCAGAGTCATCTGCAAGCTCTGGCAAGTGGTAGGTTGATATTTGCATGACAAGACAAAATTCGCTAAATTCCCTAAGCCCAACGCGGGTACGCTATTTAATTGGCAGAGTATAAATATAAGACAAAGGTGTACTTCTCAAACCCTTCCCCCCCCCCCCCCCCCCCCCCCCCCCCCCCCCCCCCCCCCCCCCCCTCCCAACTGTAGGTACTTGGATAAATCGCGTAAGTGGGTCCGTAAATCGATGATCTAAAACTACATCGAAAACTGGACACGTATTTCGTAAAGTTGGAAAAGGTCTTATAGAAGAGAAGAAAGTTGTTCGATTATCTGCGAGGTTGGTCCAACTACATAGCTTGAATTAGTAAGCCGATTTGTTGTGGAAGGAAACGCCATTGCCTAATTTCGAGCTGGTTCTTGATCTTTTTTTTTTACGCATTGAATTCGTAGTATAATTTTGGGAATGAATCTTGACTCTGATTGTGAACCAACTATCACAGGATATATATTGTTATTTAAGTTAGGCATCGAATCATCTTATTACAAAGTATGAGGACGTTTTGATGATGCCCAAGGGGTGCTTTAACTACCCAGGCGTTTTGTGTTGGTCTGCATGAAAAAAAGGGCACACATGTTTATATAAATGTATCCTTATACTTGAACTAAGTAGGTTAACTTGGATTCTTTGTCTACAAAGCGTAAGCACATAACCATTCTTTACAATAAAATGTTTTATGACTACCCTATTTATTGCACACCCCATTCTTCAATCAACTAAGTTGTAAATGAAACTAATTTGAAGACTTAACAAATCATTTTATTTCTATTGTTGCAACATTGGAATTCGATGATGCCCAAGCACTGTTCTTTTCAAGCCAAATATTCATATTTAATTAGATGCATGCATCCATACGGGCATTACATGTGTGAATGATGCACATGTGCGCAACCATTGCTTTTTTTGCTATTTATGAAGACAGTTATTGATCTAAGGAGGCTCATTAATGATTATAAAATTGATGTGAGTGAGCATGGATCCCTTCTAGCTCCTGAAATAAGAAATGGCTTAGTGTTGTACATCAACTCCAACCTAAAAAATGCCAAACCTACATGTATGGAAAAAGCCAAGATAGTGGCAAAACTAGCACCAGGACAAGATGTGAACAATAATGCATTGTGCACTTCCATTAAGCGTGTACTTCAAACTATCAATGATATGAAGAAGCATCTTACTAGAACCTATTGTTTTTTATCTTAATCTGAAATTTGAATTGCCTTTAAATGAATCCCAAACAAATACATCAGTTCAAAAATCCACTTTCATCAGTCAGTGCTCTGCACACTAGCCAAACGGGCACCTCCTGCTCCATACCAATAAACCTAGCTGCACTGAATTTGGGGAAAGAAAAAGTTCTTTAAGGAAGTTAATGACATCAAATAGTACTTGCTAGTGTTAATGTACGAACGTGCAGCGGGAACCGTGCGGGAACATAGGTTCCCGCCCGGGAACCACATTTTGAGCTGTATTGTAACTTTAATGGTAGAGTTATGAGCAAATAAATTATGTATATTTATAAAGGTACTAGTGCTGCTTCTAGCGCATGAAAAAGGACACAATGATACTATAAAAATTCTGAGATTTTCAACAGCATATGAGTACTACTCGAGCGCGTAGTTGCTAATCAGTATTGAAGGTTCCCGTGCAGTTGTCCCAGTTAATTGATTTTTGTGTAGCAATAATTAATGTTGTATCGTATCTGAATAACAATTTCACTAAGAAAATGCAGGTCCTTTATCCGGAATTAAAGTAAAAGTTGTAAATGGATCCATGGAAGTTGAAATAAACAAATAAATCAAGTTAATTTTGTTCCCTCGTTTTGCTTTGTTTGTTCAATGACGTAAGTTAATTGTTCTCTATAAACATGCAGTTCATTACATGATATCCTGCTACAAAATGCTTCTAAACTGAACATTTACGTCGAGCACCTTCTTTAGACCCTACATGATCTTGATACAGAGGAAGAGACAACAGGCTTTTGAGCGGGTGGGCATTGAAAGGAACAGCACAAGGCACTGACATATTCGATGAAATTTCTCCTGTCAACTCTGTGTTAGAATCACTTGATAGCCTTCGCTGTTCATTCTCAGGAACATGACCATCAAATTCATTGAAGATAAGAGACAAAGAAAGATCATTAGCAAATTCATCAACAGTTTTAGGATTAGTGCTATGTTCGAAATTGTATGCCAACATAGCATCAATAACAATGACACCAAACAACGTTGCAGCTAGCCTATGCCACCAGGTGTGAGTTACCCTAGCTGCTTCTATGTTGAGTAGCCCTTGTCTCATATGGTTGTGCACATCAATTTTAGATGATGCACTGTAGTATTGCGAAACAAGCTGAGGGCGCTGCACTTCAGTAGTGACAAGAGTACCATCACTTGTATTCCTGTGCTTCTTATGAGGCTGTCCTTGTAATGTTGTGCTGCAGGTGGAAATAAAGGTTTTGATGGTTTTATCCTTCCAACCCAAAGCAATAAGATCACAATTGTCTACCGATGTTGTCAAACAAATATGGTCTCCTCTTTGACGATATTTTAAGATATTCCTTTGGGAACTCCCTAGAAGCTGTTTTTAGAACTCCAGTGAAAAAAAGGCCACATTTCTTGCACTCTACTGCCATTGTGACAGACGAAAAGGCTGAATCGGCCACTAGGATTCTCCCAGTTCCGTGCCATGGCTCGCTGATGCGAAGAGTATGTGCAGTCCCTGCTGGAAGGTGTGACCACTTTTTTTGGATTCTGCTTCTTTCCCCTCACAGATCTCCAGCTTCAACATGATACCTACAACACCATGCAAAACCGCTATTTTCAAAAAGCATTAAATAGAAAGTCAAATATTGAAAAAACACTTCATTCTAAATTGCTAAGTGCAAAAATAATAATTAATTTATAACAACAATTCAATGATTAAGAATTTGATGCAGGAAAATTTGTCATTAAAGCAAGGAAGCCATCACAGTGAAGCAAAACAGTTAAAAAGATCACTTGTTGCATTGAGATATACCTACCACAAATCCAAAATTTCCTATAAGATGAATGAGCATGAATATGCTTGATTGTACATAGTGTAGTGTGTTTGATATGTTTTTTTTGCATTGAAAATTGTACTGGCAGTTTGATTTGTGTAAATTTCATCAGTTAGTACCATAATTCAGTACGTATTGTTATGTGTACTATTTGGCAGAATAACCTTCCTTCTTATCATGACCAATTGTAAGCGTTAGTTACTTATTGAAGCAAAATCCAATGCATCTTTATGTATGACATTAGTAATACTATGTATTTTAAAGTTTTGGTTAAGGCTGCACACTTATTTATATCTCTGTACTGATTATAAACTCAACCGGGACAGTTTTTGTTTCGTGTACCCTATTAATTCACGTACATTCGCGATCATTTCATTTTTGATCTTTCGAATAGCGTAGTGCTCGCAACGAAACGCATAACCATGAGTATAAGGTATTTTTGGAATGTAGAATTTTTGCTCTTTCCAACGATATAAAATATGGGGCTGAAATCACAATTTGAAAAAAATATCCAACTACCTATCCCAAGTGCCGTCCGTTGTATCTTAACGGCTGGAAGTCATTGAATCATAGTTTTGCGCGCGTGGCGAAGGGAAGGTGGGGTGGAGGGTTCACTCACTCACGAGAAGGTCCACTGATTTCTTCATGCACTGTTTGGAGTGACAGCTGACTTTTGCAAGTAGGCACTGAAACTTAACCTGAGAGGAGACATTCACTATTCCGTGTTAGGATGAAATTTGACAGTCAATATCCCCTAGACATTTTTTGGCAGAGTAGGATGATATTTGGCAGCCAAATTTTATCCTAGGATAGATTTGGGCAGCCAAATTTTATCCTAGGATAGATTTTTTTTATCCCAGAGATAAATTTTTGCAGCAAAAATTTATCCTACTGTAGGATAAATTTGAGGTAGGATAATTTATGCCATGACAAGCCTACCGATTGGGGAACGCAACACAAGGTATAGTAGTGTGATGACCATGCGTGTTTCTCCACGTTTTGCCTCGAAACTAACAAACCAAATAAAATATACGGAGCGCGAAAGAATGCTATGGTGGAATCGGTGTTGCCGCGATATATCGCGAAAGGCGATATATCGCGATTAAATGTTTATATCGCGAAAGGCGATATATCGCGATTAAATGTTTATATCGCGAAAGGCGATATATCGCGATTAAACTTTAGCCATATCGCGAAATAAACGAATACGGACGTAAACAAAGATATACAGAAATAAAATTTAGAAACGAGCAGAGAATAAACATACATTTAGGTATATCAATGAACTGCTACCGTTAAACCAGTTCAGTTTGAATTTTGCCTTAGAAATATACATTTGGCAATGCAGGCAAGATGCCACGCCCCCACGGGCGCAACCTTTTCATCTTAAGGAAAATACCTAAGCAAAAATACACAAGTACTTGCTTGCTGGTTTAGCTATGGTAGGGACGTATGACTCATGATTCCTCCACCTCAACAATGGATCATTTTTCCTGAAATCAATTGATTTCTGCTGACAGGCTGTTTTACTATAATATCTCTGCGGAAGCTTTCATGTAGCTAAGAAAGAATTGATTATTTTGTGCCATCCAAAGCCTCCCATGCGGCAGTTTTGAAGGCTTTGCGATCAACGCTCATGAAATAGTCTGTGGTAGCAAGTACATTTATCGCAAGTACACGTATACCTGTACCATATCCTTCGTGGTTGCCATAAGGCCCATAACTATTCACCCCAACATTTAATAACCAAGCGATATTGATCATGAATAATTTAATATATCGCGATATTTATATGGAACGTTCTATGCGATTTTGATGCTTGTGAATTTAAAAATATAGCATCCAATTCAAAGCGCTGTATCTTCCACACGGTTTGAGCTCTTGACTTCCTATTTTCAGCACTTCATACTACACCATTTCTCTATACTAAAAAGTATTTTGGGGTCTTGCACTTACTCCGTGCCAGTATTGCAACGTCCGATACCCCACCGGGTTCAAACCCACCATAACTTTCGGTAGGAGTAATCAAATCGCTTCAAATTCGGTTTGTAGGTAGAGAGGTCCTATATCTATTGATTTATACTGTTCGTTAATTTTCATGCCATCCGTTACGGAGAAACAGCTGTGCAAAGTAAGTACACGTTTCCCGCTCGAATCGCGCCTTTATATGTGCACGGAACAGTTTCCATTCTCCGGAGTGCATGAATATTCAACTATTCGTATAGGGCGTGATAACCACACCTATAAGGTCACCAAACAAACGGGCGGCTGAATTGTAGTGCTTGTTACGGTTGTTTTTCGGTGTAGATAAACGATATGGTGACGTATAACACGAGTGAACGCGAGCTCGTCGAGTTTCACTGAATCAGTCGGCGGATGAGTTCGAACTGTACGAATACGACGATCGATATTCAAAATACATTGGACGAGGATGGAGAGATTGAGAAAGGTAGAGATGGCGGTCGTACCACTGACGATGGTGGTTGTGTTAGTAATAGGGAGTGAGCAGCCCCTAAATTACCATAAGAGCCACCAGCCCCACCCCCACATAGCCAGGGGCTAATGGGGCTAGGCCCTTCACTGCAAGTTCGCTCAGCAGCCCTGGGGCCAAAGAGGCCATCCCCACACTACAGAACCATAAGCCCCCTCACTGCAAGTGCACACTATATACCTTTGGAACCATTAAACCCCATGCTGCAATTTAAATAGCCTCACATTCCAAATATGGAGCCAACAAGTGGAATTAACAGGCCCCATAATTCCAGCAAGGGAGCCACCAGCTAACCTGGCCAATGGAGCTAGCATCCACAATCACAAATAGATCATCAGACCCCCACACTGTCAGGAGGGATGTGGCCACCAGAATAATGCCAATGGAGATGCCAGCCCTCAGGCTGCAAATGGAATCAGCATCCCCAACCATTTCAGGGGAGCCATGAAGTACATGTACCAACAACACGTGATGACCTCACTACCAGATCAACCATTAGCCCTCACTCCGCAAGTGGTCTTAACAGGTCCCACACACTGGGGCCAACCCCCCCCCCCCCCCCACCCCCCCCCCCCCCCTACTACCTTTCCTTCAATGCAAGTTGAGTTAGCTGGGATCCCCCATACAGTAGAACAACCAGCCCCCTCACCGCAAGCTCATGAGCAATAGCAGCGGAACCTGTAAAGTCTACACTGCAACTGAACTTAATAGCCTCACACTGCATTCAACAGCCCATGGAACCATTCTTACAGAACACCCTCAGCTACCCAGGGCCAATGGGGTAGCCTCCACAGAGTCAGTCATGACGCCACCCCAAGTTGAATCAGCAGCCCCCACACAAACAAGGGCCTGTAGGGCCAGCTCCACACAGTAGAACCACCAGCCCCTCTCAGCTCACTTCAAATGGAGCCACTAGACCCTCTACCAGTATACACTGCAAGTCCAGACAGCAGCCCACACCAGTGGAGCCCTCACACAGATGGAGCCCAGCAAGGAAGTACCAGCTGCCACACAACCAGTGGTTAATCGAGCCCCCAGAATAATGCCAGTGGAGAAACCAGCCCTCGCACTGCAAATGGATTCAGCAACCCCAAAAATTTCATGGGAGCCATGAACTACATGTATATGTACTTTCCCCCACTACCTGTCCTTCAGTGAAAGAGGGGCCAATCAGCCAATGGGACAGTACAACCACCAACCCTCCTCATTGGTCAGGGGACATGTACCAAGAACAACTTAACAGACCCACCACACACTGGTGCCAGCCCTTGCCCCTCCCCCCCCCACCCCCCCTCTTCTCACTACCTGTCCTTTACTGCAAGTTGCATCAGCAATCCAGGGGCCAATAGGGCCAGGAACTACCACTCCCCCTCACTGCAATCACACACTACGTACCTTTGGAACCAACCAATAACCCAAGTGAAATCAATACTGCAAAACCTGACCCCCACACTACCAGCAAGGCAGCACCAGCTGCCACACAACCAGAGGATCAATGTGGCCCCCACTTAATGCCAGTGGAGAAGGCAGCCCTCACACTGCAAATGGAGTCAGTAACCCCATGCAACAATTTCAGGGGACATGTGCATGTACGCACATGTACCAATGGAATCACACATGCCCCACCAATGGAACCAGTGGAACGTTTAGCCCTCACAGCAAGTGGACTTATTACTTAGCAGTCCCCACAACGCCCCCTCCCACTACCTGTCCTTCACTGAACGAGGGAGTTAATGGGACCATCTCCACACAGTACAACTACCAGCCTTCCTCATAGCAAGCCAATGGAACCATTAACTCCCAAGCTGCAATTGAACATAATAACCTCACACTGCAAGTCCAGTCAAAAGCGCTGCACAACCAGTGGAGCCACCAGCCCTTCCACATATGGTGTTATCAGACCGTTCACTGCCAGCAGGAGGGTCAATGGGGCCCCCATAATAATGCTCATTTACCCTGGTTCAAGATACATTGGTCAAGGATGATGGCGGTCGTACCACTGATGATGGTGGTTGTGTTAGTGACAGGGAGTGAGCACCCCCTAAATTACCAAAAGAGCCACCAGCCCCACCCCCACATAGCCAGGGGCTAATGGGGCTAGGCCCTTCACTGCAAGTTCCCTCAGCAGCCCTGGGGCCAAAGAGGCCATCCCCACACAGCAGAACCACAAGCCCCCTTACTGCAAGTGCACACTATATACCTTTGGAACCATTAAGCCCCATGCTGCAATTTAAATTATTAATAATAGCCTCACATTCCAAATAGTGGAGCCAACAAGTGGAATTAACAGGCCCCATAATTCCAGTAAGGGAGCCACCAGCTAACCTGGTCAATGGAGCTAGCATCCACAATGCCAGTGGAGACACCAGCCCTCTCACAGACAGATCATCAGACCCCCACACTGACAGCAGGGATGTAGCCCCCACAATAATGCCAGTGGATATGCCAGCCCTCAGGCTGCAAATGGAATCAGCATCCCCAACCATTTCAGGGGAGCCATGAACTACATGTACCAACAACACGTGATGACCTCACTAACAGATCAACCATTAGCCCTCACTCCTCAAGTGGACTTAACAGACCCCACACCCAGGGGCCAACCCCTCCCCCCCTTTCATTCAATGCAAGTTGAGTCAACTGGGACCCCCCACATAGTAGAACAACCAGCCCCCTCACTGCAAGCTCATGAGCAATAGCAGTGGAACCTGTAAAGTCTACACTGCAACTGAACTTAATAGCCGCAGTCAGAAGCCCATGGAACCATTCTTACAGAATACCCTCAGCTACCCAGGGCCAATGGAGTAGCCTCCACAAAGTCAGTCAAGACGCCACCCCAAGTTGAGTCAGCAGCCCCCACACAAACAAGGTCCTGTAGGGCCAGCTCCGCACAGTAGCCCCTCTCTGCTCACTTCAAACGGAGCCACTAGACCCTCTACCAGTACTCACTGCAAGTCCAAACACCAGCCCACACCAGTGGAGCCCTCTCACAGATGGAGCCCAGCAAGGAAGTATCAGCTGCCACACAACCAGTGGTCAATCAAGCTCCCAGAATAATGCCAGTGGAGAAACCAGCCCTCGCACTGCAAATGGATTCAGCAACCCCAAAAAATTTCAGCGGAACCATGAACTACATGTATATGTACTTGCCCCCACTACCTGTCCTTCAATGAAAGAGGGGCCAATCAGCCAATGGGACAGTACAACCACCAACCCTCCTCATTGGTCAGGGGACATGTACCAAGAACAACTTAACAGGCCCACCACACACTGGTGCCAGCCCTTGCCCCTCTCCCCCCCCCCCCCCCCCCCCCACCCCCCCTCTTCTCACTACCTGTCCTTTACTGCAAGTTGCATCAGCAGACCAGGGGCCAATGGGGCCAAGAACTACCACTCCCCTTCACTGCAATCACACACTACGTACCTTTGAAACCTGCAACCAATAACCCAAGTGAAATCAATACTGCAAAACCTGACCCCCACATGTACACTGCCAGCAAGGGAGCACCAGCTGCCACACAACCAGAGGATCAATGTGGCCCCCACTTACTGCCAGTGGAGAAGGCAGCCCTCACACTGCAAATGGAGTCAGTAACCCCATGCAACAATTTCAGGGGACATGTGCATGTACGCACATGTACCAATGGAATCACACATGCCCCCCTTCAAACACTACCAATGGAACCAGTGGAACTTTTAGCCCTCACAGCAAGTGGACTTATTACTTAGCAGTCCCCACAACGCTCGCCCCCCCCCCCCCCCCCCACCCCCCTTCACTACTTGTCCTTCACTGAAGGAGGGGGCTAATATAATGGGACCATCCTCACACAGTACAACTACCAGCCTTCCACATAGCAAGCCCATGGAACCATTAACTCCCACACTGCAAGTGAACTTAATAACCTCACACTTCAAGTCCAGTCAAAAGTGCTGCACAACCAGTGGAGCCACCAGCCCTTTCACATATGGTGTTATCAGACCATTCACTGCCAGCAGTGCAGCTAGCAGCTGCACACAACCAGGGTCAATGGAGCCCCCCTAATAATGCCCATACTCTACAAATGGTTACCCTTAATGTGTGGGTTACACTGGTAGTGAGGTAGTGAGGAGGCTGGTGACTTTGCTGAAAGTGTGGGGTCTGCTAACTTCACTTGGGAAGAAAGCAAGGTGTGATGCACAATATTGTTGCCTTTATGGACTGTGCCTACGTGTGCAATTTACATGCAGTTGTATATTCCACTTGTTACTTTTTATGACATTTAAAATGGTACTTATTACTACATGTACATAAAGCACTAGTTTCCAGCAAGAGGGTACATGTACATTTTAGAAAAGAAATGTACAACTCAAACCTTCTTGTATGCCTTGCTTGCCTATATAAACCAGGGTGCAGACCACCCAAAATCTGTACTGATAGGGCAGGTAATGATATTCACCCGCCAATAACAAGCACTGCAAATGAAGGCAACTTCAGTAGTTGTGTTTCTATTTGTTAGTGGCTCCAATGGGGACTGGTGATTTACACATAATAAACATGATGGCTCCTCTAAAAGTGTCCGGGTGCCAAGTCCATATGCAGTTTGGGGGGGGGATGCTAGCTCCAGTGCTAAGTCCAATTGCAGTGAGGGCTAATGGTTCCACTGGTACCATGTGTTGTGTTAGGAGCAGGGAAGCAAGGAATGTGTGGCTCTGTTGGTACATGTAGTTCAGGGGGCTGGGGTCTCCACTGGCATTATTGTGGGGTGACTCCTGGTTATGTGGCAGCTGATGGCTGACTGGACTTGCAGTGTGTCTAGTGGCTCCATTTGAAGTGAGCAGAGAGGGGCTGGTGGTTCTACTGTGCGGAGCTGGCCCCTACAGGTCCCTGTTTGTGTGGGGGCTGCTGATGCAACTTGGGGTGGCGTCTTCACTGGATTTGTGGAGGCAACCCCATTGGCCCTGGAATGGTTCCATAAGTCGTGCATGGGCTGCTGACCGCATGGACATGTGAGGCTATTAAGTTCAGTTGTAGGGAACACTTTACAGGTTCCACTGGTATTATTCACGAGCTTGAGGTGAGGGGGCTGGTGGTTCATCCCAGTGGCCCCTCAACTGCTGACTCAACTTACATGCAGCAATAGAAAGGTAGTGGGGGGGGGGGGGGGGGCTGGTTCCAGTGCGTGCGACCTGCTAGGTCCACATGCGGAGTGAGGGTTAATGGTTCATCTGGTAGTGAGGGCATGTGTTATCGATACATGTAGTTAGTGGCTCCCCTAAAATTGTTGGGGATGCCGACTCCATTTGCTGTGTGATGGCTGGCATCTCCACTGGCATTGTTGTGGGGGCCACATTTCTGCTAGCAGTGTGGGGGTATGATAACTCTATTTGTGAGAAGACTGGTAGCTCCAATGTTTGTGTAGAGCTGCCTACAGGACAGGCTAAATGTTCCACTGGTTCCATTGGTAGTGTTTGAAGGGGGGTATGTGTGATTCCATTGGTACATGTGCGTACATGCACATGTCCCTTGAAATTGTTGCATGGGGTTACTGACTCCATTTGCAGTGTGAGGGCTGCCTTCTCCACTGGCATTAAGTGGGGGCCACATTGATCCTCTGGTTGTGTGGCAGCTGGTGCTCCCTTGCTGGCAGTGTGGGGGTCAGGTTTTGCAGTATTGATTTCACTTGGGTTATTGGTTGCAGGTTCCAAAGGTACGTAGTGTGTGATTGCAGTGAAGGGGAGTGGTAGTTCTTGGCCCCATTGGCCCCTGGTCTGCTGATGCAACTTGCAGTAAAGGACAGGTAGTGAGAAGAGGGGGGGTGGGGGGGGGAGGGGCAAGGGCTGGCACCAGTGTATGGTGGGCCTGTTACGTTGTTCTTGGTACATGTCCCCTGACCAATGAGGAGGGTTGGTGGTTGTACTGTCCCATTGGCTGATTGGCCCCTCTTTCATTGAAGGACAGGTAGTGGGGGCAAGTACATATACATGTAGTTCATGGTTCCGCTGAAATTTTTGGGGTTGCTGAATCCATTTGCAGTGCGAGGGCTGGTTTCTCCACTGGCATTATTCTGGGGGCTCGATTGACCACTGGTTGTGTGGCAGCTGATACTTCCTTGCTGGGCTCCATCTGTGAGAGGGCTCCACTGGTGTGGGCTGCTGTCTGGACTTGCAGTGTGTACTGGTAGAGGGTCTAGTGGCTCCGTTTGAAGTGAGCAGAGAGGGGCTGGTGGTTCTACTGTGCGGAGCTGGCCCTACAGGCCCTTGTTTGTGTGGGGGCTGCTGACTCAACTTGGGGTGGCGTCTTGACTGACTTTGTGGAGGCTACTCCATTGGCCCTGGGTAGCTGAGGGTGTTCTGTAAGAATGGTTCCATGGGCTGCTGACTGCGGCTATTAAGTTCAGTTGCAGTGTAGACTTTACAGGTTCCACTGCTATTGCTCATGAGCTTGCAGTGAGGGGGCTGGTTGTTCTACTATGTGGGGGGTCCCAGTTGACTCAACTTGCATTGAATGAAAGGGGGGGAGGGGTTGGCCCCTGGGTGTGGGGTCTGTTAAGTCCACTTGAGGAGTGAGGGCTAATGGTTGATCTGTTAGTGAGGTCATCACGTGTTGTTGGTACATGTAGTTCATGGCTCCCCTGAAATGGTTGGGGATGCTGATTCCATTTGCAGCCTGAGGGCTGGCATATCCACTGGCATTATTGTGGGGGCTACATCCCTGCTGTCAGTGTGGGGGTCTGATGATCTGTCTGTGAGAGGGCTGGTGTCTCCACTGGCATTGTGGATGCTAGCTCCATTGACCAGGTTAGCTGGTGGCTCCCTTACTGGAATTATGGGGCCTGTTAATTCCACTTGTTGGCTCCACTATTTGGAATGTGAGGCTATTATTAATAATTTAAATTGCAGCATGGGGCTTAATGGTTCCAAAGGTATATAGTGTGCACTTGCAGTAAGGGGGCTTGTGGTTCTGCTGTGTGGGGATGGCCTCTTTGGCCCCAGGGCTGCTGAGGGAACTTGCAGTGAAGGGCCTAGCCCCATTAGCCCCTGGCTATGTGGGGGTGGGGCTGGTGGCTCTTTTGGTAATTTAGGGGGTGCTCACTCCCTGTCACTAACACAACCACCATCATCAGTGGTACGACCGCCATCATCCTTGACCAATATATCTTGAACCAGGGTCAATGAGCATTGTTATGGGGGCCCCATAGACCCTCCTGCTGGCAGTGAATGGTCTAATAACACCATATGTGGAAGGGCTGGTGGCTCCACTGGTTGTGCAGTGCTTTTGACTGGACTTGGAGTGTGAGGTTATTAAGTTCAATTGCAGCTTGGGAGTTAATGGTTCCATTGGCTTGCTATGAGGAAGGCTGGTAGTTGTACTGTGTGGGGATGGTCCCATTAGCCCCCTCGTTCAATGAAGGACAGGTAGTGGGAGGGGGTGTTGTGGGGACTGCTAAGTAATAAGTTCACTTGCTGGGAGGGCTAAACGTTCCACTGGTTCCATTGGTGGGGCATGTGTGATTCCATTGGTACATGTGCGTACATGCACATGTCCCCTGAAATTGTTGCATGGAGTTACTGACTCGATTTGCAGTGTGAGGGCTGCCTTCTCCACTGGCATTAAGTGGGGGCCACATTGATCCTCTGGTTGTGTGGCAGCTGATGCTGCCTTGCTGGTAGTGTGGGGGTCAGGTTTTGCAGTATTGATTTCACTTGGGTTATTGGTTGGTTCCAAAGGTACGTAGTGTGTGATTGCAGTGAGGGGGAGTGGTAGTTCTTGGCCCCATTGGCCCCTGGTCTGCTGATGCAACTTGTAGTAAAGGACAGGTAGTGAGAAGAGGTGGTGTGGGGAAGGGGGGAGGGGCGAGGGCTGGCACCAGTGTGTGGTGGGCCTGTTAAGTTGTTCTGGTACATGTCCCCTGACCAATGAGGAGGGTTGGTGGTTGTACTGTCCCATTGGCTGATTGGCCCCTCTTTCATTGAAGGATGGGTAGTGGGGGCAAGTACATATACATGTAGTTCATGGCTCCCCTGAAATTTTTTGGGAATGCTGAATCCATTTGCAGTGCGAGGGCTGGTTTCTCCACTGGCATTATTCTGGGAGCTCGATTAACCACTTGTTGTGTGGCAGCTGGTACTTCCTTGCTGGGCTCCATCTGTGTGAGGGCTCCACTGGTGTGGGCTGCTGTCTGGACTTGCAGTGTATACTCAGTCTGGTAGAGGGTCCAGTGGCTCCATTTGAAGTGAGCAGAGAGGGGCTGGTGGTTCTACTGTGTGGAGCTGGCCCTACTGGCCCTTGTTTATGTGGGGGCTGCTGATTCAACTTGGGGTGGCGTCATGACTGACTCTGTGGAGGCTACCCCATTGGCCCTGGGTAGCTGAGGGTGTTCTGTAAGAATGGTTCCATGGGCTGCTGAATGCAGTGTGAGGCTATTATGTTCAGTTGCAGTGTAGAATTTACAGGTTCCGCTGCTATTGTTCATGAGCTTGCGGTGAGGGGGCTGGTTGTTCTACTGTATGGGGGATCCCAGCTGACTCAACTTGCATTGAAGGAAAGGTAGTGGGGGGGGGGGGGGGGTGGGGGGGTTGGCCCCAGTGTGTGGGACCTGTTAAGACCACTTGAGGAGTGAGGGCTAATGGTTGATCTGGTAGTGAGGTCATCACGTGTTGTTGGTACATGTACTTCATGGCTCCCCTGAAATGGTTGGGGATGCTGATTCCATTTGCAGCTTGAGGGCTGGCATCTCCATTGGCATTATTCTGGGGGCCACATCCCTCCTGGCAGTGTGGGGGTCTGATGATCTATTTGTGAGAGGGCTGGTGTCTCCACTGGCATTGTGGATGCTAGCTCCATTGGCCAGGTTAGCTGGTGGCTCCCTTGCTGGAATTATGGGGCCTGTTAATTCCACTTGTTAGCTCCATATTTGAAATGTGAGGCTATTTAAATTTCAGCATGGGGTTTAATGGTTCCAAAGGTATATAGTGTGCACTTGCAGTGAGGGGGCTTGTGGTTCTGTAGTGTGGGGATGGCCTCTTTGGCCCCAGGGCTGCTGAGCGAACTTGCAGTGAAGGGCCTAGCCCCATTAGCCCCTGGCTATGTGGGGGTGGGGGTGGTGGCTCTTTTGGTAATTTAGGGGCTGCTCACTCCCTATCACTAACACAACCACCATCGTCAGTGGTACGACCGCCATCACTACCTTTCTCAATCTCTCCATCCTCGTCCAATGTATTTTGAATATCGATCGTCGTATTCGTACAGTTCGAACTCATCCGCCGACTGATTCAGTGAAACTCGACGAGCTCGCGTTCACTCGTGTTATACGTCACCATATCGTTTATCTACACCGAAAAACAACCGTAACAAGCACTACAATTCAGCCGCCCGTTTGTTTGGTGACCTTATAGGTGTGGTTATCACGCCCTATACGAATAGTTGAATATTCATGCACTCCGGAGAATCGAAACTGTTCCGTGCACATATAAAGGCGCGATTCGAGCGGGAAACGTGTACTTACTTTGCACAGCTGTTTCTCCGTAACGGATGGCATGAAAATTAACGAACAGTACAAATCAATAGGTATAGGACCTCTCTACCTACAAACCGAATTTGATTACTCCTACCGAAAGTTATGGTGGGTTTGAACCCGGTGCGGTATCGGACGTTGCAATACTGGCACGGAGTAAGTGCAAGACCCCAAAATGTATTTTAGCATAGAGAAATGGTGTAGTATGAAGTGCTGAAAATAGCAAGTCAAGAGCTCAAACAGTGTGGAAGATATAGCGCTTTGAATTGGATGCTATATATATAAATTCACAAGCATCAAAATCGCATAGAACGTTCCATATCGCGATTAAATGCTCCTATCGCGATATATCGCGATATAGGCGATTAAGGATGAAGGTTATTTCGCGGCAACACTGGGTGGAATACACAGCAGCGTTGCGCCGTCGTGGCATAGCTATGGTCGTGGTAAGTGGTTACTGGTACATGGGTGTCTGTGCGCGTGTGCTTATATCACGTGTAAGGCAGGTTCAAGACAAGTCTGTTTGTGTCAGATCTGAAGAAGAACTCAGGGCAGACAGTGACTGTGAATTTTAAAACACTATCTCTGCCTTAACTGCCGCAGTTAAGGCAGAGATAGTGTTTTAAAATTATAGAGTTAATGAAATTCATTGCTACGTTATCGCACGTGACTTATGTGAAGCGATGCGGCCGGGCGGCTGATATTTTCATTCTTTCTCGTTATGTTCGCGTTTTGTTTCGATCTTTAAGTACGTTGTATAATGTTTGTGTGCTTGTATGTGGGTGCGCGTGGGAGCCCGTGTTTTGTGTCGTGTGTGCTTGCGCGCGTGTGTGTGTGTGTGTGTGGGGGGGGGGGGGGGGGCGTATACGTATTTAGTGTTGTGTGTGGGGGGCGTTATTTAGTGTCGTGTGTGTGTTTGTGTGTGTGTGTGTGTGTGTATATGTGGGAATGTATATGTATGATGCAGTATATGTTTACGGGCAAAGGAGCCTAGTCGTGCTTGGTATAATAATAAACTGTTAAGTCATACGAGCGTGTTTATCTTGCGTGAGTGTGCGTTGTGCGGTGTGTTTTGAAACTGAGGGAGGTATTCAATTATCGATCGATTCTAGCCTAAGCCCACCTGCCTGGGCCTACTAGTACTACGAGGAAAGTGTGCAGGCTAGATCTAAAATTGTGCAAGCAATTAAGTGTTTACAACATATTTAGAGCGCTACATATGGTATATATGTACAGACGACCCATACTTGATTTAAGAGTGTGTGCCATACCACTATCTATGGCTATCTCTATGCTATGTAGTACTGTGTTTTAATAATCACACTTCAGACATGTAGATGGTTCCCTCCAGCGCCCATGTTCCCATCTCAATGCCCTAGCTGGACTGCAGGAGTGCTCTAGAAGAGGCAAAAGGTGCACAGAAGGCCACACCCATGTTCCCTCCTCATGCTATGCCCATGTTCCCTCCTCACACTACACCCATGTTCCATCCTCACACTACACCCATGTTCCCTCCTCACACTACACCCATGTTCCCTCCTCACACTACACCCATGTTCCCTCCTCACCCTACACCCATGTTCCCTCCTCACCCTACACCCATGTTCCCTCCTCACCCTACACCCATGTTCCCTCCTCACACTATGCCCATGTTCCCTCACATTCACACCCATGTTCCCTCCTCACACTACGCCCATGTTCCCTCCTCACACTACACCCATGTTCCCTCCTCACACTACACCCATGTTCCCTCCTCACACCACACCCATGTTCCCTCCCCATGTTCCCTCCTCACATTCACACCCATGTTCCCTCCTCACACTACAGCCATGTTCCCTCCTCACACTACACCCATGTTCCCTCCTCACACTCCCTCCTCACACTACACCCAAGTTCACTCCTCACACTCCCTCCTCACACTACACCCATGTTCCTCCTCACACTACACCCATGTTCCCTCCTCACACTACACCCATGTTCCCTCCTCACCCTACACCCATGTTCCCTCCTCACACTACACCCATGTTCCCTCCTCACACCACACCCATGTTCCCTCCTCACACTATGCCCATGTTCCCTCCTCACATTCACACCCATGTTCCCTCCTCACACTACAGCCATGTTCCCTCCTCACACCACACCCATGTTCCCTCCTCACACTACACCCATGTTCCCTCCTCACACTCCCTCCTCACACTACACCCAAGTTCACTCCTCACACTCCCTCCTCACACTACACCCATGTTCCTCCTCACACTACACCCATGTTCCCTCCTTACACTACACCCATGTTCCCTCCTCACATTCACACCCATGTTCCCTCCTCACACTACAGCCATGTTCCCTCCTCACACTACACCCATGTTCCCTCCTCACACTACACCCAAGTTCACTCCTCACACTCCACCCATGTTCCTCCTCACACTACACCCATGTTCCCTCCTCTCACTCCCTCCTCACACTACACCCAAGTTCACTCCTCACTCCCTCCTCACACTACACCCATGTTCCTCCTCACACTACACCCATGTTCCCTCCTCACACTACACCCATGTTCCCTCCTCACCCTACACCCAAGTTCCCTCCTCACACTACACCCATGTTCCCTCCTCACCCTACACCCATGTTCCCTCCTCACACTACACCCATGTTCCCTCCTTACACTGCACCCATGTTCCCTCCTCACATTCACACCCATGTTCCCTCCTCACACTACAGCCATGTTCCCTCCTCACACTACACCCATGTTCCCTCCTCACACTACACCCATGTTCCCTCCTCACACTCACTCCTCACACTACACCCAAGTTCACTCCTCACACTCCCTCCTCACACTACACCCATGTTCCTCCTCACACTACACCCATGTTCCCTCCTCACACTCCCTCCTCACACTACACCCAAGTTCACTCCTCACACTCCCTCCTCACACTACACCCATGTTCCTCCTCACACTACACCCATGTTCCCTCCTCACACTACACCCATGTTCCCTCCTCACCCTACACCCATGTTCCCTCCTCACACTACACCCATGTTCCCTCCTCACCCTACACCCATGTTCCCTCCTCACACTACACCCATGTTCCCTCCTCACATCACACCCATGTTCCCTCCTCACACTATGCCCATGTTCCCTCCTCACACTACACCCATGTTCCCTCCTCACACTATACCCATGTTCCCTCCTCACACTACACCCATGTTCCCTCCTCCCCCTACACCCATGTTCCCTCCTCACACTGCACCCATGTTCCCTCCTCACACCGCACCATGTTCCTTTCTTGCACCACACCCATCATCCCTCCCACCACACCCGTCTTCCATCCACACCACACCTATCATCCCTCCTCACACCACACCCATCTTCCCTCTTCACGCCACACCCACCTTCCCTCTTCACACCACACCCATCTTCCTTCCTCATACCACACCCATCTTCCCTCATACCACACCATATAATTACATACAGGAGAACACATGTAGGGGGTATACAGAGGACTTTCAGGAGCATTGCCATAGAGAGCTCTCGGATTTGACATCGAATACATGTAGTTGTTATTGTGTTTATCTTTGAAAGCCGTTACACGCTTTGTTTATGTGTGTGCGTGTATGAGTGTATACGTTAGCACCCACAAAACCCACAATCGTTTAGAATGCGGTTTGTGGGTGGTATCCGTGTCAGCTCGACTCAGCAGAACCCACAGACGCTTATTATAGTAAAAAGGCTGGCGATTCAAAACAAAAACATGCACTATTACCCTAGCAGCCGAACGAACGCGGGCTTATCCCGCCATAGCGGCGCGCGTGCGTAGCCTAGTTACGTGGCGGCGCGCGAAAATGGAGGTAGTACTCAACAAAAGCAACGCTTACTGAGTTGATGCCGTGCCAGTTAATTTTTTTTACATCTACCATAAAACTGTAGAGTCATTGTACTTACCGAATTGCAGTAGGACCAGACGATTATAATCTTGATTACCAATTAAGTTACTGTGAGTATTAGTTGATCAAATTGAAAAAAGGTCCAAACTTTAGAGCGTTATTAAATTTATCTGTCCGCTAAGACTGAATTCAGAAAGGTCCTACTGGCACTTATGTAGTCCATAGTAAGTGCAATATGTACTAAAGTTTTTAAGACATTACTGTCACGTCTTCAGTTCCGTATTTGATTCCATACGGTTAAGGTATATATTCATTAATTGCCCGTGTCCGCGTGACGTCATCATGCATTAAATGCGATACTATATCGACGGGCTTTAATATTATGCATTCATAATTTAAATATAGCACAGTGCTTAGCAACTACGTTAGAAAAAAGGTTTCTATTGAGAACCCATGCCTTTACTGCCCTGAGAAAGGTACGTGCATGTGATACCGCGTTTTACTAAATTTATGACCGCTAGGTTTGTTCTAAAAGATTCTGATCTGCCATTGCAGAAACTGCATCCTGAGGTAAAAATCGTATCATCTTAATTTTAATGTCATTTTGTTTTCCTTAGGATATTGAACTGAAGTATTGTGCTCTTCTAGAGGGCTGCTTCCTATATATTGAACGTTGTAGTTACATGTATGATGTGCTTTTGCTGTTTTTTAACACCGCTTCCGTGAGAATCGAATGTATTTTTTGTCGAACCGACATTTTGGAAAATTAGTCGGAAAAGGTCTGTATGCTTTATAAAGCATATTTTCTGATAGGCCAACTCTCGATGAGTCATTTGGTATAAATTTTAGCTTTGTGGCATATATAACAACATACTTGTATCGGGTGAGACTTACGCACTTACCCTTTTTTTTATGTTCGAGAGCTGATCGGTACACTTTTTTTCTATCGCTTTTCAACAAAATCTGATAGCATTTTTGGATTCTCCTAGACACCAAATAGAGACTTAGTGAATAGCATGTTCATAGCTAGCATAGTTTACGTACAAACTGCTCTGTTAGGTACAAAAACTCGTTCCCAGACTTACACCTTTTATTTTACGCATGCGCATTTAGTTGTTGCACATTTTTCTCAGAAGCCAGCTTGCAACAAGTGCCATGCAGGAACAGACTGCTGCATGCGGCATCCACGTAAGCGTGGTCAACCAAGCAAGACAATAGCATTATCTAATTCTGAACCATCACCAGATCGGCTGAATGTGTAGCTCAGGCATAACCCAGATAGACACCAGTGATGGAAACTCAGGCACACATTTTGAAGGTCAGACATGGCTGTGGCTTGCTGTCATATGACTGCACATGACTGTAGCTTGCTGTCATATGACTGCACATGCCTGTGGCTTGCTGTCATGTGACTACACATGGCTGTAGCTTGCTGTCACATGGTTGTGCTTGCTGTCATATGACTGCAGATGACTGTAGCTTGCTGTCATATGACTGCACATGCCTGTGGCTTGCTGTCATGTGACTACACATGGCTGTAGCTTGCTGTCATATGACTGCACATGACTGTAGCTTGCTGTCATATGACTGCACATGCCTGTGGCTTGCTGTCATGTGACTACACATGGCTGTAGCTTGCTGTCACATGGTTGTGCTTGCTGTCATATGACTGCACATGGCTGTAGCTTGCTGTCATAGACTGCACATGGCTGTGGCTTGCTGTCATATGACTACACATGGCTGTGGCTTGCTGTCATATGACTACACATGGCTGTGGCTTGCTGTCATATGACTACACATGGCTGTAGCTTGCTGTCATATGACTACACATGGCTGTGGCTTGCTGTCATATGACTACACATGGCCAAGCACATGGCCATGGCTTGCTGTTTTGCCAGTAATATTCAGAGTCATTTGACAGCAAGCCATATGTTTGCCTGGCTGAGCTGCAGTTGCAGAAAGCTATTAAAGTTCCACTGCCAGGAGTGTGTATCAAAGCATTGGCAGGAAATTTGCATGAGGCTAAAGCATCGAAGTGATGAAGGGAGCTCTGGAAGGGAAAAGAAGGCAAGGATAAGCTTTGAGCATTTGGATATGGATAAGGATGTCTATCTCCAAGTGGAACTGGAGGTATATCTCTGCAGCCACCACTACATCAAAAATACGGGAAATAAGCCAGAGCGAGTAACAGACAGAGCACATGAAGCAGCTTCTGTTTAGCAGCAGTGATGACATATATGTTTTGATGTGTAGTATGAACGCTACTATATATGACTGTATGCAAATGGAAAATAGCGCACGCGTAGACTTATATACCAGCCAAAGTTCGACACTACGCAGCACACTCGCGGAATAATACATCGGTCTGGGAACGCGGCCACAAAGATCGACATAACAAAAAGTGCTTGTTTCAACACTCGCATACAGTTAGACGGTCTAAATGTGTACAAAACCGACGCATCTTACAAAGGTAAGTATATTTGGACTGTTTTCGATGTTAGAAAAGGCTTCAGAAAAAAGTGTACTTTTATTTGTGAAGCGTCCAACCGTTTGACTAAAAACAAATGCAGGTTACAACGATAAGTACATAGGACGCAATAAATAGCGCAAACCCTCATGCAGAGAGTTGTGCTACTATGTTTTTATGCTTTTGTGGCTAAAAAAGGTCGTCAGACTAATTTTCTAAAACTTGAGTTCGACAAAATAGCCCAAAAAAACATTCGATTCTCACGGAACCGGTGTTAATCACAATTATACAAAAAGATCAATAAAAATTTTAAATAGTATGCAGGCTTTTGGTAGGTTTAACCCTTCCTTACTGTTTATGAAAACATCATATTTCCATACGTATATATCATATTTCCATACGCATATATCATATTTCCATACGTATATATCATATTTCCTTCGCAGAAAACATACGTAATTACGGCTGTTCATTGAAAGGAAATATAGTAAATCCGATAATTTCTAATTCCAGGAAAGGTATCTAATTGTGGTATTTACTTTTGGTTTACATGAACGTATACATAACTGAAATGTGGTCATTTCGTCCCGTGGTTTGAACTACCGTCGAGAAAACTGAACTCTCAGAGATGCACCAACCGCCGTACCAGAAAGCTTCGCTATGCTGGGTCTCCTGCCTCGCTGTCATATCTCTGGTATCACTGGACATCTGTTCGGCCCAGTCGGTAAGCCGAAAACCATCCATGATAGCATGGGCAGGGGCATGAATAATATTGTCGGGCACTCGATTATGCGCCCGTATAACATTTCTATAACGGCCGGAGAACGTTATCACCAGCAAGGATACTGTGTGTATGGATTGGAAACGCAACAACTCGTTACCAATACCCGTACATGAACACTAAGCCCCCTGTCACGAAAAATTTGGTCCGGGGAAAAAATCGGTCCGGCCGGACCAATTTTGGCGACCAAAATCAGTCCGGCCGGACCACTTTTGGCGACCAAAAGTGGTCCGCCGGACCACTTTTAGGTAGGACCACTTTTGCCATGACACCCCCCCCCCCCCCCCCCCCCCCCCCCCGGCCCCCCCTCCCCCCCTCTGCCCCCACCAAAAAATGGCTCGTATTTGAACGAGCGTATTGTCGTCATCTCGAGGGCTGCTGTGCGTCGTCTAGTGATGTTGAAACTGGTACGCGCTATACGCTGGCACTCGTTTAAACACGAAGCAATTTTTTGGGTGGGGGCGAGCTAGCAATGGCTATCCCGTATTTTGCATTAGGACGTGACTCATGATCAGAAGTCAGAAACATAAAAAGCACCGCATCGATGATGCATGCCTTTGTTGAGAAAAGTGATTTACAATACGGGACTGAATTTATACACGAAAATATATACTAAACGTGAAATTAATTATATAAACGCTTTGGGGCGATATATATATATCCTGCGTTCCGAGCTTGAGTATATCCTAATTAGTTACTAACATATAGTTTTTATGAGCATATCTTTGTAAATCGCTACTTGTGTTAGAATATTCATAAAACGAGCTTGGCCAGCGTGCAGCGTGCACACGATAGATCGATCATGCTTTAAAGGAGGAGGTGGTACGTAAATAGTTGCGCAGGCCGCGGCAATCTGTGCGCAAATTTGCGTATAAAAGGCGCCTGGATCCAACCGGAAGTCACGTGAGTTGAACATCCTTACAATGGCGTAGTTTTGAGCTCTTTGGATTCTCGCACAAACGTTCTGGCTACGTCGTTTTACGTTGTAAAAACGGGCAGATCAAATACTTCTTAGTACTTGATCGCGCCCTTTACGGTTCCCCTACATGTACAACTGATTTACGTTTGTGCCGTTAATTTGTTCTCTGTAAACCGCGAGTTGCATTGTGTTCTTAGTTCACATCCATGTACCTTTCTGTATAGTTACTGATCACTGTTACATGTTGTGCAAGCACTGTGAGGTTTTACGTCAGTTTGAAAGGTAAGCGTGGCTCTAAGGTAAATCATCACGTGCACATGACCAGAGATAAAAACGTCGACCTGTTCGATAAGTAGGTTAGAGTGTCAAATTTTGATGAGCTACATGGATTTTGATCGTTTCAATGCCTTTGCATCTCTGTTATTTTCTACCCAAATGAGTACATGACTGGCGTTGGGCCCGCGCACGGCTTGTGCTGTAAGACCTTGTAATTGTACTAAGCAAAAAAAAAAAAAAAACACACACACAAAGGAACAACAAAAATACAACGAAGAAAAAAAAAACACCTTGTAGATGAGAGTTTTTTTTAGTGCTTTGGCTGCAGGCATATAGCGAGAGGCTTCCCTTTGGAATGTTACCTTGGACTCTCCCTGATCACACTGAATCCTACAATATAGACAGGAACAGGAATGCATGCATAAATGCATATTATCTCAAATAGTACCCAATACACAGGCATACCTCCACCCACTCTTACCACTAAATAATCTCTACCTCTTTTCTACTGTCACCTAACACCCTCCTGTGCTGGACACCATTCTGTATGGTGCCGGATAAACAGAGACCTTCAATCCCAAATACAGCATGCCCAGGTCAGGCCAACTTGACCTTCAACCTCTTATACATGAACAAGGCACACCCACCCGATTGAGAGGGCATCATCCAAATCATCACAGCCCACAGGATCTACACTGAATAAGAGGTGGGTGTGGCAAAGGTCCCTACGTGTCCTGACCTCTTCACAGTCAACATCCCATGGAGTCTATATGGTAACCATGGGGAGCTCTAGTGGGGGGAGAAGGGGGGTGATTAGGGAATGACCACAGCAACATGGCCATCTCAGGCCTGCCATCAAGGATAGCTTTGCTAAATAGTCTAGAGTCTAAAGAGTGAAGGGAAGTGCGGGGAAGGAAGGGGAAAGAGGGGCAAGGGAGGTGAGTGGGAGGGAAAGAAGAAAGAGAGGGGGAAGAGGGAGGAGGCACAGGAGATAGAGGACACAGCACATACATGTATGTAGCTCATACACACATACATGTATGTAGCTCATACACCCATACATGTATACACACATACATGTATGTAGCTTGTACACACATGCATGTATACACACATACATGTATGTAGCTCGTACACACATACATGTATACACACATACATGTATACACACATACATGTATACACACATATAGATGTATACACACTTACATGTATACACACATATATATGTATACACACATACATGTATACACACATACATGTATACACACATATAGATGTATACACACATACATGTATACACACATACATGTATACACACATACATGTATACACACATACATGTACACACATATACATGTATACACACATGGGCTTGCCTTCTTCATGGACTCTTTTGCTGCATCTGGTACCACTTGCTGGTACAGTCTGTTCACATAAACTGAATGAACAAGGACATAAAAAATCAAATCAATCATCTCAGACCCCACCTGAGCAGATGTATCACTGCTTCACTTCACCCATACCAGCAAATACAGAGAAAGTCATGTACTGGCAAGGTAATATGCCAGCAAAGGTGAAGTCTCTCATTTGCATTGACATTACTAAATCCATGCAAACAGTACTCTTCTAATTAGCAAGGTAATGACCAGACTGCACCCTGGAACTAGCCCAGACACATGACTGCTTGCAATGTGGGCAAACAAACTGGACCCTAGTTTACAAGATAGCTACTGTCCCTTCCCAAGCGAGTATTATACAGAGCAACAGGATTACTAATTATGGTACTCTTACCTGTATGAAAGATGCTAAAGTGCAAGATGGGTTGCAAAGACAGCCGCACAGCTGGGCAAGCTTGAAGGCCTTACGTTCAACCACAAAGAGGTCTTGGTCACTGCATGGGGCTTCATCTCTCGTACTATAGTCACTACCGTTAGTATATATAGATATTAGGGGCCTACGTGCATGTATATCTATCGTACTTACCTGCAGGGTCCAACATGATTTCCTTCCCAGAACAAGATGCTCTGCTCCTTGAGGGTTCGGGTTGTGTCAATACGCGGTCCAGCAAACCATTCAACACACTGCATGATAGTAGCGTTCCGCTTGCAACTGAGTGCCAGTAGTAGCCTCCCTGCTTCAAACCTACTCAGAACCGTTTCATTTTCATCTCTAGAGGAAAAGGACCGTTCCAGGTGTAATTTGTGCCGAGAGTACTAGTATCTAAGGTCGCCATTATGATTATAAAGAACACGTGATCAGTTTTTAAACTTAGTGTTATTAACTACAGACTGTGAAACGCGAGTGCTAGTGGTATTATTTCATGACTAGACTTAGCCCGTGAAAAATCACGGAACTGATTGTATAAAAGTCAATGTTTTTTACATACAGTAATCTACCATGGTCCCACCTATTGTAATATACGGTTACTACGCAACGTATTAAATAGCGCGCAATGAAATACTTCCAGTCTGTAACGATAAATATGAACACCGGTCAATTGCCATTGGTCGATAAGTAGCGTTACCCAGTGAAAAATCACGGAAGTGATTCTATAAGAAGTGCAGAATGTTTTTTTTTTTTTTTTTTACATACAGTAATCTACCACCTGTTGTAATATACGGTTACTACGCAACCTATTTAATAGCCCGCGCACGCAATAATAGTACTACTTCCGGTCTGTACGATAAGAATGAGCACCGGTCAATTGCCATTGGTCGTTGCTATATGCTTTTGTGTGGGAGTGGTCGTTTCTATTGGTTGCTAGGTACGCGTTGCTAGTTATGTTCAAACCCACAATTGTAGACGCTAGGCGGAGTTTATAAATAGGTGACGTTGGAAATTATAGTATTAGATATGGCATTCAAAACGTGTGCGAAGAACTCTTGTATGTACGCTGTGCCAATTAAGCCTCTATGCATAAATATGGAGCCACCATTTTAAATTTAAAACAGCCGCACGGCCGGTTGAAATTTTTGGATCCACTCTCCTTTTATACGCCAACTCCTCCTTTAAGCAAAAAGGTTGACTATGAGGCAGATTAGCTAAAACGATGCCATGCACGTGCACGTCACGTTACTGTGACTTCATTTACTACATGCATGTACATGTACGACACGCTTAATTGATGCTGAGCCACTTTAGCACAATGATCATGATGCATCATCGATATCACTGAGTAGCGCCACATTTATATATAGAATGCGCTTGAATGTGAAAAGGAGGAATCTGCGTGGGATGAAAATTACTGTTGTTTGGAAAAAGTACTACATCCGAAAAGCGGTTATAAATCGTACGTCCGCGAAAACTAATAAAAGGAGCGCGTTTGTTTCACGGGTGTTTCACAGCGGACATTTATGGAGTATTTAGATGTCCAATTGCACATTTACGTAAAAATTATTTTGGTAACTCATTAACGGGCTAACATTTTCAAGGCCTGTTTCCGCTACAACCCAGTTTCACTACGCCTCTCTATTGATAATTCCAAGCATAGTATTAGTCCAAGCAGAGATAATATATACATATATATTATCTCTGGTCTAAGCACAAACCCAAATCAACTGCTCACATGTTTACAGCATTTCAACATACGGCGCAACGTTTCTCAGTAGTAATCACGTGCCCCTTAATTCGTTACAAGTGCATCTTTTGGTGGGATATTTGTGAGGCTCTCGAACTTCCAGGTGAGTTGTGACGATAAAACACAGAATCCAGGGGCATTGTAAAACAATCTAAGCTGGGTCATGTCTCGAGACGCGATATCTAGGGCATATAAAATCGCGGCTGAAATATATGAATAATTATCAACATCTTGGTTTTTATATATGCTTTGCGATGCAGTTCCATAACAGTTAGCTTACAAAACATTGCAGGGTGTGCGGTGGGAGGTTGGTGGTGACTAATAAGTCAAAAAGAAGCATGTACAATTTACAAAAAGGAGCTTAAACTAGCTTTTTGTATCGATGATCCACCCATAATCGTTCTGCAAACCGTGTGAGCTAAGGGGAGGGTGTCAGTTAAATGCTTTGAGGCAGAAAAAGCTAATACCATTTAAAAGTTTGGTCGTGCCCTGCAAGTGGAAAGCCCATACTGTAGACAAGTGTGAAGTGAGTGAGGAGCAAATTTAATTGCATGATCACATTTAGGTTTGCCAGCATTTTGAGGTGCTGGTAAAAGATGGTACGAAGAAAAAAAAGTGACAAAACATACTGCGAAATGTCAAGTGAATCACTACAGTCATTATTTACACTGACATATTGGGTAGATTGCACCAGTTTCGATTTCAACCAGTGTCCAGCCAGCTGCTACACAACCAGTTTCTGCCATCAACTATCTAAAGTGTCCACTCTGCCTTTGTATTCTGTACACAGACCAGTAGAGCTACCGTGCCAAAATCTTGTCTGTGCAAAATGACATTGTCGGCAAACAACACGTTCCTGTTGCCATGACAAATGCAGCTCCTGACGTCCTCTTGTCCCTCCTAAGTGATGTATATTGCTTCAATGCAACTCATGTAAAACAGGCCTTCCAACACCATCTCCTCCAGGTAAACGTACCATCTGTAATTCAAAATTCAAAGAATGCTGTCTGAAAGTACAGAGCCCAAATGTCTTGCAGAATTCCATCTTGGGGGGGGGGGTGGGGGGGGGGGGGGGGGGAGGAAGAGTAAGTAAATTTGTACAGCAATAATTATTACACGAACTACTCACCATCATTCCAGCCAATAACTCTTGTAAGGGTTAGAAAAGGTCAAGGCCAAAGTTAAGCATCAAAATAAAGCCGGTGAACTTTGAGTCATCACCGCAAAGACCTTTAACAAGTGAGGCACATATTGAATGATGATTGGTGTATACAAAATGTGGCCCAGCAGTATCCTGTTCTCCTCATGGATGCTCAGCAGGTTGCAGACACATTTGAAGGGGCGCTTGGAGCATGCCACTCCATCCCATGGCCAGCAATTGAGGACATGAATAATAAGTTACTATAGGATGATGATATTAAAATTCTGACTTCACCAATATATTTTTCTGATTTTTCTATGATTTATCATACTTTCAAAATGGCTAATTATTAATTAAAATTAATTAACTTTATTTACAACAACACGTTATTTTATGAACGCCGCATAGTAGGTAGCTTATAAAAAGACTAGTCCTGTATTTTTGGGTGCTAAAACTCTCGTTTTGTAGCTCAAAAACCTAAATACAACATACGCATGCGCAAAATTGCGTTACTCGTTCCCAGACTCTTATAGCTCACGCGACGCAGGTTCAAAATTATGATCCCTCCCTCGAGCTAGATCGCTACTAAACATTTAGAACCTTCCGTAAGTTGTGAAGTGAATGTGTGTTGCTTGGCTTGCAAGGATGCAATTTGTCGTGTTGGTGTGGCTTACATTGCGCAATTGCGGAGTATAAAAATGGTCTTGTAGGTGTTCTAGTTAGGCATAGCCCGACCTTCGCGTTTAGCGGAAACGTTCCAAGTACCACGTTCCGCCAAAATGCGAAGGTCGCGCAAGCCCAACTAGCTTTTGCAAGAAGGTTTTAAGCAACTTAACCATAAAAAGGGCCCTGTGCGTGTGTGCTCTTTGTATTAAGAGTGTGAAGGGTTAATCAACTTAACGGCAAAAATAGCCCTGTGGGTGTGGTCTTTGTAAGAGTTCGAAGGGTTAATCAACCTAGCGGCAAAGAGTCCTGTGGGTGTGGTCTTTGTAAGAGTGTCAGGAGTTAAGGCACATAGCCGAAAGAAGCAGCCTTGTGGGTGTGTTAAGAGTGTCAGGGGTTAAAGTACATAGCCGAGAGAAGCAGCCCAGTGGTTGTGTTAAGAGTGTCAGGGGTTAAATGACATAGCCGAGAGAAACAGCCTGTGTGTGTGTTAATAGTGTCGGGGGTTAAACGACATAGCCGAGAGAAACAGCCCAGTGAGTGTGTTAAGAGTGTCAAGGGTTAAAGTACATAGCCTCCTTCCCTCTTTCCCTCCCCCTCCTTCCCTCCCCCTCCTTTCCTCCTCCCTCTCTCCCTCCCTCCCTCCCCCTCCTTCCCTCCTCCTTCTCTCCCTCCCCCTCCCTCACACTCCATCTGTGTGTGTGTGTGTGCTCTTTGTATTAAGAGTGTGAAGGGTTAATCAACTTAACGGCAAAAATAGCCCTGTGGGTGTGGTCTTTGTAAGAGTTCGAAGGGTTAATCAACCTTGCGGCAAAAAGAGTCCTGTGGGTGTGGTCTTTGTAAGAGTGTCAGGGGTTAAGGCACATAGCCGAAAGAAACAGCCTTGTGGGTGTGTTAAGAGTGTCAGGGGTTAAAGTACATAGCCGAGAGAAGCAGCCCAGTGGTTGTGTTAAGAGTGTCAGGGGTTAAATGACATAGCCGAGAGAAACAGCCTGTGTGTGTGTTAATAGTGTCGGGGGTTAAACGACATAGCCGAGAGAAACAGCCTGTGTGTGTGTTAATAGTGTCGGGGGTTAAACGACATAGCCGAGAGAAACAGCCCAGTGAGTGTGTTAAGAGTGTCAAGGGTTAAAGTACATAGCCTCCTCCCTCTCTCCCTCCCTCATCCCGCTCTCCCTCCCCCTCCTTCCCTCATCCCTCTTTCCCTCCCCCTCCTTCCCTCCCCCTCCCCCTCCTTCCCTCCCCCTCCCCCTCCTTCCCTCTTTCCCTCCCCCTCCTTCCCTCCTTCCCTCCCCCTCCTTCCCTCCCCCTCTATCCCTCCCCCTCTATCCCTCCCCCTCCTTCCCTCCCCATCCCTACCCCTCCTTCCCTCCTACCTCTCTCCCTCCTTTCCTCCTCCCTCTCTCCCTCCCTCCCTCCCTCCCACCCTCCCCCTCCTTTCCTCCTCCCTCCCTCCCTCCTCCCTCCTCCTCTTCCTCCCTCTCCCTCACACTCCATCTGTGTGTGTGTGTGTGTGCTCTTTGTATTAAGAGTGTGAAGGGTTAATCAACTTAACGGCAAAAATAGCCCTGTGGGTGTGGTCTTTGTAAGAGTTCGAAGGGTTAATCAACCTAGCGGCAAAAAGAGTCCTGTGGGTGTGGTCTTTGTAACTAAACATTTCTATCATCTAACTCAAACAATAGACAGTGAAGTGTTTCCCCTACTCTGGGACATGATTGGGACAGTATGTAATGTTTAGGTAGCATAGCAGTACATATGGAGGGGGGGGGGGGGGGTTAGTGACTTTTGAGTAACTAAAAATGTCTATCACCTGACTCAAACAATAGACTCTGGGACATGATTGGGACAGTATGTAATGTTTAGGTAGCATAGCAGTATGCATGGGTCATATGTTTGGGGAGGGGGGGGGGGTAAGTGACTTTTGTAAATTGGGTGCCTGAAACGTTACAGTTAATATGGGACTAAATATAAACGTTCAGTTGTTTTGCTATACAAAATAATCTCTATACATGTAGTGGTATCATATATATCCCTCATCCCTCTTTCCCTCCCCCTCCTTCCCTCCCCAACCTTCCCTCCCCCTCCTTCCCTCCCCCTCCTTCCCTCCCCCTCCTTCCCTCCCCCTCCTTCCCTCTTTCCCTCCCCCTCCTTCCCTCCCCCTCCTTCCCTCCCCCTCCTTCCCTCTTTCCCTCCCCCTCCTTCCCTCCCCCTCCCTACCCCTCCTTCCCTCCTACCTCTCTCCCTCCTTCCCTCCTACCTCTCTCCCTCCTCCCTCCCTCCCTCTCCCTCCTTCCCTCATCCCTCTTTCCCTCCCCCTCCTTCCCTCCTCCTCCCCTCCCTCCTCCCTCTCTCCCTCCCTCCCTCCTATCTCCCCCTCCTTCCCTCCTCCCTCCCTCTCCCTCACACTCCATCTGTGTGTGTGTGTGTGTGTTTGTGATGCTACCATTAAATATACATATTGTGGATATGCTTAGATATGTGTTAATATTGTTTGGATCTTCCTTCACCCCCCCCCCTCTCTCCCTCCGTCCCCCTCCTTCCCTCCTCCCTCTCTCCCTCCTGCCTCCCTCCCTCCCCCTCCTTCCCTCATCCCTCTTTCCCTCCCCCTCCTTCCCTCCCCCTCCTTCCCTCATCCCTCTTTCCCTCCCCCTCCTTCCCTCCCCCTCCTTCCCTCCCCCTCCTTCCCTCCCCTTCCTTCCCTCCCCCTTTCTCCCTCCCTCCTCCCTCTCTCCCTCCCTCCCTCCTACCTCCCTCCCCCTCCTTCCCTCCTCCCTCTCTCCCTCCCTCCCTCCTCCCTCCCTCCTCCCTCCCTCCCTCCCCCTCTTTCCCTCCTCCCTTCTCCCTCACACTCCATCTGTCTGTGTGTGTGTGTTTGTGATGCTACCATAAATATACATATTGTGGATATGCTTAGATGTGTGTTAATATTGTTTGGATCTTCCTTCACCCCCCCCCCCTCGCTCCCTCCCTCCCTCTCCTTCCCTCATCCCTCCTTCCCTCCCCCTCTCTCCCTCCTTTCTCCCTCTCTCCCTCCCTCCCTCCCTCCTTCCCTCCTCCCTCTCTCCCTCCCTCCTCCCTCCCTCCCTCCCCCTCCTTCCCTCATCCCTCCTTCCCTCCCCCTCTCTCCTTCCCTCCCCCTCTCTCCTTCCCTCCCCCTCTCTCCCTCCCTCCTCCCTCTCTCCCTCCCTCCCCCTCCTTCCCTCCCCCTCTCTCCCTCCCTCCCTCCTACCTGGAGGAGAGCAGGTTAAGAGTGTCAGGGGTTAACCGAAAGGAACAGCCTGTGTGTGTATTAAAAGTGTCAGGGGTTAAAGTACATAGCCGAGAGAAACAGCCCTGTGGGTGTGTTAAAAGTGTCAGGGGTTAAACGACATAGCCGAGAGAAACAGCCCAGTGGGTGTGTTAAGGGTGAGTGTCAGGGGTTAATAACAGTGGCTTTATACCATATATGGCAGTGACATGTCAGGTCAACATCTAAAGAAGCCTTACAAATTATCTCACCATAACCCAACACAGGTGTTAGGGACTAGGTCATGTGTGGTGTTATGTGATGCATCCTGCCTATTCATTCACATGCACTTTACAGGGTTAACTGACCTTATGGTATAGTGTTATCATGAACTGCAATGTGGTGCATGGTCAGTGAATGTTTCGGTTTGAATTTACTCCATGTGTGTGGTTGTACGTTGGGAGTGTTCAGGGTTAATGAAAATAATGTTCTTAGGACTTCGACAGCTTTAACTTGATAGCTACATGTACTTGTGTGGCCCCCTTTAATCCATCAGTCCACACACACACTTGTCAACATGCACATGCACTCACACACACACTTATGCACACACATTGAGCTTGTATCTTAACACTTGGCACACTAACTGTTATTTCCCACATTGTTAACTGACCTTACAGCTATAATGTAGCCTGGGATTTGTGGCCAATGACTTAGAGAGATTAACTTACTGTAGCCAGGACATATAGCAAGTGAGGGAATGGGAATTGAGTGATGGACCTGTTAATATCATATTCATATTGTGCACCTACATGTATGTACTTATGTTTTACAGCTGCTACATTGCTTTTATCTGATTCAGGATGCATGTATGGTTCTTCTCCCTGCCACCCCTCCTGCACACACTGTCTCCCTTTCACACACACACACCACCCTTCTTCCCTACACACCTACTTCCTTTCCTTCCCCTCCTTCCCCCCACACTTGAGGGAAGGGCTTTCCTATTGTTCACTAGCTTATGTACACATGTGGTTGTGTACATGTACATGTATGTGTGTTGCAGCTGTAGCTTTATCTGATACAAGGAACTATTTTGCTACATATAGCATAAGCCTGCTGTAATGGCCTGCTTGAGCTACATGTAACCATGTCAGCAGATAGGGTACCATGCCAATACATGTGTGTCCTACATAATAACGAACTCCTTCCATGGTCATACTGAACGGTCTATGAGAATGGCCTTAAATTGAGAATGTAAAATAATGTTCTAAGGTACCCTTGTACATTTAGTTACATGTAGGTCTTCCACTGAGACAGCATGTATGGTTTAACGTTACAGCTACATGTAGTTGTGGGGTCTGTACCGTCAGTTAACCCCATTTATGGACCATCCGTCCACACACGCTTGCACACACACTTATGCACACGCACACACGTACACTTATGCACATGCACACACATTGAGCTGGTACATATATCTTAACACTTGGCACACTAACTATTATTTCCCACATTGTTAACTGACCTTACAGCTACATGTATAATGTAGCCTGGGATTTTGGTCAAAAATTAACTGACTGTACATGTAGCTAGGATGGACCTGGTGTTATGTTAATATCATATTCATATTGTGTACCTACGTATACATGTGGTTATTTATTAGATTTACAGCTGCCCAGGTTGCGTGTACTATGTACATTGCTTTTATCTGATTCAAAATATGGTTCTTCTCCCTGCCACCCCTCCTGCACACACTGTCTCCCTTCCACACACACCACCCTTCTTCCCTCCACGCACCAACCTTCCTTTCCTCCTCCCCCCCCCCCCCCCCAAATGTGAGGAAGGGCTTTCCTATTGTTTACTAATGTATTCATATGGTTGTGTATGTGTGTTGCAGCTGTACCTTATCTGATGTAAGATGCAGAGTTCTTATTTGGCTACATATATATGAAGAGAAGCTTGCTGTAATGGCCTGCTTGAGCTACCTATGCCAGCAGATAGAGTACCATGCCGATACATGTGTGTCCTCCATATTACTCATCGTTAATGTGGTCATACAGAACCTTGATGGTCCCTGACTACCTTCATACCTTTTCATCATCTGCACATTATGGTATGCCTGCAAAGCTGCAAAATGTGGTGGAGGCAGGGACAATAGAGAGGTACATATGCCACTGAGAACCAATCCATTGACAATGTTCGTGTTGTATTATCCTCTCTCTCTCCTCCCATTCAACAGATCATCCTCCATCCAATATGCCAACATTTTCCTATGCTGCTGTCATTAGAAGCTATATTCATGAGTGTGTGCATTGTGAAACTCAGTATCCTGATACATGTAGTTGGATTCTTATGCCTTCTTGTGATTTACATACTGATTTTATTTGACATGGTTATATTATTCAATATGAAAACTTTTTAAAAGCACCCTAACAAGTGTGCAATACTTGGCACATCTTTAGCTGGGGACATACAACAACTCTTAAATTCATCTGGTGAATGTTAACTTCAAGGGGAGGGTATATCCCAAAAATCTTTTACCATGCACAGTGAATGTCACAATCTGGGACAGTATCTGGTGTTTGAGCACACACCCAACTTACTCACCCCATGCCATTGTAGGTTAGGGGGGAGTAGTGTGATGGTAGTATATATATATATAGTATAGTAGGTGTGTGTGTGTGTGTTTGGGGGAGGGGGAGGGGAATGCCAAATAACTTTTGTGTAACTTAAAATTTCTATCACCTAACTCAAACAATAGACAGTGAAGTGTTTCCCCTACTCTGGGACATGATTGGGTCAACAGTATGTAATGTTTAGGTAGCATAGCAGTATGCATGGGTCATATGTTTGGGGGAGGGGGGGGGGGGGTTAGTGACTTTTGAGTAACTAAACATTTCTATCACCTAACTCAAACAATAGACAGTGAAGTGTTTCCCCTACTCTGGGACATGATTGGGACAGTATGTAATGTTTAGGTAGCATAGCAGTATGCATGGGTCATATGTTTGGGGGAGGGGGGGGGGGGGGTAAGTGACTTTTGAGTAACTAAACATTTCTATCATCTAACTCAAACAATAGACAGTGAAGTGTTTCCCCTACTCTGGGACATGATTGGGACAGTATGTAATGTTTAGGTAGCATAGCAGTACATATGTTTGGGGGAGGGGGGGGGGGGGGGGGGGTTAGTGACTTTTGAGTAACTAAAAATGTCTATCACCTGACTCAAACAATAGACTCTGGGACATGATTGGGACAGTATGTAATGTTTAGGTAGCATAGCAGTATGCATGGGTCATATGTTTGGGGAGGGGGGGGGGGGGGGGGGTAAGTGACTTTTGAGTAACTAAAAATGTCTATCACCTGACTCAAACAATAGACTCTGGGACATGATTGGGACAGTATGTAATTTTTAAGGTAGCATAGCAGTATGCATGGGTCATATGTTTGGGGGGGGGGGGGGGGGGGGGGGGGGGGTAAGTGACTTTTGAGTAACTAAAATTTTCTATCACCTGACTCAAATAATAAACAGTTAAGTGTTTCCACCTACTCTAGGACATGATTAGGACAGTATGTAGCATACATGGGTCATATGTTTGGGGGAGGGGGGGGGGGGGGGGTAAATGCCAAATGACTTCTGTGTAAATATCACCAGACTCCAGTGAAGTTTTCCCCCTAAGTTTACTCTGGGACAGGGTTAGAATAGTATATGCATGGGTGATATGTTGGGGAAGGGGGGGGGGGGGGGGGGGGGGGGGGGGCATAATGACTTAAGCGTGTTATCATGTAACTTATTGGTTAACACATTAATAGGAGGTGTGTGATAGTAGGGAGGGGTGTGATGGTAGGGAGGGGTATGGTGGTAGGGAGGGGTGTGATGGTAGGGAGGGGTGTGATGGTAGGGAGGGGTGTGATGGTAGGAAGGGGTGTGGTGTTGGGAGGGGTGTGATAGTAGGGAGGGGTGTGATGGTAGGAAGGGGTGTGGTGTTGGGAGGGGTGTGATAGTAGGGAGAGGTGTGATGGTAGGGAGGGGTGTGATGGTAGGGAGGGGTGTGATGGTAGGGAGGGGTGTGATAGTAAGGAGGGGTGTGATGGTAGGGAGGGGTGTGGTGGTAGGTGGGGTGTGAAGGTAGGGAGGGTGTGGTGTCGGGAGGGGTGTGATAGTAGGGAGGGGTGTGATGGTAGGAAAGGGTGTGGTGTTGGGAGGGGTGTGATAGTAGGGAGGGGTGTGATGGTAGGGAGGGGTGTGGTGTAGGGAGGGGTGTGGTGTAGGGGGGTGTGGTGTAGGGAGGGGTGTGGTGTAGGGAGGGGTGTGGTGTAGGGAGGGGTGTGATAGTAGGGAGGGGTCAGGTGTGAAGAGGTTGTATGCTAACATCTAGCTTCGTGGGCTATATACTTTACATGTAATTAAAACGAGCGCAACTATTATACACTCCGGTATTTGGTTTTGGTCATTAGTTAGGCCAGCTACCCGGCCGGGTAGGCTAGGACCGGAGCTAGCTAGATGGAGCTCGAGCGGTATACGGTAATTGTAAAGTGACCTCTACGCGCGCAAAACGGTTACTAAAGCCACACCCACTGGCTAGCTCGACTGTCTTCCTTACGAACCACGCTCATCACCTTTAGACACCTTCTCTATGTCGGTGATATTAGAAAAGGAGTGGTTGATACGCAATAATATGCCCTGTTGTGCCTGTAAAACACCACGCATCCTGTACCGGTAGTACCTATACCTTTCGATCGCGATTACACATTTGTAGAGTCCTTCAACCACAATCACGAATGTATCTGTAACCTACTAGTATAGTACTCACCCGCCCGGCTATGTCGATGCGAATCTGCTTTTAATTACTGCGCACGTCACGTACTGGTACTAACTCGACACAATTAAACCTAGCGCTAGCTAGTGGCTCAACGAGTCGACAGTATTATGAATCAGCGCTAGCCGAGAACTGCATCATTTGTACGCTTGTACAACGTGATCGCTTTACAGAAGCTAACATCTTACCGCCATGCAACCGTGACGTATGCATGAATTACATCATACATTTGTCCCACATTTTACAGTGGGGTCCAAAAAATTGCCATTGGAACAAACCGCGAAGGGGGCAAAATTATACTACTTGTGCCTAAAAATGTCTTGGTGGTTCAGATTTAATATTCCAGTTGGTAGACTTGAACTTTCCATCTGCGTGAATGGAAAGAAATTGAAGAAACATAACAATTGCATGTTCCATGTACTAACGTATGTAGTGAACACAACACTGCGTACGGAACATGAAGTGGACAGATTTTAACGGAGACAAGAACACAAAAGAGATGGGATATCTTCATCTGTATCATAATCCGTTTGGTAGACTTAACATTTATATTCCGTTTAAGAACGGTGCGCGTTATAAGACATTTCTCCATAGACTTCCCGTTCAATTAATTTTTAACGCGTAACGCGGGTATTCAATTATTCAAGTCCGCAATAGCTGGACATGCATGACCAATGTTTTGTAACTGACAGATGAGAAATGTGGAGAGAGGGTTAGGATATAGCAACATGACGTCATAGCTGTGGATGGGTATTAACTATATTTTTCGCTATTGTTTCCATTCTGAACTACTTTAGAATAGGGTGTGTAACCTCCCCTCAATAATGAAAATCGATTTTTCCGAATACTTTTAAAACACTAATCGATTTTTCAGGTTTTTCTGGATCTGAAAATCGATTGTTCCGAATACTTGAAAAAATAAAATCGATTTTTCCGAATAGGTTTTGACAATTTGCCAGCCGAATACCTAGGTTATTCAGGTTTTCTGCTCACTGAGCCATCTAAATGTATACACATCACACCAGAGACCCTCCTACAGCTACCCCATAACACCAGATACCAGATGCCCTCAGCACTGACACAAACACACTTTCTCCCATCACACCAGATGCCCGCCGCCCTCATGAGGCACACAACCACAGCTTCCCCCATCACACCAGATGCCCTCAGCATACAACCATACTTACTCCCATCACACCAGATGCCCTCATGAGGCCACAACTCTACCCCCATCACACCATGCAGACACCCTCCTACAACTACCCACATTACACCAGATCAGTACAGCATGTATCCGCAGCTACCCACATCACAACAGATACACTCAGCACACAACCACAGCTACCTACATGGGCCTAAATCGCTTGGCCTAGCTATAGATGGGCGTGTCTGACCTAAGTTAGCGACATGATGTACCTACAAATCGTACCCGATGTCAAAAGAGTAGAACCGCAGATGATGTTTACGCACCACCGGCCATGCAGCCTCTATTTCACTATCGTCTCGGCAATATCATCTCAGAGAGATAGGTGCAAGAAACCAGCTAGTTCGAAATGCACTATAAGCTAACTCGCTTTGATTTGTAGCTGGAGCTGTCCGTCGCCATGACTTCACTTGTGAAGATTGAAGACGGGCTAGTTCGTACATGTAACCTCGTCCCCACGTATACGTATATTAAAATAGTAACAACAATGACGTTACGTTTCAAATTGGAAGTAATTATTATCGTACATTATCGTAAACGTATACACATGTATCCGGATATCGTCATAAAACGGTATTCGAATAATGGGCGAATTGTCGATGCGGATGACGAATACCTAAGTACCTCCGAATGGAGATGCACAAACCGGTTATTTCGAATAGAACAAATCCAATAACCGATTTTTCCGAGTAATGCTAAGTTACCATTCGAACGGATAGGTTTTTGCGAATATCCGAATAACCCGAGTAACCTGATAACCGGTTACACACCCTACTTTAGAACCAATTTTCCCATGGCCAATGAATATATCTCACCCATAATGCACCTATTTGAGGAGCACACAGCTACAGTCGAGTGGGTGAGAAGATACAACTTATGATTTGGCATGCTGGGTGAACAAGGTCTGAATCAATTCACCGGCAATTCAACGCACTGAACACCAACTACAGTTCAATTAGCGTTTCAACGCACTGAACATCATCTACAGTACGGTCAGGGTGTATCGTCAAAGAGCGCTTTATAAGTATTGCTACTGACTCGATCCGTGCTCAGCCACCACCCACAAAGAGAGCAAAACGTACGCCGGCCAAAACACGTTGCTGCTTCATAGCATAGTGGGGCCGGTATTCACGTACATGTAGGCCACACTCCCTCCATACATGCGCGCAGCACACCACTTGACAATGTTCGCACGCTACTTTTTTAAGCATACAAATCGCGTCTCGGCAGAAAATAAGTATCATAAAACGAAAGCTCGATCTATGTACAATACCTCTGTAAAAGTCGTTTCTCAACTGGAAGTTCGCACGTTGGGGACTAACTAGTTTTGAAAACCTACCTCCGCGTAGTCTCGTACCCAGACCCTAGTACGTCACAGCTGCGGATGGATTACATCACCGCTACGCTAGTTCTAGCGTAGCGGCGATGTAATCCATCCGCAGCTGTGACGTACGAGGGTCTGGGTACGAGACTAACCTCCGCGTATGTAGGCCGCTTTTGAACGACACTTCTCCAGACCGTAACATTTCTTGATGCCCAAACACACCTTGTTCAGCAGAGCACAGTTTCATCTTCAACAATACCTCGTCTCAAAGGTCACCACGTGTTCCATTCAGTAACTGTACAGCGAATTCCAACTGGTACAAATCATTACAACCGTTGCTAGGTGAGATAATTGCCATTTCAGGGGCGTAGTTCTGAATGTCCACCAATTCAATGGATTGAAACACCCGTGGTTTGTCACCGTTTGTGTACAAAGTTATAGATACTATGCACAGAGACTGGGAACGAGGTACATTCCAATGTTACGCCACAAAATAATTCTGGCAATTATGCATGTTTCAAGCATTTTTTCACCTAAAAACAAGTTGTTGTTTGTTCGCCCGCTACCAATCAACGCCTACTAAGTATGGGACAAGATTGTTAGCTTATTCAGATAAAAACAAAAATGACTCGTTTTCTAAAGAGTTATTAGCTTGCCCACCCCGCAGCTTGCGCTCGCAAACAACATAAACGTTCCTTTCAGGTACAAAATGCACGAAACACGTATATCGCCGCTCAGTATAGAATTATTCCCACCAGTGGGTGTGGCGTAACATTGGAATGTATGTTAAGTTGTACTAGTGTCACCATTTGGTGACAATAAGAAGTTAGTGTCACCAAATGGTGACAATAAGTTTAACGATATATAGTTTCATGAAACAAGCAAGTGATAAAAAATAATTTGCACAAAATAGTACACAAATGATTGGACAACACAAATATACAAAGTTTGTTTTTATTGATGCAAAGGCAACGATACTATATTATATCAAAGTGAAGAAAAAAGTTGGAGAGGTATAATGAGGGAAAACATTATTCACTGTTTCCACACGGTATCCCACAAAAATCAACTGAGGTTCATCAACCATCCAATGCCAATAGCGACGACGACTACCGCCTAGAGGGGAGTATATCATAAAGCAAATATCCAACTGAGAAACGGTCAGAAATTCACCGATGGTTAGCGGACTTGTCCACTCGTCATCAAGCTCAGCTACAAAATTCGTCTGAGGAATGTTCCGCAAAAGCAATAGGAAAGTAACACGTATCAACACAGCTGTCGTTATACAGAAGCTCATGCACCACACTGAAGTTTTGGCTTGATACTGGGGTACATCACCAAGCGGGGATGGGCAGAAAAACAAAAGGTAGAACACTACTACCAGAGGCGTTAGGTTAGAACGATCCTTTTCTTCCTGCTCTTCTCCTTTCTCCTGTTCAGTCTCATCGTCGCTACCTGAATCAATCCCGCTTACTTCTGCCGCTTCCGCACGTGACCTCTGCCCTTTCGATATCTTACTCACAAAATGCCTCTGCCATATCTCATAGCTGTCACACAGTACATGAATATGTTTCCTGCCGACTTCCATTTCTGTACTGTTATAAGGAAAATAGATAACAAAATCGATTATCTCTTTTCCTAACAGCGTAGTACTAGTGTTAATTCCCTCCACGAGCTCCGAAGTTGGTTTCGCTTCATTTTTCAATCCGTTTTCTCACTGTTTGGTATAGAATGGCGACATTCTTGGCAAGGGCTGTTTGACCGTAATATGAGTATTAAGATACAATTGTATTAAATTCACACTTAGATGGTGGGCTATGAATTTTTTATCTATGCACAGCTAGGAACATGTAAATTTGTCTTGATTGTTTCTGTGTTTCCAATATAGTCTGATGAAATAAAATAGCTTTTCAAGCTACCAAACAGGGTAAATCCTCTAACCGTTGGGTGGCCTATAGCTTCAAAATGTTAATCAGAATAGATACTGCATTATATGCGTTACTGATAGAAAGATTTCAACCTTTTTTAAAAATCAATTTAAACTTTGTTTATCTACTGTGATTGATAGGAGAGAGCAACTGACCCAATTTTTGCAGTATTAAAAGTTCATCTAAGACCTGTTGCATGGTGTAAGTATGAAGAACTCAACATTTTCCACAAATATAGCATAAATAATAATGGAAAGGTATGCCTTAGTGTCACCATTTGGTGACACTAGGCCCGTACAACTTAACAATGTACCTCGTTTCCAGTCTCTGTGACAGATCGGTGTATTTATGGCGTACGCCTACATTACGCTAGTGCTACCAGTGATGCCGCAGTTCGCCCGTCAACCTTCAAAACTGTCAAACTAGGCGATAGGGTTGGCTTGACCGCGTCCGTGACTGCGAATAATTGAATTAGTTCGCGAAACCACTTAACCGTCAGCATAATTGAGGTAATAACAGTGGACCGTCAAAATTTGGACGGTCAATGAAGAAAATTTATTGCCTGACTGTGAGAATAGTATTCGAACGAATTTTACTCTTATACCATATCCACGGGGCTGGGAACGAGGTGAATTCCGGTGTAATGGCACGCCCACTTGTGGAAATGATTCAACGGTGGCGGAAGGCAAATATAAGTGTTTCAACGATTTTTTTCATCGAAAAGTTTGTAATTTGTTCGCCCACTACCAAAGCAGTACTAACTCCTTACGCGGCTCGCCCATTAATTTTAGCCTTTGTCTTCTGAATATTCGCCTTTTAACGCGTTTTAATGAGGAAATCAATTTTTTTTTTGTCTTATATTCTGCTTAGTTTCCTTTCTTTTCTTCTGTGGTGGTGTGGCACCATGGATTCTTGAATTGGTGATACAGAAAGGTAATGCTCCTTCATTATTATGCACATTAGTAGCCTTTCAACGGGCCATACATGTACTTGGAGTGAATTGACTTTGCCCACTGTTCACCCATCATCCACAACCAGCGGCATTGTGGTAACAAATCCAATCAATATTGAGGTTGTTGCTGTTTGCTGAACTGACCACCTTTTTATGTGTATCATATATACTGTAGCTCCACAATTACAAAATGTACAGCACCCCAACTGAGAAATGCATGTGTTTACTATATTTGGAGGTATAGTTCGACTGCACCGTTTTGTAGACAGGCCAAGTTATACCAACAAGGTAGCCTCGTCCCCAGGCCGTCAATTTAAGTTTAGGAAAAATGACGGCTAGGTATTATGTTTGTGCGCATGCGCTGGCCATTAAAAAGCACGTAATCGTATACTTAGCTTGTAAACCTTTCCGTAAACCGTTCCTTGCGAAGCAAGGGCAGAATTTCATGAAGCGTTGGCCTATTCTCTTCTGTGTGTGAACCAACAGAACTTTGTACTGAAAGCGAAGCAGGAGGAAGCACTGTTTCATTAGTTCTCTTATTTGTGACCTGGACTTGTGAATTACTACCAGAGGCAATGAGAGTGGGGTCTTTGTTCTTTTCGTAAGTAGCCTTGGCTGTTGTTCTAAAATACTCTCCTGACATAAGTTTGTTTTTGCAAGGTATGCAAATGAACCTGGACAAACCATCCTCAGAAGCCACTGGGACATCGGCAACCTTGCTGAGCCTGTTTGCAAGATCTGATGCCAAAGATTCCCTTGAAAAAAAGTGCGACGTAATGTGTACGAGACAAAACACTGTCACAAATCCTACAAGACTGTGACATCGTATACGTATACGCGTAGGCGTAGCCCGGCGTGTATGAATTCGTCGCGTGTGCGATGTTTTTAATATTATTCATAAAAAACCTTAACGAGCCAGACCGGATATGAGTTAGCTTACGGAAAGGTTTACAAGCTAAGTATACGATTACGTGTTTTTTTTAGGTAATGGCCAGCGCATGCGCACTAACATAGTGGCAATGGGGGGGGGGGGGGGGCTATAGTCGTATTCGGCTGTCAAATTGCGTCCCCTAATATTACCCTTCCCCCCCCCCCCCCCCCCCCCCCATTCCTGAAATGCTGACACATATGACGTGGCCGCTGGGTTGGCAGCTGCAGTACAGCTATATAAATTGGACACATCAGCATGTTCATGTCGATCTGATATTATGCCTTACTACAACTGGTGGGGGTGCTAGGGCTTCAATCAATCAGTGGCTCAGTGCTTTAGTTACCTTTTGTCCGTCCAGGCCTAAAAATGCTTTGTGTACGGAAAGGATTGCATCTCTCCTAAAAGTACGAACTTGCAAAGCTAAAAATTTTACTCAGTAGTAGTAAAAAGGCCCCACTTGAACAGTATTTTTAAATGAAGGTTTCCCCTTTAACTCTTTGTGCCTTACAATATTATTAAAAATCATGTGTTGATCAGAACTCTACTGATGCAAGATCTGAACTTGCAACCTTATAAGTACATTTGTGGTTACTACAAAGTGAGTTTCTCAGTCCCGTGAACTCCATTATTCGCATGGCTTCTCTAATGGTGCCGACATCAGGCACTACATAATATGAGTGAGGTATAAAGGGTTTGTGTTACATGTATTGCAATAGAAAGCGGCAGTTGCAAGTCGGTAATTCTACACCCCTTTAACTCATTTATT